>OY755241.1:29586768-29984100 GCA_963576725.1 Azorinus chamasolen | reverse complement strand
AAATCAGCAATTTTAGAGATAATTCTTCCCAAAATCAGCAGGCTAAGGCCCCTTCCCAATTAAGAGAGAAAAAGACCTGTGTTACGCTATGGTATTAGTAATATCATTCATTACATAATCTAGGTACTGCTCTTTGTACCCTTTCTATTTCATAAGTTATGTTTTTCTGCCAAAGGTGCCAAATGGAGCTACAGTATTCTAACTGTGGGCGGACATAGGTTTTATAGACCGTTTCTTATATCTTTCGGTTTACTGTTAATACATTGTATATTTCTTTGGATAAATCTGAGCGTGTTACTGGCCTTTGAAGATGTATTTTCAATATGTTTCTTCCAACTGTCTTGATTTAATATCTGTGTGTAAACTGTTTAATAATTATACACAACAGTTTATGTGTTGTTTTTTTAAACATGACTAATTAATATGCATGGTGACATTACTTCTTACATGAATATTCATGGAGTAAAGGGTTAGATACAAGAAACACTTATGCCCCGACCTTTGACCCTGAAGGATGACCTTGATCTTTGACCCATGGACCAGGGTATTAAACGCGACACATTGTCTTTGTGTAGTGAACATTTGTGCCAGGTTATTTTGAAATCCATTTACAGATAAAAAAGTTATAGAAGGGACATGAAATTTGGGACATATGGATGGAATAACAGACGGACGGATGGAAAATGGATTATTATATGACCGTCGTTGGGGGGCATAAAAAGAACTACTAGGACGTGAATATTGGTCACAATCTGAGACTGTCAGTCACATGAGGTCATCAGTATAAACTTGAGACGGTACGGGTTATGAGTAGGTTCGACCAACACAGATTCTGCTGACTAATAACCAGCGACTGGAGCTCCCTATCTGCGTACACTGTCAGCGCAGACTCCGTGAACTGCTTTAAGTCAAGACTCAACCAGGACGGGAAAGCCTGGAGAAACAATTTTACTACACATACCGGTTAAGTAACTCGATCCCACATGGACTATACTACCATCTTACCGCGTAATATACCAGACGTACATATATTATGCTAAGCCAATGATCCTGATTGGGCCAACACGAGTAAACGACTCAACCAACAGCCAGCGGTAAAGTTAAACTAAAGGTGAACTAAACTAAACTAAAATTACTTGATTTGACTTGTCCATGACCAGGAATCCCAAATTATCGAGTTCTCTCCCTTGCCCCAATGCTTAATTTTCTCTTACATTTATTCTTCATTTAAACTAATTAGTTGCAATGGTTGTTATCTAAAATATGACTCAGTGGCTTCTTTGAAATTACGGAACAAGTTCCCCACCCACAAACGTCAAAATATATGGATGATAAATTAGCTGAGTTCCAACTTCAAAGTTAGTGCATCAGAACCTCTCTAAGATCGGTAAAAACATCAAGTTTCCATATATGGTTTAAATACTATACCTTTATTTCTGACACATTGTCGGAAGTGGGCAACCAACTCTGACAATCTTGATTATCTCCGTTAAACTTAATTAAGTGCTCAAGTGATGCATCTGCATGGAAACAATTTTGTTTATGCAAGTTCGGGGCACCTGTATTTCTCTTGAAGAAATATGCGAATTTATGACTAAATGTGTATTCATTGAATATTACGGAATGATATTTCCAATGTCTTAATTTAAAAGTGTTTTCACTATTTTACATGTCGTTTTAAAACATTTTATACTATAAATGTATCCAGACATTGTAATTGGTTTAGTTTCGAACTTTTGCTAGCTCCTGCAATAAAAATAGGAAAATTAGAAACATGGCGGCTGATGAATGGAGACTATGCGTAAAGTGGTTGGTAAAATGTAAAATTTTACCAGATGATCACCGTGCCACGCTACACGAGGCACAAGCATTTGATCTTGCACAAGCTCTGCGAGACGGTGTGCTATTATGTCATCTACTTAATTCGCTGAAACCATATTCTGTGGACCCGAAGGATTTCAGTCCCAGGCCACAACTTTCACAGGTATTTCTGCCAATAATTAAACGAATATTTGGGCATGTTTAATACTTAAAATGCATCGTTTATGAAACTGTTCAGTTATTTATATCATACAATACTTTGATGGTGTTTTCTTTTGTCTGCTACTCCTTCTGTTTGTTTTGTATGGTTACAGCTCTATTGGTCCAAATAATGCCCATGTCACTATTCTATTTACTTCCTGTTTACTCTAATTTCTAAAACTTGTTTGTAGTTTGAACTGGCCTACTTAGCTTGTCTTAGTATTCTATACCTGATATGTTGCTTATTGGTCACATACCATAATTCTCAAATTTGAGCTTTCTGACATTTCTTTTAGTAGTAAAACTAGTTCAAACAAATCCTGAAATGTGAGAGTGAAGAAACTTTTCACTAGTTGTCTCTTGATTTGAATGGAGATTTTGTTTTGTTTCATACCAGTTTGAGGGCTAATTAAATCATGTATATTATCTGATTTTAGGAACTTTGTGTCTGGGTTGCCCTTGAATCCATCATATTAGAATTTGTCGCAGGGTGATTGTGTATGAAATTCCTGAAAACAATGTTCAGTTGTTTACCATTTTAAACATCTTCATTTCAAATTACAAATGGTGGGATCACACCAGGTGGAACAATATAGCATTGAGGACGTAGATATCATATATGTGTCACAGTGCAGGGTCTCCCCTGGCTTTTTTTTTCTTTGCGCCATCACTTTCGCCAAATGAGAAAAACTTGTGCCAAATAAGAATTTTGTTTCGCCAATTTGGATCTGTTGGAGCCAAAGTAGAGCCAAAGTTTTCCTTCAGATTCTATGTCATGAAACCATCATTTATTCTTGAAAATGTTTACCACAGCAGAAGCAACTTGTGTTTGTTTGCATTTCCTTTATTATTTCTTATCATTGTTTATGTCAATAATTAAAGACTGTTTTGACCCCTCTATGGGTCTCATTTACATTTAAGTATTTAAGTATTTGTCCCTTATTTACTTTCAGTTTTATCATAGGTCTTTGGTTCTGTATACATTTCAGATTATTATTTTCTAATCTGTTTTACTTTCTCTGCAAAATATAATACAGAATATCTTATTTTAAATGAATAACATCTGTTAAAAATAATATCTGTTAAAAGACATTAACAAAGAAGGTAAAAAGGGACACAAAACAGACTGAAAGCATTAAACACATCTGTAATTACAAATGTATAGGACACTCGATAAATAGTAGAATTATTTTATTTCCCAATTATCAACTGAGAAACAAACACAGTAGCCTGAGTAATGCTGTAACTGTTTCTTACAAAGACCGATCTGATCCAAATAGCCTGTGATAATCCCAAACCAGAGCCAATTTAATGCCTAGTTTGTCGTTCTTTAATCTCTTTGATGTATAGCCTTAGGTGTCAGTTCCCTTGTTTGAGTAATAAACGTGCCACAGGGTTATTGAAATCACCCACGGATTAAACTTGTAGAGATCGTCGCCATTGTTTGACACAACTGGTTCCCCGCATAATCTGTTTGCATAGGTGTTCCAGTAGGGCACAAATTGGGAACCAGTTAAAATCACATCTTTCATGCATGATTTCCGGTGTATTCGAGGGGCTTTTCCCAGATGTGTATTTACAAATAACCGACACGCTGAATACACACACATGTAAGAAACAGCGATAATTGACTGAGGGGGCCAAAAATGGGTCTGTATTTCTCGGCATATTCTGATTTTTTCCTTTCGCCACAAAATTCGCCAGACTTGATTTTTTTATCGCCAGATTATAAATATTTTCGCCATTGGCGACCGCCAGCGGGAACCCTGCAGTGTGTAGGTTTATCATCACATGTACGGCCTTGCTGTACAAGCACGCTTTTATGGCGACGTGGTAAAGTGCATGACTGCGAACCTGGTGACCCGGGTTCGATCCCCTGTCTGAGCAGGTATGTTTTTTTTTTATAAGAACACCCAGTTACATTTGGCGCCCAACGTGGGGCTGTGACTGTATGAGCTCCGAGTTTGATTCCCAGTCGTTCTCATACCCATAGAAATTTTGGACGAATTTCAACTTGCTGGGGGAGTATGTCACAGTGTGTAGGTTTATCATCACTTGTATGGCCTTGCTGACGTAGAGTGCATGACTGCGAACCTGGCGACCTGGGTTCGATCCCCGGTCTGAGCGGGTATGTTTCTTTATAAGAACACCCGGTTACATAATTATGAACGACATTGATCATTATTGTAATATCAGTATGTATACAGTTCATCCATATTGTATTTATGTTCTAGTGTTTATTCACATCTGCACTATATCATATACATGTGTAGGGTCACATGTCAGATTAATTGCTCTAATGGCCCAGCTACCGAAATCGACCTATAATTTTACTGGAATCAACTTAAAGAAGAACTATTTCAGCTTCCATTTGATGATATAAAACTTATCGTTCATTGTGAAAATTTCGCAGTTTCAGGGCACTTGCATAAAAAATTCTCTGAAGTACCCTGCCTACTTCACCCTGTTTTGATTTGAGGGAGAAATTTAACACCTTGCCCTTTTGAGTATCTCATGTGAGAAATAATGACATCATGAATATATTTAATGGCGTTTGAGCACAGGACATTTTTGCATAGGACATTTTTTACTCAGACAGAAGCTGTAGAATCAGATAGCCTCTATTCATACTATAAGCAAACAGAGCAGACCCTAATCAGACAGCTTATATGAGTCTACTCTGTTTGCAAATCATGTGTATACAAAATCAGGACCAAAACTAAACTCATGGAATCAATATAAACTTCTTCCTGATAGTTATTTGTACATCCCTTTCAACACTAACTGATAGTTATTTGTACATCCCTTTCAACACTAACTTTGTTTTGTTTGCAAAACACACAGCGATTAATCTAGGTCTACGTCCTGTGTCAGTGATGCATTATTATAGCCCAAAACGCATCATCCTAAAGTGTAAGCTTCCTAAATGGCACATTAAAATATTGCCGCGTATACAGGGTTTTTTCACCTTCTATAACAGAGGCCTATAAAAGGCCCCTTCCCAATTGAAAATTTCTTTAAAATCATGCAGTTTTCCCAAAAATCCAAACTTACACCAGCTTTTTTGTTTCCCAAATCAGCAATTTTAGCGATAATTCTTCCCAAAATCAGCAGGCTAAGGCCCCTTCCCAATTAAGAGAGAAAAAGCCCTGGTATAGCCGTTTAGTAATTTTCATGAAGTGTTACTTTTAGAACACTGTTACGATATCAACATCCGGCTGTGGTAAGCATTTTACAAATGATTTTGATTGGCTACTAAACAGTAGATGCCCATATTGAGCCAATGAAAACATTCCTTTTAAAATGGCAGGGCCAGTAGGACCCCGGATAACCCTTGATGTTGCCACCGAAAACAGTCACTAAGATTGACTCGAATCAAATGAATTTAGGTCCCACTGACATGCCTTCAACGTCCCTGGATCAAAATAAGGATCCAGAATCTGATCTAATGGAGGAAAATAATGAATCTAAGCTTAGATGTCTTATCAAAGTCCTAGCTAACATATGTTAGTGCAACAGAGGGTTGACCTGATTTCATGTTTTGCAGCATTTGCTACAAACATCATGCCTAAAAAGCATGGTTAAATGTATGCAGAAACAGAAATAGCATGTTTTGCTTCATGCCCGGCAAGTAGTCCACATTTGTGTACTCTAAATGGTGATACCGATCTACTTTCAGTTTTGACAATATTCTGCATCCATGCTGTCTTAGCCCCTTCCTTCATACATACGTGTTTTGACACATTTGCAAACAGAGTAGACTCAGATCAGACGGCTCCTATAGAAACTGTCTGATCAGGGTCTGTTCTGTTTGCTGATGGAATTTGAGTTTCTAAAATGGCTACAATGTTCCACCTTCCATATTTTATTATAACTATTTAAATTTTGAGTATTTAATGTGCCATGAATATTCAATAGGTAAATTTGATATTTGGTATAAACAGAGAACGGGGAAAGGACTAACAGCTCATTGATAAGACTAGCCAGGAAACCTTGTTATACCAATGCAATAAATGTTATAAAACTGAAATGTAACTTTGCAGAATTACGATAGTAACGATATAACAGAGGTTTTCTTTTAATTTCCAAATGGATCCAAATATTGGGAGTTTAAAGGGGTTCAAATTCCTATATTTGAAGCATTCCAGAAAGACCTAATATATACAAAACTCATTTGTTTATATGCTGAAAAGTAGTACATGGCAAGAAAACCCATCCTATTATCGTTTATAATGATAAAACATCCATGTATTTTGTATCGCTGATCCCGATTTTACTTCCCGCTGTTTCAGTTTTATGCGGGTTGGGTTTTAGTTTCGTAAATGTTTACCCTATTCGAGTTTCTCTGACCATTTCCGAGAAAAGCTATTACGTAAACAATGGAGGGATCAGGTGATCATCGACAAAACGCGGAAATTTTAAACGGAAAAGGCTGATAATATTGTGTTGTAGAACAAAAATTATAAGTATTGATGAAATCGGTTTACAGTGATGTCTCGTTAATCCGGAAACGTTCTTTCCCGGCGAAATTTCCGGATTAACAAACTTTCCGGATTAACGAATCACCGTCGTATGCTGCAAAATATCAACTCAATCATAAACATCGAATATGTATATGTATACATTTACTCTCGCATCAAGAAGTCTTTTCTTTTAACGTTTATGTGTGCATATGCCCGTAATAATCGCAAGTCATATCGAATTAATTGCCTTGTTTGTCTTCTAAATGCTTTTTGCACCCTATTCATAAGTGTCAGTTCTCTCATTTGAGTAATACAATGTGGATTATCGAATTTACCTGCGGGCAAATTTTGTAAAATTGACGTAGGTCTCCATGTTTGACATGACTGGATACCTGAATATTCCATCCGCGTACATGTACTTGTAAGTCGGGAACCAGCCAGCTCAAGCGTAAGTTAGAATCTTAGGGAATCCCTAGCGGGAATCCCCAATTAATATAGCCTTCTAATTTCTGAATTAGCAAATCATTTAAGGTGATTAACAGTTTAACGATGGCGGCGCGGTTTTAACGTAACAAATTAATTGGGCGAGTGTTCATCTCATTAAGGAACATTAATGAATATCAAACATCACTACCCGCGTGCCATATGCAACGCTTTGATAAATAGCCAGTTTGCACACAGTCGGGGTTGTTTTACCCATGCCCGTGATTGTAAACACAAGAATTCGCACCTCCACGGTGCACTATTGTTAAGTGTCAGGGGTGGGCAATTAAGTCCCGGGGCTACTGACCCGGCCGGATTAACGAGTCACAAATACAGGTAAATACATAGATTGGTTACCGGAAATCTATGTCCTGTTCCGGAACGCGAATTTCCGGATGTAATGAGTCAATTTACTGCACAAAAAATCCGTTCCCCACGACTTTTGTACGGATAGCGAGTTTCCAGATTAACGAATTCCGGATTAACGAGACATCACTGTATTTGTATCACAGGGGCATTTTTCAATATAAGTTCAAGTTGGCAACCTTCACATAACAAATACCAAGTTTTATGATATTATTGAAAATATGCGTTCATTGTAGAGTCTTCCTCTTTAAACTATGAGCATTGAGCTTACAAGCATTTTAATTAGCCTAGATGTAAACCCTTTGCTTGCAAACAGTGTAGACCCAAATCAGAGTACTCTTAGAGAAACCCTCGGATTAGGATCTATCTACACAGGCATATTAACCCTTTACTTGATAAATGCACCTTTTAATACCTTTCCAAACAGTAGTCTCCTACAGGAGCCATCTGATCAGAGTCTGCTCTGTTTACTTATGAAATGATATTATGAATATGACTCTACAGTTTTTGACATGGTCAATGTTTTCTGTGTTCATAATTATGCCATTATAAATATGAATCAAATTAATATTCATGACATCATTGTTTCTTATATGAATATTCAAGGTGATGATTAAGTACATGTAAAGGGTTATTCAGAGCTTCAGATAATGGTGTGCATACCCAAATACTAAAATCGTCATTTCTCCACCAAACCCTATACCTGTGACCACTCTTTAGAATCGTCTCTTTGAGATTCTAAAGAGTGGTCACAGTATAGGGTTTGGTGGAGAAATAAAGGAGCTATTCCTGAAAATGTTTCAATTTATGCATCTAATCTGGACCTATGGATGATGAAAATTTAGCATTCAAAGGGTTGTGTAAACATGAACTGGCAGTATTGATATGTAAAGGCTGTTACCAGCTGTGAAGCCCCTGAATGTGATAAAATGCACTGGCATTTACAAACAATGTATACCAAGATAAGAGTGGCCCTAGAGAAGACCTCTGATCAATGTCTGCACTGTTGGTCATTCAGAACCCTCTCAAACATTATAGCCTTTCATAATGACTAGACTCTATTGTTAAACTTTAATGGCTGATTATACTGCAGAAACTTCAGCATTGAAAATGTTATTATCTGAACCAGGAAGTTTTCAGTCTACCAATGACTGCCCACAACAGTATGGGTACGTAAGCCCTAGAAGTTAACTCATTATCTCCTAGGCTATTTTTAGACCCAACCTTTTTGAATTAATCTACCGAAAAGGAGCATTAATTATAGAAAAGGAGAGTTTTGTAATTGTGTAGTATTGAAACCATTGTGATAAATAGAGCATTTGCTCCTATGGAGCAAATGCTCTATTTATCACAATGGTTTCACAATGTGAATTTTAAGGAGGCGCAAAAATGCGTCACTAGGGGGTAATGAGTTAATGGATATCTACAGTGTGCAGACTGTGTACCCTAACATTACCATATTTTTTCTAATAAACATCCATTCAGGGGCATTATATTTTTGCAAGGGGGAAACGGAAACCGGTATTTAAACCATTCTCTTGTACACTATTTTCAGAGCAAACTCTTCGAATAAATAGATATTTTTTTTTGTAATGGCATATGAATACACGGTTTAATAGTCCTGGCACACACCGTAGAACCTTGGTGATAGTTGTGACTAGTTCACATGGGTCTAATGTTACAATTTGCAGGTGAGTGATATAGAGCCATTATGGTCCTCTTATTAAGTTATTCAATGTTACCACCTGAAATTTTACTTGAAGAAGAAAAATCCAATTGTCCCTTGGTGTAATTTCCAAGGCTGGACATGTTAGGTATAGGATTTCCACACCCCTGGTTGAGATTAAGAGATAATCCACTGTATACATTCTTTAACCCTTTCCCTCATATATTATAAATACCTTTTCACACATTTGCAAACAGTTTAGGCCCAGATCAGATGGCTCCTATAGGATCCATCTGATCAGGGTCTGCTTTGTTTGCTTTTGACATGATATTAGATCTAATTCTACAGTTTTTTCCCAAAGCAAAAAAAAATCCTTGAAATATCCACATTGTTATTATTTCTGACATAAAAATTGAACAGGGAAAGAGTTAAATCTTAGAAACATTTAATAGGAAAATCTGTTCTGGAGATTCCCCTTTAGTAAAGTTAACGTTTGAAGAAATACTGCTACATAATGCCATATTCTACTCTATTGATTGAAACACACTCTTATTTGGAACAGAGCAGTTACTGCACAGACTCCTATTGATGGGATCCTTGCTAGCTGACAGGATCAAAAACTTAATTATCTTTAATTAACCCTTTTCAGTACCAGTGGTTAGGGGAGACTAGGTATCCAATACGATTTTGCCTCCAAGGACATCCCCCCCCCTTTTTGCCCCCCCTCCCTATTTTGGCTTGGGCGGACATTTGTCCCCCTACTGGATTGGCTTGGGCAGACATTTGCCCCCTGCTATTTTTGACTGGACAGACTTTTGCCACCCTTACACATTACAAATAATGTAGACACAATGACAATTTCACTGTTTGTGTGTTGTTGAGCCAAATCTGGTTGACACTCCCAACGTTTTCCATTTGTCATAAATAGTTATAAATAGGAACTTCAGAGTAATAGATTTGGATCAACAACACATACACAGTTAATCCTTCGCTTACTATTCACGTCAATATACCTACCTGTAAATAGTGAAGACCCAGATGAGACAGCTCCTGCAGGAGCTGTCTCATCAGGGTCTGCACTATTTACAAGTTGATTGTGCAACCAGTGCACTCCACAGCAGTGATTGCACAGCGAAATACTTGTACACAGTGAAGATATATGTAATTATACAACAGGGCATGGGTAAAGAAGGAGAAATGTATTTTAAAATTCAGCAAGTGAAGGGTTAAAATATGTCGTGGTGTCAAGTCAAGATGTGTCAGCAATGTTTGTAATGTGTAAGGGGGGCAAAAATTGAAGGGTGGCAATTAATGTCTGCCCCATTAAAAATACTAAAGGGGGGGGGGGGGCAAATGTTCGCCCAAGCCCAAATAAAGGGGGGGGGGGCTGATATCCTGGGGGTAAATGTCCGTATACCATCCAATACTTAGGGTTATTTAACCCTCCATAAGGCTGTCTAATCAGGGTGGTCTTAACCCTTTCGGCGCCAAATTTCTAATTGTCGTCTGCAATCTAAGTTTGTTAAATCATTCAGTAAAATAAGGAAATGAGATAAATAAATGCAAATTTCAAAGGAATAAAGCACATATATAGAAATAGAGATTGAGACAAATAGTGAAGTCCCTGATCAGACGCCGCCTTGAAAAGGCGGCGTCTGATCTGAGACTGCACTATTTGTCGTGGTGCATTTATGCGACTGCGGCGGTGAAAGGGTTAATGTTTGCTTTTGAAACTGTATACATTTAGATATGATTCTACAGGTTCTGCCATGGTCATAAATTCCTGTGTCCATGTGCTATTAATAACCCTTTCCCTGTTCTATGTTTATTTCAAATTTCAATACCTATTGAATATTCATTAACAAAATAGTTACAAATAAATATGGAAGGTGGAACATTATAGACATTTTAGAAGGCAAAGAAACACATTTTATTAGCAAACAGCAGACCCTGATCAGACGGCTCCTCTAGGAGCAGTCTGATCTGGGTCTACTCTGTTTGAAAATGCGTGAAAACAGGTTTATATGAGGGAAAGGGTTAATTTGTATGATGTCATTATTTATTACATGAATATTCATGGAGTAAAGGGTTTTAACCAGCATTTGCAAATAGTGTAGACCCATTCAAATTGTCATTCAATCATCTTCTATCATACTACATCCCATTATATTGAATGGACTCTACAAGTCAACTTTTTTCTGCCTATTACTTCCTCACCCAGGCACTTAATGCTAACAGCTTGAATTTGGATGAAAACACATCTTACCCAATAGAGACCGAATTTTGATTAAAATGGTAAAACAATGCAAAATAAGACTAAAAATGCTTTCAAAATCATAGTTTTAGCTAAAAAAAATCCCGATTATTAAAAAGCATTCTCTCCCAAATTGCCAGCAAACGCCTGATAGGGTTAATATGGTTTGGCTTGAGTATCAGTATTATTTCTAGTCTCACCAGAGATAGAGATCGGCCTTGAAAGTGATCAATAAGAATACTGTCACGAGAAGAGAATGAATGACTTTAACAGTGAAACCCCTCTAAATTGTACATTCATTTAAGCTAGGACCCGTTGTGGTCTTTAAGATAGGTGGCAGCTTCATGTAGGGTGAAAGTAATGCAGAAAGCTCCCAAAGGAGCTTTCTGCATGGCTCTCACCCTGCATTAAGCAGTCACCTCCGTGAAAATACCTGCGGTCTTGTTTATCAAAATTCCGGTTTCAAGGGGTTTATTTGTATTGTTGTATTCACCAGTAGCTCTGGGAGATGTTGAAGACCGATAAATGACATTAATTTGGTGCAGAATTGCTAAGATGATTAGTAGCTAATTGTCAGGGCTGCGTAGTATTTTATCTGTGATTTTTGGTGTAAATAGTCCTCGTATAATCATCTTCGCTTGGCTGCTATCAGATATATTTGTGTACAAACTTAAACTTTTAATTATTACCAACAAACCAAATGAGCACCTGGTGCATAGATAGTATTTGGAACTTAATTTTGTTTGGAAAAGCTCCTCCATCAAACCCAGTGTTCAGGGCTAAAGCATGATGGCGATTTGGGTGAAAAAGTCTCCCTAACCCTGCTGACTTCACCCTATTTTGGGTTTTAATAGGGAGAAGTTTAAGTTTTCACTCCATAAATACGCCTTAACTCCAAGCGACCCAGTAGACTCAGGTCAGATGGCTCCTGTTTGAGCAATTTGATTAGGGCCTTCTCTGCATACTTGTGGAATTATATATACATCAGATCTGATTATGCAGTTTCTGCTATAGGCAAAATTTCCAATATTTATGTCAAATTAATGTTATGTTATGTCACTATTTCTTACATGAGTATTCATGGAGGAAAGGGTTAACCCTTCGCTTGCTGAATTTTAAAATACATTTCTCCCTCTTTACCCATGCCCTGTTGTATAATTACATATATCTTCACTGTGTACAAGTATTTCGCTGTGAAATCACTGCTGTGGGGTGCACTGGTTGCACAATCAACTTGTAAATAGTGCAGGCCCTGATGAGACAGCTCCTGCAGGAGCTGTCTCATCTGGGTCTTCACTATTTACAGGTAGGTATATTGACGTGAATAGCAAGCGAAGGGTTAAGAACATATTGGGAGAAACAGTACACAATCAGAACCAAACCTTCACCTTGAATCCCATTTACCTTCTCTCCAATGGAGAGCTTCAGCCTGTATGTCTGTATGTTGTGAGCATAAAACTTCTTCCTGATTGAGGGCTCTAGCGTAACCCCTGTATGCTGTGACCACTAAACTTCTCTCTGTTGGAGAGCTCCAGTTTGAGCCTTGTATGTTTACGCTGTGACCGCTATAGTTCTCTCTGATATATATATAAATGTAGCTCCAGTTTGAGCCCTGTATATCTATGCTGTGACCGCTAAACTTCTCTCTGATATATAGCTCTAGTTTAAAGCTCTGTTTGGTATGTCTTATGCTGTGACCACTACACTTCTCCCTAATGGAGAGCTCCAGTTTGAGCTCTGTATGTCTTATGCTGTGACCACTACACTTCTCCCTAATGGAGAGCTCCAGTTTGAGCTCTTTATGTCTATGCTGTGACCATTTAACTTCTCCCTAATGGAGAGCTCCATTTAAGAGCTGCATTAAGCTACCACTTGCCTCTGCCACCCAGAATTATGCCCATTTTTGGTGGTCGCATTAGAGGGTTTTTTACGGTAATTCTATAAACAAATGGAGCAAACCCTGTATAGACAACTCCTACAGAAGTCTACTTCATTTGCAAATGAGTTAAAAGGTGTATTTATGGAGTAAACAGATAAAAAATGTGATATTCTTTCCTTTTTTCTGTCCTCAGAATATTTTTATATGTAAAATAACTTGTGTATCTTTTTATTTTCAGTTTTTGTGTCTCAAGAATGTACGGACATTTCTACAGACATGTGAAAAAGTGTTTGGTGTGAAACCTATAGATCTGTTTGACCCCCATGACCTCTTTGGACTAAAAAACTTCAGAAAAGTAAGTTGTTATTTCCTAAGATATTAATATTCAACCCTTTCCTTCATATAAATGCTTTTTCATCCATTTTCACACAGAGTAGACTCAGACACCCTAAACCAGACAGCTCCTATACAAGCTGACTGATCAGGGTCTGCTCTGTTTGCTAATGAACTTTGATAAATCTTATTTCTTTACTTTCTAAAATGGCTACAATGTTATACCTTCCATATTTCATTATGACTATTTTATCCAAGAAATTGGATTATAGGTATTGAAATTTGGAATAACCCATTCCCTCATATTGACGCCTTTTGACGCTTCTGTAAAAGTCACTTTGTGAAACCATTGTGATAAATAGAGCATAAAATTTTTGCTCCTACACAATTCTAAAAATTAACTTTTCTCTAGTTAATGCTCCTTTTTGGTAGATTTAATCAAAGAGGTTAGGTCTTAAAATAGCCTAAGTGGGAATGGGTTAATATTTGAAATAAGTGGAGCCTAGTACATATATTCATGAATTGAAGGGATTAACCCTTTCTTACATAAATAGGCAGTTTTACTCCTTTGCCAACAGTAGACCCGGATCAGACTGCTACTGTAAAAAACTGTAGAATCATATCAAAATTATACTGTAAGCAAACAGAGCAGAACCTGATCAGACGGTTCCTATAGGAGCTGTCTGATGTGGGTCTACTCTGTTTGCAACGGCATAGAAAGGTGTATTTATGGAGTAAAGGGTTCACACTTTGTACCTTATGTCATGTATGTGTCTTTTGACATACCATATTTCTTACATGAATATTTATGGAGTGAAGTGTTAATCACCAAGAATCAGATTATTTGTGAAATTTAATGTAGAGAGCATTTATTATAATAACTCATGTTTGCCTAGTGCCCCATAATTCATACATAAGTTTTATATGAAAAAGGTCATTCATAAGGTTAACCCATTCCCTCATATTGACGCCTTTTGATGCCTCTGCAAAAGTCACATGTTGAAACCATCGTGATAAATAGTTCTCTCTGATACCATTTATTACAATGGTTTCAAACTACAAAATTCTAAAAAAATTAATTTCTCCAGTTAATGCTCCTTTTCGGTAGATTAATTCAAAGAGGTTGGATCTAAAAATAGCCCATGAGGTAATGGGTTAATAGACAAACTATTTTACCTCAAGTAAACACCCTCAGGGGCATAATGTTTTTGAAGGAAAGCTTCATGCATTTTGCATTTTATTCACAGGTGGTTTCTTAAAATTAACCCTTTACTTTATAAATACCTTTTCTCGCCTTTGGACACAGAGCAGCTGTCTAATAAAGGTCTTCTCTGGTATTGTAAAGCTCTGATTCTAAATTTCTAAAGTTTATGCTAAAGTGAGAAAACCTGTGTTCATGTTCCATTATAAAAAGTTGCGCTAATAAATGTTAGTAACCATGATGGCATTATTTCATCTGGTAAAGGGGTTAACCCTTTACTTCATATATACACTTTTCTACACCGTTGCAAACAGAGCAGACCCAGATCAGACGGCTCCTATAGGAGCCGTCTGATCTGGATCTGCTCTGTTTGTTATAATATAACATAGACTTGATTCTACAGTTTCTACCGTGGTCAAACACTCCTGTGTCCATGTGCTATCATAATAATGAATCTAATTAATATTCATGATGTCATTATTTCTTTCATCTGGTAAAAAAATCGGGTTAACAATTAATTGGATTAACATTGACCTGGCTGACTTTTCTGTCTATCTCTCCAGGTCTTACACACTCTGTCCAAGTTATCCAAGACTCCACTAGCCGAGCAGAAAGGTATTGGGTAAGTATATGTAGAATACAGCATGCCGCTCATATCACCATTGGAATCTCTGCCTTGTTTTAACTCTTAACACTGTTAGAATTTTAAATTATTAAAAAAGAATGGCCAATTTTTCAAAGTATTTCACTTTATCTTTGTATGTGGAATTATTCTCATCGTGTCAAATGGTTTTGATTCTGATTAGATGTTAAGTTACTGTTTGTTTTATCTGGATCCAAACTATTAGCTAAGGTGATTCCCATATTGGCCCATATTGCATGTGCTAAGAGTTCAAAACAGCACATACTTGAGGTTTAGCCAGGGTAACACCAGGCATGGAATCAATGACTCACAGATAACTGCGCTTCATTGATCTCTTACTGGAATTCACACCATGTATACCTCTCAGCCCTATCCTCCATGAATAAAATAATGATATCATGAATATTTATTAGATTAATTGTTATAGTAGCACATGGGCACAGGAAGATTTGTCTGAGGCAGAAACTGTGGAATCACATTCTGTATTATATCATAAGCAAACAGAGCAGACCCTGATCAGATGGCTCTTATTGGAGTCATCTGATCTGGGTCTACTCTGTTTACAAAGGCACAGAAAGGCGTATTTATGGAGTAAAGGGTTAACCTTTTTCCTTCTGTATACCGGTACTTATTCCAAATACCTATTGAATATTCATGGGCAAAATAGTTATAAAAGAATATGGAAGTAATTTAGAGTGAGAAATTGTCCGGGTATACTGTACTGTTTTAACCCTTTCCTCCATGAAAACACCTTTCTACGCCTCTGTAAAAGTCATTTTATGAAAACATTGTGATAAATAGAGCAAAATTTTAATGCTCTATTTATCACAATGGTTTCAAACTACAAAATTCTTAATTTTTTCTTTTCTCTAGTAAATGCTTCTTTTGAGTAGATTTATTCAAAGAGGTTGGGTCTAAAAATAGCCTATGGAGGAAAGGGTTAACCCTTTACTTCATTGATATACCTTTTTACACCTTTGCAAACAAAGTAGACCCAGATCAGATGGCTTCTATAGGAGTCTTCAAAACAGGGTTTATTCTGTTTGCATTTGTAATAATATAGGTCTGATTCTACAGTTCCTGCCATGGCAAAATTTTCCTTTGTTCATGTCCCATTTTAACCCTTTCCTCCATAAATACGCCTCAGTAAAAGACACTTTATGAAACCATTGTGATAAATAGAGCATTTGCTCCTATATAATTCTAAAATTTTCCTTTTCTCTAGTTAATGCTCCTTTTCGGTAGATTTATTCAAAGTGGTTGGATCTAAAAATAGCCTATGGAGGAAAGGGATAAAAATACATCTAATTAATATTCATGATGTTATTGTTTCTAATGTGAATATTCATGAGGTAAAGGGTTGACTAACAATTTACTTTGATAATACTTGTATTACCCTGTTCATTCAGTCACCAAATCTGTCCTGACCACCAGTTAACCCTTTCCTTAATAAACGCTCTGGCACGCCTTTGCAAACAGGGTAGACCCAGATCAGATGGCTCCTGTAGGAGCCATCTGATCATGGTTTGCCCTGTTCGCTTATGGAATAAGAAAAAGCATAACATTACAAACAGTGCAACCTTTCACCTGGGTCTACACTGTTTGTAAAGGATATTAGCGACTCGTGTCCCGCACAGTACTGGTTAAATACAGGAGGGATTTTCATGTATTAAAATCATCATATCCCTATGTTGTGGCCACTCTTTAGAATTGTCTGTTTGCGATGATTCTAAAGAGTGGTCACAATATAGGGTTTGGTGAAGAAGTAAAGAAGCTACATGATTATAGGTATATTATATATATATATTTAGATACTCTTACGGTATATGTATATTTAGATACTATTTCGGTATATATATAATACATAATTATATAGTATTATGTATCTAAACAGAAGAGTTAGCTTTGATAAGATTGATAGAATGTAGTTGTTCTTATACAGTAAGTTACTAAGTAGATAGCTGTGAAAGAATGTAGTTATGCTTATATGTTTACAAGTAGTTATGCTTGGACAGAAAGTAGTTATAAATGTTTATAAATATGTTTACAAGTAGTTATGCTTGGACAGAAAGTAGTTATAAATGCTTATATGTTTACAAGTAGTTATGCTTGGACAGAAAGATGTTATGCTTATATGTTTACAAGTAGTTATGCTTGGACAGAAAGTAGTTATGCTTATGTGGTAGGCAGTTATGCTTTGACAGAAAGTGGTTTTGCTTATATGGTAAGCAGTTACGCTTTGACAGGATGTACTTATGTTTATACAGTATACGATAAACTATGTAGTATATACTTCAAAAGTAACTTTTTATAGCAACATTGAATTTTCTAGGCTATTTACTGGTCTATAATGTGATTGTTGGAGACTTTAGACTGTCTGGTTTGGGTTTTTGTTAAGGAAATTTGGTTCCATAAAGAAGAATTAATTGAATAATTATGCCCTGTGTTGTGATAGATGTATTGAGAATGTCTAGACTTGAGTTCAGTTTATTTGGTGGCTGCAGTTAGAGCTTGTATCCCTCTGTCTGATAGAAAAGCCTTTTAGTGCTTTTAACCCTTTCCCTCATATAAATGCTTTTTCACATGTTTGCAAACAGATTAGACCCATATCAGATGGCTCCTAAAGGAGCCGTCTGATCAGGCATATCAGATGTCTCCTAAAGGAGCCGTCTGATCAAGGTCTGCTCTGTTTGCTAATGGAATTTGATGGATTTGTTTCTTTACCTTCTAAAATAGTTACAATGTTCCACCATCCATGTTTCATTATAACTGTTTTGTTCATGAATATTCAGTTGGTATTGACATTTGGAATAAATGTAGAACATGGAAAGGTTCACCAGAGTAGACAAAGCCTCCATGGAGGTTATGGTCTTTAACCCTTCGCTTGCTAATCGCGTCAATATACCTACCTGTAAATAGTGAAGACCCAGATGAGACAGCTCCTGCAGGAGCTGTCTCATCAGGGTCTGCACTATTTACAAGTTGATTGTGCAACCAGTGCACTCCAGAGCAGTGATTGCACAGCGAAATACTTGTACACAGTGAAGATATATGTAATTATACAACAGGGCATGGGTAAAGAAGGAGAAATGTATTTTAAAATTCAGCAAGCGAAGGGTTAACTGATGATCACATAGCCCCTCATTGTGGTGGTTTGAATCCCAGCCTGAGCATTTGGATTTTTCATGTGAGGAAGCCTTCCAGCTGGCTTGTGGTAGGTCAGCAGTTCTACCAAAATGTTGAACAATGCAATTAGTGCTATGTACTGAAAAACATCTGGGGGTTTCCTCTACCTGTAATTAGCTGGATGTTGCAATATGACTGATATACTGTTATAGCCATGTAAAACGCCATTATAAACAAACAAGCAAACAGCGTAGACCCATCTCATGTAGCTGCCATCAAATTAAGGTCTGCTCTGTTTGTATATAAATTCATTTTATTGTATAGATTTTGTCATGGCCAGACGTCTTTGTTCTAATGCCATTATAAAAAACAGCTTATGAATAGGCCGAACACTAAAATACGTATTATTATCGATCTTTAAGACAGGTTGCAGCTTAATGCATGTTGAAAGTCACGCAGAAAGCTCCTAGAGGAGCTTTCTGCATGACTTTCACCATGCATTAAGCTGCCACCTGTCTTAAAGATCGATAATAATACGTATTTTAGTGTTCGAATAATTGAGGTTTTACTGTATTTTGATATGAGTTTTCTTCTGAAGATGGTTTAACCCATTCCCTCATAGGCTATTTTTAGACCTAACCTCTTTGAACAAATCTACCAAAAAGGTCAGCATTTAGTAGAGAAAAGGTACATTTTAGAATATTTGTAGTTTCAAACCATTGTGATAAATAGAGCATTAAATTTTGCTCCTATAGGAACAAAATTTAATGCTCTATTTATCACAATGGTTTCAACAGGTGATTTTTACAGAGGCATATATAGAAAGGCGTATTTATGGGAAAAAGGGTTAACTATTTACAAAGTGAATTGTCTATCTCTGATGCTGAATATGACAGTCTAGACAGAGCATAATATATGAAAGGGTTTAAAATTATAAAGAGTGCCAACCCTTATCCGAGGGTTTTTCTAGGCACCCTCAGATTTCAGGGCCTATACTGTTCGCAAAGTTCATTATACTTATTTCCACATTCAAAGAGTTACAATAAAATACGAGCAACATACAATTTGATCTTCCATAATTTTTCTGGCATATTTTGCATATTTTTCCTTCCAGCCCAATGGCTGCTTATTAACTCTTTGCAAGCAAAGTAATTTTTGTTTGCAAAAGTTGTCATTTGCAACAATTTTCAGACTGAATCTTTTCTGTAGTTTTTTAAGAAAAAATTGTAACCTGGGCCAGTGGGGAATGCAAATAGTTTTGATCATTACGAGATGCTGAGTTACTCGGCATCTCATCTGGATCAAAACTGTTATAACAGATTAGGTTTTAGCGTGCAAAGGTTTTATCCCTATCCCTGTTCTATGTTTTTTACAAATTTCAATACCTACTGAATGTTCATGGACAAAATAGTTATAAAGAAATATGGAAGGTGGAACATTGTAGCCATATTAGAAAGTAATGAAACAGATCTATCAGATTCTATTAGCAAACAGAGCAGACCCTGATCAGACGGCTCCTCTAGGAGCCGTCTGATCTGGGTCTACTCAGTTTGCAAATGCGTGAAAACATGTTTATATGAGGGAAAGGGTTAAACAGGTTTATATATGCATTGGAAACCATGGTTCTGCCTTATTTTTACTGAACCATTTTCATTCTAGATACCAAGTAATCCTGTAATGTATTCCAAAGAGGTAAAATATTCTTGGAAACCAGCTAAAGCAGATACAGGTTAGATCCAGATCAGAGACTTACTGATTTCTCTGATCTGGGCCTACACTGTTTGCAGACATTATTAATTTTGTAGCGAATAAGTGTATAAGAGATAAGACAGAACAGCAGTTAAATCTAAACATACATCTCTCTGTTTTCTGTTGGTTATTAGTTGACCCTTTCAGTGCAGGAAACGAGTCGCTAATGTACTTTTTAAACAGTATAGACCCAGATGAGAGGGATCTTCTAGGAGCCCTCTCATCTGGGTCTGCACTGTTTGTCATGTTTAACTTTCCTTTAAAAAAGTATCCCTGAATATTCACAGTAAGCTTGACATGATAGGATTTTGGAATAGTCCATTTGAAAACTTAGTGTTGAAAGGGTTGATCAGCATACCACAACATTAGTCAAACCTTTTAACTTGTGAATCTGTTATCATCTCTGCAAATAGTGGATCAGGATATGTAACTCAGCGTCTAGTCAATATCTAGAGAAGAAAATGAAAAATATATTCAAAATGCAGCAGACAACAAATTTCTTGGCAACAAAAGAGTTAACCCTTTACTTCTTGAGTAATTTATGTAAGAAATATGACATCATGAATATTTTAGCTATATTTTTATAATGGCATAACTATGAACACAGAATGTTTTAGCCATGGCAGAAAGTATAGAATCAGATCCCTATTATTAAAAAAGCAAACAGAGCAGACTCTGATCATAGAGATCCTGTAGCTTTCTGATCTGGGTCTTCCCCTGGTTGCAAAGGCATTTAACCCTTTCCCTGTTGAATATTCATATAAGAAATACAAACACGAATATTAATGAGCTGTATGATTTTACAGCATTATTAAAAGAGGAATTTTTGACTGAATCAGAAACTGCAGAACTAGGTCTGTATCATGTCATTTAGCAAACAGAGCAGACTGATCAGACAGCTCATACAGGAACCGGGTGTTTACACAATCATGTATATGAGAGAAGGGGTTAAGGCATATTTGTGGTGTCAAAGGTCAAAAACTGAAATGCATCAGTAAAACTTAACCCTTATGGTGCGGGACATGAGTCACTAATGCCATTTTCAAACAGTGTAGACCCAGATGAGAGGGCTCCTAGAGGAGCCCTCTCATCAGGGCCTGCACTGTTTGTCATGTTACATTTTTCTTTAGAAAAATCCCTGAATATTTACCATTAAGCTTGATCTGTTCGAATTTTGGAATAGTCCAATCGCAAAGTGAGCGTTGTAAGCGTTAAATAGCTGTAGGCTGTTGTGTTAAAGGTTAGAAGTATGAGCCATTTACCCATTAACCTTTAGTCTGCCAAAATGATAATTTCTGCTAAACCTGGGATATTGAAGCAATTATGTGTGATTCATTTAAACATTTTCTCCATAAATACCCCAATCTACGTCTCTGTAAAAGTCACTTTTTTTAAACCATTGTGATAAATAGAGCATTCCAGAGGAGCAAATGCTCTGTTTATCACAATGGTTTCAATATTACACAATTCTTACATTTTCCTTTCCTCTAGTAAATGCTCCTTTTGGGTAGATTCATTCAAAGAGATGTCTAAAAATAGCCTATGGAGGAAAGGGTTAAGCTTTTGAGAAAC
Organism: Azorinus chamasolen; assembly: GCA_963576725.1. Taxonomy (NCBI): domain Eukaryota; kingdom Metazoa; phylum Mollusca; class Bivalvia; order Cardiida; family Solecurtidae; genus Azorinus; species Azorinus chamasolen. The sequence continues at coordinate 29,962,343 of OY755241.1, read as the reverse complement.
TACTGACCGAGTGTCAAACAGCTTGGATCCTGATGAGACGCTGAGTTTCTCAGAATCTCAATAGGATTCAAGCTGTTTACAAATGAGGATTAGGTCGCAGTCGGCAGGATAAGGGTTAACCCAGTTTATTTTGGATTTCATAATTTGTCTTACATATTTGATGAATGTGTAACATCCATTGCTGTCTGCTTCAAATTTTTCTCCAAAAACTGAGATGCCTAGTTTATTAGTTACCCATTGTCTGATCTGGATCCAGAATAATTGACAAAAATTGGTTTTGAAGTCTGAATGTTGAAAATTTAAAGTGGAATGGCCCATAACTGTTCAATGAGTTGCAATATTATTTATTACTGTTTAACGTAAGTCAGTTAAGCTTAAATCTACTTGTGGATTTTGAATCACAAACAATGCAGACCCTGATCAGAGGGCTGCTGTAGGACCCTCTGATCTGGGTCTACAATGTGTACAAATTGCAGTACAGTAGAACCCTGTCTTAACCAGAATTTTAATAAAGAACAAATTAGGTCTCTGTTTGCAGGTGGCTGTTAAATGCTGGGCAAAAGTCATACAGAAAGTTCTTTTGGGAGCTTTCTGCATGACTTTCAACCTGCATTAAGCTCTCACCTGTCTGATAGACTGGCTTGGATATAGACTCGCTGGTTTGATACTAATTTTAACATCCAGTTTAGAGGGGTTTTACTGTATACTTATGTTCTGCATTTGAAGGGTGAAATTGACCGACTTGCATGTATAGTTTGAGCAGGATCCAATCAGTTTGACATTTTGGAAATGTTATTAAATTAAAATGAAGGAAGTGTCTACAAAGACGTTACACTAGAATTGCACTAAATCATTTACACCATGGTTCAAGGAGTGCTTTGAAAAGTGTTTGAAGTAGACAAAACAGTTGATGTTCTGGCGGTCAAAACAGTCAGTGTCAGTGAGGTAAATATTAGTGGAATAAATTCCAAGGATTGGTTATCAACCTGTTACCCTTCACCAGATACAGACTCATTTGTGTACCTTTGAAAACAGAGTAGACCCAGATCTGACACTTCCTATAACCCTTTAAACGCCTTTTCACGCATTTGCAAACAGAGTAGACCCAGATCAGATGGCTCCTATAGGAGTCAGGGTCTGCTCTGTTTGCTAATGTAATTTGATAAATCTGTTTCTTCACTTTCTAAAATGGCTACAATGTCCACCTTTCTTATTTCATTAACACTATTTTCTCCATGAATATCCAGTAGGTAATGAAGTTTGGAATAAACATAGAAAAGGGAAAGGGTTAGGAGCCATCAGATTTGGGTCTGCTCTGTTTGCCTTTCAAGTTATGACATGATATTGATCTGAGTCTGAGGTTTTGACATGGTCAAAAATCCTATTGTTTATGATGTCATTATGAGAATTCATGTAATTAATATTCTTGAATGTTAATCAAGTTGTAGTATGCTCTCAAATGTTGGGACAGATCAACTTGGGCTCTTCAAAGTCTTTTTAAAGTTGCAAAAATGATCCAAAACTGACTTAATTAGCTTTATAAACTGGTAGATACAAGAGAAGTATTGTAGAATTTAACTTTTTGAATACTGAATATTCAAAATTGAATGCCCCATTAGTGTTTAATATTCAGTAGTTTACTTGAAGGTTTTTAGTGATCAATAATGTAGACAATGATCAGGTGTAGAGAAACCCTCTGATCTGGGTTTATACTGTTTGCAAATGCAAGTAAACTCATTCCATTCGAAGGTGTAACCCTTTTCTTCTTACCTTAAGGACCTTTTTGCTTATGAAATGATATACCGGGTAGATCTGATTCTATGGTTTGTTATAATCAATCAAATCCGAAAAAATGATATATCCGTATTAACATTCTGCTAATAAACATTCATGATATCATTATTTCTTTAATACAAGAATATTCAACAGGGAACCTGGGTTAATATGTTGATAAATTGTGTGAGAACTGTTTTAGGTTGATTGCTAAAGCTCTTGTAGTCTTGGAAAAATGGAATTCAAGCTGTTGTTAAGGAGTTATTTATTTCTGAGTGGAAGGCCTAACTCTTTAAACAGTAAATTATTTCTTTACAAAACATTCTGCCAGAAGTTCTTTAAGTGGACATTTTTCCGTTATTTTTCAAACAATCAAAAATTCAAAATGTCAACCAGTTTAGATCCTGATGAGGTGTAAAGTCATTTGACTTCTCAACTGGATCCAGACTGGTTGCCTAGGTAATGACTAATTCACCACTAGCATTCAAAGAGTTAAAGAGAGACCAATTTTTGGTACTGCCGAGATTCAAATCATGCCAGTTAAACCTTTGAATGCAGGAAACAAATGTAGTGTTTTTGCAAACAATGTAGACCCAGATCTCATGGTTTCTACTCTAGAAGAACATTGCGATCATTATTTTAGTCTGCTCTATTTATTATTCAAAATCTTCAAGCATGGAGATTAGCTTTTTGTTGCCGTAATTCTAGCATGAAGATTCTGTTTGTTGCTGTAATTACACTTTCAAGAGAAAAGAGCTCTCAGCATCCAGACTCTGAATTGGCAATCAAGTTCAAGCTACTCATTGCCACAGCTTCAAGTCCCAATGGAAAATAGATCATTACATGTGAACAAAATAGAATAAAATAGAAGAGATTTTTATCTGCTTAAAGCAACAGGTATTACTTCTTTGAATGCAAGAAATGAATATACAGGCATAAATACAAATTTGCAAACAGTGTAAATCTTGAGTGCCTTTCCAGTCAGGACAGGTTGGGAAACCATTTTAACTGATTAACCCTTACAATGCTGACAATGGACTATTCCAAAATTCAAACAGGTCAAAAATATGGTGAATATTTAACTAGTTAAGGATTCTTCTAAAGAAAGTGTAGCAAGACAAACAGTGCAGACCCTGATGAGAGGGCTCCTCTAGGAGCCCGCTCTTCTAGGAGCCCTCTCATCTTGGTCTACACTGTTTACAACAAACATTAGTGACTTGTATTCCGCACAGTAAGGGTTAAAAAAATTAACATGGAAGACTTTAAAGCAGGTGGTTGCTTAATGCAGGACAAAACTCACAAAAGTAATGCAGAAAGTTCCTTTGGGGAGCTTTCAGCATAACTTTCATCCTACATTAAGCTACCACCTTTTAATTCGTTCCCCCTACCATTGATGACCTTTTCAAACAGTTTGGATCCAGATCACTGTGTGTATGTGCTATTAATTTACTCATATTCATAATAATTTACTTAATATTCATGATGCCATTATTTCTTTATTCATTTAGTAAATGGTTAACCCTTTCCCTGTTGAATATTCATGTAAGAAGTATATATATAATTATTCATAAGTTTTTTTATAATTACATATCTACACATTCAGTTTCGGTATTGGAAAAAACTGCAGACTATTATCTATATAATTTCGTAAGCAAACAGAGCAGAACCTGATCAGACTGTTCCTACAGGAGCTGTCTGATCTGGGTCTACTCTGTTTGCCAAAGCTTGTAGAAGGGTTTATATGAAGGAAAGGGTTAAAGATCTGAAGTTTTTTATTGAGAAAAGTGCTGAAAGGATAACTGGGAAGCTCTTTAGACTTGCTAGGAGAAGGATGTTTATGTCAGCTGACAAGTGTTTTTGATATCGTACAGACTGAGAGAAAAGGAAGTGTTTTGAACAATGAGGAAGTTCAGAATTGTCAGATGCTCTACATGTATATGCTAATGATTAAGGTGTAATAGACATAGTTGAGCTACTTAATCCTTTACTCCATAAATATGCGTTTCTAAGCCTTTGCAAACAGAGTAGACCCAGATCAGACGGCTCCTACAGGAGCCGTCTGATCTGAGTCTGCTCTGTTTGCTTATACAATAATGTACTGGTAGATATGATTGATTAATTCCAAAGGCAAATAGAGCAGACCCTGTATTTCATTAGCAATACATGAACTGTCTGATCTGGGTCTACTTTGCTAATTAATGTATTAATATGTGTGTTATCAGGCGAAGGGTTAGGGTTTGTAGGTTACATGTATGTAGATTAGTTTGGTATGTTATGTATGTAGATTAGTGTGGTATGTTCTAAGGTTCAGATAGTAAATTATATCTTGCAATATTTTATATATAGAAAATATTTTATATTTTTAAAGAATTTCTGATAAAGATACAGAAAAGTTCATCTCTTTTGTTTATGTGTAATGATATGTACATGCAAATACAATAAAACCCCTCTAAACTGGACGGTAAAAATAAGTATTGTAAGTTCGTAACCGGTATTTCAGATAGGTGGCAATTTTCTGCATGATTTTCATCCTGCATTATGCTGCCACCTGCTTATACTAAAAAGACTAAAATAATGTTCTTTAATAAAATTCCGGTTTAAGGGGATTCTACTGTATATTTAATTTTCCTGTTATAAATTTCCTGTTATTAATTTCATTTACTGCCCTAGTTACCCTAGTTAGGCAAACAGTACAGACCCTAAGGAAATTTGATCCTGGTCTATACTGTTAGTTACTTTGTGCACGCTAGCGGCGAAACTGTGATTACTTATGCAAACAGTTTGGATCCAGATGAGACGCCGCATAATGCGGCGTCTCATCAGGATCCAAACTGTTTGTCATCTTGATCATATTTTTGCAAAGAAATTTGTGAAAAGTTATTTTAAGAATTGAAGCAGACGACAATTGTTGCAGACGAAATAATTACTTAGCGTGCAAAGAGTTAAAGTTATCAGACTATTACAAGATTGACTTATTCAGCTTAACCCTTTCCCTGTTGAATATTCATGTACGGAAAAATGACATCAGGAACTTTTATAATACACTCTTATCAAGGAAACTTTTAGCTTTGAAAAAAAAACCCCAACTGTATAGGCAGATCTATATCATGTCAGAAGCAAACTGAGCAGACCCTGATCAGACGGCTCCTACAGGAGCCATCTGATCTGGGTCTACTCTGTTTGCAAATTTGCGAAGAGGCATTTTACTAGGGAAAGGGTTTTAGAAGGTTTATTCAGCTTTATACAGTAGACTGACAAAAAAGCAACTAGTGTAGACCCTGATCAATCTACACCTTCAGGAGCAGTTTGGGCTGGGTCTACACTATTTGCCTCAGTAATTAAGGTAGTTAGGGTGATACATATTTTATTTTATTGACTTTAACCAAATGTTTCTTCCTTTCAGATAGAGACTGTTTGTAAAGAACTGTTTATTGACCCCGGTCATTGCTTGATATTTTGCCCAAATAAAACTTGGAATGTGCTGTAAGTTTCACCTGTAATACAAAACAGATGTTTTAAATCGGTTTGACTTTCATCTCATATAAACGTGTTTTCACCCATTTGCAAACAGAGTAGACCCAGATCAGACGACTCCTGTAGGTGCTGTCTGATCAGGGTCTGCTCTGTTTGCCAATGGAATTTGCAATAGATCTGGGGTTCTTTACTTTCTAAAATGTAACTGAAAAAATAGGTGATGGTGTCTCCATCTTAATTAATACTTACAGCACATTCTAATACATGTTGTAACTATGATTGATTGCTTTTGCTTATTATTGATTTAATCATATTGAACTGTTGTTTTTTTGTTGCTCTCCATTTCTAGAGGTTTTCCGCCTAATAATCGACATTTAAACGACCACTCATACTACAATACATTGGAGGATCTGGCCCTGTAAGTAAGGGAAACAACTCTAGTCTCCCGCCATCAAGGAATGCCAATCATTAGTGAATGAAAGGGAAACAACCCATAGTCATACCAGTGCATTTTGCTTAGATTTGTAGTTGCAGAGTCGATAGCTTGCAGACATGTTTCTGACCAGTATGGGTAAATGTTTTACAGCAAGACTTAGTTCAATCAAAGATTTGTGACAACCTGTTTAAACAGTATGGATCTCAATGTGACATGGAGTACCTTATAGTCTCATCAGGATCCAAACTGTGTCAATCTTGCCGTGATTATTACCACCAGAGCTACAGATAAGATGCGTAAATTTAAACATTTTCAAGCATAGCTCATTTATTTCTACACCAAACCCTATACTGTGACCACTCTCTAGAATCGTCTCAAAGAGACGATTCTAGAGAGTGGTCACAGTAAAGGGTTTGGTGGAGAAATGAAGATTTTAGTATTTGGGTACGCAATGTTATCTGTATCTCTGTACTACAAAAGAAGACATGTTAGTAGGTACCTCAAGTATTCAGGCTCTAAGTCTTCTCTCTCTGTGGGTTTTACAGCTGCTTCAGCCAATTTGGCACCGTTTTGATAACTCTGAATTCCACTGACAAAGTTGCAAACAGTGTAGACCCTGATCAAGCTGCTCCTTTATGAGTAGTTTGATCAGGATCTGCACTATTTACCCACATTTGGCTGAATAAATAGGATAATTAGGGTACTGAAAACATAAATAAGGAAAACAATTGTCAAAATTGATGAGGATAAGTTGGACATCCTATTTTGATGTCTGTAAGGTAAAGATTTCTGTTGGAATATCCCTACTTATTCCACTCCACATGTGAGCTGTATGATGTTTGACCATATTATCTCTAATAAACACCCCGGGGGCATTATATGTTTTAAAGGGAACATCTTGTATTTTGCACACAGGTGTTTGTTTAATGCAGAATGAAAGTAATGCAAAAAGCTCCTAGCGGGAACTTTCTGCATTGCTTTCAGTTTTCATTAAGCTACCACCAGTATTTTAAACCTATATAATAGTTGTAACATTTTAATTGCTTTATTTATGGTTAGCTCCCTCTAGGAGTTATGCCTAGTTTACATTTGCCACGGAGGCCATACGATTTCTTTGTCAGCGATTTTCCTACGATATTTTTTTTGCATCATAGAAGTCTGCGGGCTGTGATGTTTTTGTTAACATTGTCCCACGATCATCGTACGATTATTGTTGTATACTGATCGGGGCTTATCTGTACGCTGACTGACCGTAAGCGTACCGTAAGGAGATCATGCGATCTCCGTGCAGTCAGCAAACTGTCTCTTGTTGGATACTGCAATAATACGGAGCCCATGTGGAGCCTGTGCGGCTTCCATATGTAGACAGCTGGGTTGTTCCATCTTCTATAGCTATACAAACATATTAATGTGAGAAATGTCGAAGAAATATGTAATCATCAGAAATCTCAAAATTACTGCAAGGCCATCGTGCAGTTGCCCTGAGGTTTCTGCAGGATGACCGTGCGATGAACGTTTGGTTTCATGGGTATTGCAAGGACATCGAGCGGCAGCACAAATATCGGTCGTTTGCCGTACAATGTTGGTGCGGAGGTCATACAATGCCTGTAACCACGTGATTATGGGCTGCTGGCTTGCGATTTTTGTAAATATGTATAAAAAATTTTTTATGACAAATCACAGAGGCTACTGCGCTTGGGAATCCGTATGAAAATCGTATGGCGACCGACTGCCTCGGTATTGAGACCGCACGGAAATGACCTTATGATGAGTCTACGGGCGCCGTAAACTCATCTCAAGGCAAATGTAAACTAGGCATAAGGGACATTTAATAGAGTGGGGACATTTATTAGAGTGAGGACATGAGTATGGACATTTATTAGAGTGGGGACATTTATTGAGTTGGGACATTTAATAGAGTGGGGACATTTATTAGAGTGAATGTGGTATGTCATACAGCAAACTAATTCTGGACTTTGAGCTGGAGTCAGTCATAGATAATGGGCATAATTCAAATACTACAATCATCATTTCTCCACCAGGCCCAATATTTTAGATCCATTACCTCATAGGCTATTTTTAGACACAACCTCATTGAAAAAATCTACTGAAAAGGAGCATTTACTAGATAAAAGGAGTTTTCTTTTGAATTATGTAGTTTTGAAACCATTGTGATAAATAGAGCATTTGTTCCTATGGAGCAAATGCTCTATTTATCACATTGGTTTCAAAAAGTGATCTTTTCAGAGGTGTCAAAAAGTGTCAACATGATTGAATTGGTGAAAATCATCTCCCCAAGACAATTCTCAAGAGTGGTCACAATATAGGATTTGCTGGAGAAGTGAATTTGTTATTCTTGAAAACTTTTTAAAAAAATAGATAAAAAAATATGCCTCTTATCTGTGCCTCTGTGGAGTAACTAGTCACTGGGGTCTGACAGTCTTGCTGCTTGTGGTCAATTATATATATATATATATCTGATATTCTGTTACATAAGGAAGAAAGCTTATTGTTAATGTTTTAACGTTTTAGAAAACGTTTTGCTCGATCATGTTCAAAGCAATATAACTGTCTTGTAGACCTCATTGCAGTAATGAAATCTGTTTTGATGGCACCTTGACATGTTGCTTAATGTAAGAAAATTGTTTTGCTTACCTCCTTACATTGGCAAACAGAGTAGACCCAGACAAGACAGCCCCTGTCTTATCAACAAGACAGCTCCTGTCTTATTAGAGTTTGCTCTAGTTTTGCTTATATGCTACAGATTTGCATTATGCATCTCTACTGGTTTTTCATGGCAATAAATTATATATACACTGCTTTAACCCATTACCTTATAAGCTATTTTTAGATCCTACCTTTTTAAATAAATCTACCAAAAAGGAGCATTAACTAGAGAAAAGGAAACATTTAGAAGTTTGTAGTTTGAAACCATTGTGATAAATAGAGCATTTGCTCCTATAGGAGCAAAATGCTCTATTTATCACAATGGTTTAACAAAGTGACTTTTACAGAGTCGTCAAAAGTCATCAATATGAGGGAATGGGTTAATCCTTTACTCCATGAATATTTATTCAAGAATTAATGACATCATGAAAATGTATACGCTGAGTTTTATAATGACATAACGTAACAATTTTGGCCATGGCAGAAACTCAGATCTGTTATTTCATAAGTAAACAGAGCAGGCCCTGAACAAAGGATTCCTTCAGGAGCCATCTGAACTGGGTCTGCTCTGTTTGCAAAGGCATTAAAAGGTATATCAGTGGAATAAAGGGTAGACCACAAGCAGCATGGCCAGCCCCAAAATGTCCTAGCATAAGTGCCTCAGAAAACTCTCCCATGCCAGTAAGACCCATTGTACATGTATTTATCCTGGCATCCACCTCTGCCCACAGACTGCCCGGAATGCTAGATGAATGACCAAGGACAGATAACTCCATACCAACAGCATGGCAGCCAAGTAGAGCACTTGCCTGGTAGTTTTCTTATATTCTTTTTGCCATAGTATGTATATACCTAGACATGAGACCAACTCACATCATTAACTGAGAATGATCTCCCTTGGTGTAGAGTATGCTGCAAGAGTTATGTCCCCTAGTATTAATACCGACTGCTTGTTATTTGTAGAGGCTTCCCTCCACACAATAGCCATGCTAACGATGCAGAGGAAGATATCTATGGCAACCTGTCTGACATGGCAATGTAAGTATGCTGTGGTCACTTCAAGGTCAGGGGAAGGTAGAACTGAACTTTATAGCCCATTGTCTACTTGATTAAACATATGAGCAACTCCATGAGAAAAGGTACCTTACATCAGATAGCAAGAGTAGGGGATTTGTTGTGTCACCTGTTTTAGATGGGTGATTCTTTGAGATCACCTCTCTGTCCATTTGTCTGTCATGTTGTTTCTTTCACCTATTTTGGTTGCATTTTGGAGTCAAGTAAATCTTCCACCTGTATTTAGCTTGAAGTTGCGATATGACTGAAATACTGTTCATGTTACATAAATTCAACCAAACTAAAATACAAACAAAAAACAAACAAAATAAGCCTATACCTGATATGTATAAAATTGTGTGTGTAAGCAGTAAAGACATCATAAATATTTATTAACTGAATTTTTATTATGGTAAATGATGCTCTGTTTGTAAATGTGTGAAAAAGGCGTATCTATCAAATAGAGGGTTGTTTGCTTAACACTGTGAATTTTGAATACCATGACGGAGCTCATCACTATAAACGGCTTAGATTTTCTGAAAGATTTTTGATGACAAATATAGAGAGTGAAATATTACAGATCTTGATCAGAGGACTCCTCTTGTAGTCCTCTGATCTGGTTTTGCACTGTTGGCACATGACACTACACTCATTTCCCATGTTCATACGGTGTAGGCCAGATTCCGTAAGGTCCCTTTGTATTGGAGAAGCTCATACCGAAATGGCTCATGTCATCAGGCAACCGGACTAATTATTGAAAATCTTTACAAACGTCTGTAACACAATGTAAGAATTTCACTGAACACTTAGCCTCATGGATAGGCCTTTTGATGCTTTTCCAAACAGAGAAGACTGATTAGACAACTCCTGTCGGAGCCATCTGATTGGGGTCTGCTCAGTTTGTTTATGCAATTCTATAGATGATTCTACAGTTTCTACCATGGCCAAAAAATCTTATTTTCATATGCCATTATAAAAATCAGGAAATGAATGTTAATGAGGACATTATTTCTGACGTGAATATTCCTGGAGTAAAGGGTTAGTAATATCAATTGTGGAGAAGCACTACAAGTTAACTCTTTCCCTGTTCTGCATCTAGGCCAAATTTCGATACCTACTGAATATTCATTAACAAAATAGTTATAAAGAGAAATGGAAGGTGGAACATTGTAGACATTATAGAAAGCAAAGAAACAGATAGATCTATCAAATTCTATCAGCAAACAGAGCAGACCCTGATCAGACGGCTCCTCTAGGAGGAGATCTGGGTCTACTCTGTTTGCAAATGTGTGAAAACATGTTTATATGAGGAAAGGGTTAAAGATCTATAAGAAGTGACAGGTATATATTGTACTCAGTATCTATTGGTTAACCCTATACCTCATGAATATTCATGGAAGACTCCGCCCATTATGAATATTAATTAAATGTTTATCTTATATATATAATTGTTATGTAATTTGAGTGAACACATTGCTATGATAATGAAATAGAATAGATCTAAGATATGCATACAGAGCTAAACCTGATCAGATGGCTACCATAGGAGCTGTCTGATCAGGGTCTGCTCTAGCTGTTTGCAAAGGGTTTTGCTGTCAGGGAAAGGGTTGATCATAATATAATTTTGCATTTTGCCTTGTGTGATTTCAAATGTTTTTCATCTGTAGACCTCTCACTCCTCAATACAATCAAAGCAATCTTTGTGTCAGTTGTATGAGGCCACATATTAATTGTTAAACCTGTAGTCATTATAGTTCTAACACCTGTGTTTTGTATTTGTTTCCATACTTCCTGTAATTTAATACATTATATACATCGACAGATATTAAATTTCATGATAGAGTGGCCTATATTAATTAACCCTTTCTCTGATACAAAAGCTTCTTCAAACCTTTGCAAACAGAGTTGACCCAAATCAGATGTAGTAGCCGTTTGATCAGGGTCTGCTCTGTTTGCATATGGCAATGATATAGATTTGCTTCAACAGCATTTGTGAAAGCAAAATATCCCTAGAAAATTAATACAGAATCAAAATGATAAGCAATTGTGATTTATAATACTGTTCAGGAGAGTTACTGGTGTGATATCAAAATTTCTTGTCTCGACTTTACGGTGTATATAATGTGTTATTATCACATGTTTAGTCTATTATTCATTAATTCTATAACCAAAGCAACTGTTTTTCCCCTGCATAATATTGGCACAATGTCTTGACGGATACCTTGTTATTTATAGATATTTGTTAATGTATTCTAGATATGTTTTTGGTGTTAATGTGTTTTCTTCCGTAACCCTTCGGCATCAAGTGCGACAGGTTCTCCGACACCATTTGACTCTGCCTGCTAGCAGTGATGTAGTGATTACCGATACAAACTGTTTAGATCCAGACTAGACACCTTGTAATATCTCATCAGGATCTAAACTGTTTGAAACTGTTATTTAGATGAGAAATCGGAAGAAAATTGACTATGAAAATTGTAGCAGACGACTTTTTTTTGCAGCCAACAGTTACTTGGTATCCCTTTACTCCATAGTTAGTTACTCATGAAGTGAAGGGTTGACCCATTCCCTCATATTGTCTCCTTTTGATCGCTCTGTAAACATCACTTTTTGAAACCATTGTGATAAATAGAGCATTTGCTCCCATAGGAGCAAAATGCTCTATTTATCACAATGATTTCAAAACTAGACAATTATAAAATTTTCTTTTCTTCTAGTAAATTCTAGTTGATTTATTCATAAAGTTTGGGTCTAAAAATAGCCTATGAGGGAATGGGTTAGGTGTCTGATGTTTTGATCTTTTAGCAGACAGGTGCCAAAGGAGTTTTCAGTTTGGGCATGATTGACATTTGCTTATTTTCATTCTTCAGGTTTTCATACTTTAACTTTTTACACTGTAGCAACAAATCTGTGACTACACTATGTGAACAGTTTCCATGCAGAATAGATGAGGATCCAAACTAGTCAACGCTATCATGGTGGTTTTTGATGGCATTTTGTAGATGATCATTACTTAGTGTGCAATATATTAACTCTTTACACGCTAGCAGCGAAACTGATTACCTATGCAAACAGTTTGGATCCAGATGAGACGCCGCATAATGCGGCGTCTCATCAGGATCTAAACTGTTTGTCATCTTGACCATATTTTTGAAAAAAATGAGAGAAAGTTTCTTTTAAGAATTGAAGCAGACGACAATTGTTGCAGACGAAAAATTACTTAGTGTGCAAAGAGTTAATGGCTTGAATTGATTTCAATGACATAATTTTAGCATTAGGATAAGCTGCAAAAAATGTACATGTATCTTGAATATTTTAAATGATGCAAATTGTAAGTTTTAAAGACAACTTTAATAAATTTTAATATATTCATGAACAGAAGTGTACAGCACATGGTAGTCAATTACAAACATATAGGAAAAGATTTGATGTCTTTTCTGTTGCTGATTAAATGTGCAGTCTTTACCCACCTAAGTAATCGTTTAACCTTTTGAACATTGGGAACAAGTGTATTGGCAGTTGTAAACTGTGTAGACTCAGACCAGCCATTTGGTTAGGGTCTGCACTGTTTGTCATTTAAAAGTTTGGCTCTAAAGTTAAACACTGTTCTTTAGCAGCTTCCACTTCGAATATTCAGCTATGATTAAATTTGTCTAATTCTGCTATTGGTGGCTTAATTATTGCAGAAAAAAAGTTCTGCAGAAAGATCCCAAAAGAACTTTCAAGATGACTTTTGCCCAGCATTTAGTGATGACCTGCTTTTCTAAGACTCCAGTGTTTGATTATCTAGGAGCTGCTGTAAAACAGACTTGACTATACAGTACAGTAAAACCTTTAGGACAGGTGGTTGCTTAAAGTAAGGTGAAAGTAAAACAGAACGCTCCTTTAAGCAGCCACCTGCCTTTAACACAAAATGCTTGATGTAATTTAGTGGCCGTTATAGAGAGGTTTTACTGTATCTACAAATGTAGAAACCATCCATTTACACAAATTATATCGTTATTGTCAGGAAATCAGAGTTGTAATGTCAGACATTAAGCTGCTGTAATTGGAACATGTGAATGATGTGAATATGACATTTACTGATACACATCTCTAGATGAATGGGCTAGCGTATTTCAAATACTAAAAATTATCATTTCTCTTCCACTAAACCCTAAGTTGTGACCACCTTCAGAATTGTCTCAGAGAGACACTTCTAAAGAGTGGTCACAACATTGGGTTTAATTGAGAAATTATGACATTTTTCGTGTAAAAAATAAAATAAAAATAAATTTATGTATCTTATCATTCTTGCTCACTTGGATAGATATAATAACTTAAGCTACTGGAATTCAATTTAATAATTATTCAGTTAACCCTTTCTCTCATATAAACGTGTTTTCACGCATTTGCAAACAGAGTAGACCCAGATCAGACGACTCCTAGAGGAGCTGTCTGATCAGGGTCTACTCTGTTTGCTAATAGAATTTCAAAGATCTGTGTCTTTACTTTCTAAAATGGCTACAATGCTCCACCTTCCATATTTCATTAAAACCTTTTTGTCCATGAATATTCAGTAGGTATTGAAATTTGTAATAGACATAGAACAGAGAAAGGGTTAAGTAACTGTAAGAATATTTGATGGTTTGTTTTTAAACATTTCAACTTTTCTTCTAGACTCAACGATGTTCCAGAAGAACCGGAGGTCCATGTTGCTGAAAATGTCCATGAAGAAAAGATTTATGATGATCTTTGTTCTTTAAAACGATCTGCAGGGTCACAGGTACTGGGTTAGGCTCTTACTATCAGACTGAAGTCTGTTGTCATGTATACTGTCTTAACCCCTTTCAACACAGAATTTTCAGAGTGGAATAGCCCATAAGTCCACTTAATATGAAATATGAAGGGCTTAAATTTACTGGAAGATGTTGAATGATGAACAGTGCAGACTCTGATCAGATAGCTCCTCTAGGAGCCCTCTGATCAGGGTCTACACTGTTTGCTATGACAGCGTGTACATAGATTTTGTTGATACTTTTTGTAAAGCGGTAAACAACATGGATTCTTATGAAACGACAGGTTAACCCTTTCCCTCATATAAACGTGTTTTCACGCATTTGCAAACAGAGTAGATCCAGATCAGACGGCTCCTAGAGGAGCCATCTGATCAGGGTCTACTCTGCTTGCTGAATGAATTTGATAGATATGTTCCTTTACTTTCTAAAATGTCTACAATATTCCACCTTCCATATTTTCTTCTAACTATTTTGTTTATGAATATTCAGTAGGTATTGAAATTTGGCCAAAATACAGAACAGGGAAAGGGTTATTAGGTGCATCATGAGGATCCAAGCTGTTTGCGAATCCAAGAAATGTCACAAGTAGCGAAAGAAGGGATTAAGGTAAAAACTAAACCATCACCTCATGAATATTCGAGTAAGAAATAATGACAATTCATTATAGAAATTGTTATAATGGCATATGAACGCAGAAATTGTAGAATCAGATTGATATAATTTCATAAGCAAATAGAGACGACCCTGATCAGACAGCTCTTAAAGGAGGTGCCTGATCTGGATCTACCCTGTCTGCAAAGGAGTAAAAAGGTGTTTCTATAAAGTGGAGGGGAACCCTTTCACTCATACAAACGCTTTGTCACGCTTTTGCAAATAGACTAAAGCCAGATAAGATGGCTCTGATAGAAGCTGTCTGATCATGGTCTGCTCTGCTTGCTTATGAAATTATAATAATCTCCTGCAATACCAAAATATCTTGTGTACATATGCCATTATTCAGCATAAAAATATTAATGATGTCATAATTTCTTACATGAATATTCAACAGGTAGGGTTAATGGAGAGGAAGGCATGAAGACATTGATCACAGCCACAGGTAAGACATTGTGTGGGTCTTAACCCTTTCCTCCATATTAAATACGCCTTTCAACGCCTCTGTAAAAGTCACCTAATGAAACCCTTGTGATAAATAGAGCATTTGCTCCATAGGAGCAAATGCTCTATTTATCACAATGGTTTCAAAACTACACAATTCCATAACTTTTCCTTTTCTCCAGTACATGTAAATGCTCCTTTTGGGTAGATTTATTCAAAGAGGTTAGGTCTAAAAATAGCCTATGAAGGATTGTGTTAAGAAAAGTGGACAGAGACTAGTGAGCAGAATTCAAGGTAAGGAGACGACTGATTTGGGTCTACTCTGTTTGCAAAGGAGTGAAAAAAGATTTATTTGAAAGACGAGGCTTTGTCTGATAGATATAAGCTCCAGTACGAGCTGTCCGATCAGAGTCTACTCTGTTTGCAATGGTGTAATAAGGCATGGTTATGAAGTTAAAGGTTGCCTTATCTTGACCTTAACTGGATCTAAACTATTTGAATATGTTACGACTTCAGCATAAGCATGCACACTTAGAATGAATCATAATTACGGATAAATGAGAGCACAGGTAGGTTGATGTGATGTATCATGCCCAGTCCTGGAACTCGCCTATCTGTGACCCTAGCTTGTGTTCATTGCTGTTTGAATGGCTTCCCTTGTTTTCAGGATTAGTTGCTTCCCTTGTTTTCAGGATTTGTTGTCGCCCTTGTTTTCAGGTTCAGTTGCTTTCCTTGTTTTCAGGTTTAGTTTTTAGTTGTATGAGTGTTAATATTTTTAGTTTTCCCATTTATTTTCAGGCTACCTTTTGGTTTGCTGCCATTCCTTGGATGTTGTAGTTTAATATTAGGGGTTACCTGGGTTACCTCCCTTTACTCCATGAATATTCATGTTAAAATTGACATCATGAATAGTTATTACCTGAATTTTTGGTGTTGCATACTTTATGAATGCCTGATACTTTGGCCATGTTAGTAAATATACAATCAGATCTATTTAACTCCATAAGCAAACAGAGCAGACCCTGATTTGATCGCTCCTACAGGAGCCGTCTGACCTGGGTCTTTTCTGATCTGGTTCTACTTTGTTTTCAAATGTGGAGTAAAGGGATAGATAGCTTGCCATAGATAAATGTGCTATAAATGGTCCTGCACATTACTACCTGACAAATTTATACAGGTGACTCTTGTTACGTCGAATTCCAAGTCTGTAATTACTTGCAGAAATTCTGCGTTGTCTTATTAGAAGAATAAAATTATAAAGTTATATAAAGAAAACACCAATAATGACAAATAAAAATTGAAAAATCACCAGGATACGCTTTACACTGCAGGATAATGGTTGAGATGAATATGTAGCAAACAGAGCAGACCCTGGTCAGACGGCTCCTATAGGAATCATCAGATCTGGGTCTTCTCTATTTGCAAAGGCATATTTAAACTCTGGTAGACCATTCCACTTTGGGTATTCAGTATTCAGAGGATTAAATAGGTAGTTTGTATGAAAACCTGCCTTGTGATTGTTTTAAAAGATGCTCCCATGAATGTATCACAGATAATAGTTCTCACTATGGAATACTAGATGCTATTGTATAAATTTGCATTCTATGTACATATTTATTCGATAGCATTAACCCTTTCAATGCTGCACTGTTTGTCATGCAGAATCCACCTACTAATTAAGCCCATTCTCAAATAAGCTATTTTTAGATCCATCCTCTTTTATCCTTTCCTTCATATAAACTTGTCTTCACGCATTTGCAAACAGAGTAGACCCAGATCAGATGGCTCCTAGAGGAGCCATCTGTTCAGGGTCTACTCTGTTTGCTAATAGAATTTGGTAGATCTGTTTATTTGCTTTCTAAAATGTCTACAGTGTTCTACCTTCCATATTTCTTTGTAACTATTTTGTTAATGAATATTCAGCAGGTAATGACATTTGACCTAAATACAGAACAGGGAAAGGGTTAAATAAACATACAAAAAAAGGAAAAATTTAAAATTGTGTGTGTTTTGGTACCATTGTGATAAGTAGAGCATTTGTTCCAACAACAATTGCTCTGTTTATCACAATGGATTCAAAAAGTGACTTGACAGGGGCATTGAAATGCATTAATACGAGGGAATGGGTTAAGACTTATACTGAATGGATTCTATAGTAAACAGTGATGGACCACTCCACTCTGATAATGCAGTGTTGAAAGGGTTAATAGGTAGAATGGCTGTTTATGCATGAACTGCATGTATGGTTCTTTGTTGTTTTTTATTTGATTTATTTCAGCTTTCAGTTACAGTAAAACCTGTTATAGTGACCATTAGTGTTGAAAAATTTAGACCCATCCTTCATAGGCTATTTTTAGACCCATCTGTCATAAATTATTCATAGATCCAATCTCTTTGAATAAATCTACTGAAATGTAGCATTTTCTAGGAAAAAGGAAAATAATGAATTGTGTAGTTTTGAAACCATTGTGATAAATAGAGCATTTGCTTCACATTGGTTTCAAATAGTGAAATTTACAGAGGGGTGTCAAAAGGTGTCAGTATGAGGGAATGGGTTAAACTCCTTGTGGAGTTTCCTGCGTTACTTTCGTCCTGCATTTAGCCTGTGCCTGTCTTAAAAAGGCTATGACTGGATTTGTTTTGAGTGGTCACTTAAACCCTTTACTCCATGAATATTCATGCAAGGAACAATGACATTATGAATAAAAGTTAGATGATTGTTTAATAATGGCATATAAACACAAGAAATTTCGGCCAAAACAGAAACATTAGAATCAAAATTTATATAATTCCATTAGCAGACAAAGCAGACCCAGATTAGAAGACCTCTGCAGGAGCTATCAGATCTGGGTTTTCTCTGTTTACAAAGGCATTAAAAGGCGTATCTATGGAGTAAAGAGGGGTTTTACTGTATGTTTGCCAGTGTGCATTTAAGTTAAGTTTTAGTTTAATTTCTAGTTTCTGTATTGTGTTACCTCCCCTGATGTTGTTATTTCTGCTGTTTAGTAAACATGACATTGAAGACAATGAGGATTTGTATGACTCAGTATACCAAGAAGATGACAACGAAATTTACGAAGATCTCTGTTCCACGCGTAGAAAAGGAGAAGGTCGCAGTCATGGTGTAGGTATTCTTTGATTATGAATCTTTAGAAAGGTAGATAACTCCAAGGTGAGAGGAAAGCAGGAACTGTCTGAAACTACATTGTAGTTATATTAACACTTATTCTGTTGTGGGTAGTTACACCGCACCCAAAGAAACTGCTCAGGGCATATAGTTTTTGTGTCACCTGCCGAGAGGCAGTGTGTCACTTAGGGATCACTTTTCCGTCGTCTGTCTGTCAGTTTGTCTGTTTGTCTGTCTGTCCAAGTGTCTGTCACACTTTCTTTTTTTGGCTGTCATTTCTAAACTAATCATTATAGAGCTTTCAAATTTCACACATGGAACAAGCATGATGAGAGGAAGTGTCATGCACAAGGGCCACAACTCTAGCATCAATATAGTTTGAGTTATTCCCCCTTTTCATATTAACAATAAGTTTTTGTGTCAGCTGCAAGCAGGTGACACATGTTTTCTTCCGAACACTCTTGTTTACCTGTATGTCCGTCAATCCATCTGTGTATCCTCATACTAGGGCTGTCATTGATTGGCCTCGCTGTATCGATACATCGATGACTCAAATATCGACGATATATCGATATATCGGTTGGATTTACTATTTAAGGGAATTAACTCAAAACCACTACAAATTCTCAGGTAAAACGTGTAGAATTAACTGCTTCACCTAGCAAATGTCATTAGAATAAAATAAAAAGATAAGCTCTTCCTGAGTTTGTTATAAATAGTTGATTCTTGTAACAAAAATACCAAGGTAATGTGGAAATAACAGCTTATAACCTTTCCTTATAGATATTAATTTCAATGACATGTCGAACAGAGAATTCCAAGATTGGTCAGGTAGTTCACATTGAGTCTACTCTGCATCGATTATATCAACCATTCCGGAGTTTGAGGAGTTTATCTATTAGTTGTTGCCTTAAATGAAAACAGCATAAACCATAAGGGTATTGCAAACAATTACTTCGCAACCTCAAGCATTCAAGTTACTGTACTCACTGACCAATGGTTTCTGTTGACATGCGAATGAATATTTGTGTTATTACCGCTGTACAGTAGGACAACTCTGCAGAGTTTGCATATGACTTTGGATTTATGCAAATCATCATTGAACTTCAGAAAGTTGACTTTTGTTCAAACGTCACTCCGTTTTTCGAGGTTTTTGAGCTAAACTCCTCAAATCCGGAACGTTGGTCGCCATTGTTGTTGTTGTTGTTGCTTGGAATGGGGAAGGGTAAATTCACTGACGCAGGTTCGCGATGCTGTGTAAACTGCAGGTTCTACGATAATGTATGTTCATGTAGCGTTACTTTCACACGTTTTGATCCATTTGACTTTATTTAAGTGAATGCAAGGTTTTCTTAAGATCAGTCCGAGTAACACATGAGCTTTTATATGGGCTGCATACTGTATTCATCTCACGAAACTGACCCGGATTAAGTGCAAACCCAAGCCTTAGTTTTTAATGTCGTCAAACACCGTAAATGAAAAGTGAACTGGAGCAATAATAAACAAACAGATGGATACGACGCAAAACACATTGAGTCAGGGTTTATTCTAGTTTTTTCATTAAAAATGTATCGATACTTGGAAATTCTGTATCGATATATCATCGGAACTTTGAAATCGACGATTCACCGATATCGCAAGTTACGATGACGGCCCTACCTCATACATTGTTGCTCATCTAGCACTTTCATTTCTTGACCAATTTTTCTCAAATTTGCTTTAAGAATTGTCGTGAATAAAAGCATGGATGAGATCGATTTTAAGAAGAATTTGTCGTCAGGAACCACTTTTTTCTCTGACAGTTTGGCGGCATGGGATATGTGAAGTTTGCTCACTAAAGTGCTTTAACCCTTTACTCTATAAATATGCCTGTCTTCGCCTTTTCAAACAGAGTAAACCCAGATCAGACGGCTCCTGTAGGAGCCATCTGATCAGGGTCTGCCTCGTTTGCTTATAGGATAATATGGATATCATTCTACAGTTCATGCGTCATTGTAAAAATCGTATTTATGGAGTAAAGTGTTAAGTGATCACTTTAGGTTACAACATAGGAGCTTAATGCAGGGCAAAAAATGCAGAAAGCTCCCAAAAGCTCCAAATAGAGAGGTTTGACATGTTAATTGTGTATTTCAGGGATCCTCGGTTCCCCCGCCAGTTACTAAAAGAGATTACTGTATCAAGGAGATGGTTGATACAGAGAGGAACTACGTAGACGCCCTTAGAATGATCAACAATGTAAGTCCTCTCTTTAGCCTTCAGAACTCTCTAAGTGAATTATTGATAATATTTGGGTACAGTATGGATCCAGATGAGATGCAGAGTAACCTGGTGTCTTATCTGGATCCAAACTGTTTGACACTCTGATCATATTTAAGAAGTAATTAAAATTTTACGCAAATGAAAATGTTTGCAGACAAAAATTATTTGGCATCGAAAGAGGTAAAGTCTTAGAAGATTAAATATGTTCTGTCTGATATTTCATAAAAACATTTGACCCTTTCCTTCATATAAAGGCCTTTTCACGCATTTGCTAACAGAGTAGACCCAGATCAGACAGCTCCTATAGGAGCTGTATGATCATGGTCTGCTCTGTTTGCTTATGGAATTTGAGATCTGTTTCTTTAGTTTCTAAAATGGCTACATTGTTCCACCTTCCATATTTCATTATAACTAGTTTGGCCATGAATATTCAGTAGATATTGAAATTTGGAATAAATGTAGATCAAGGAAAGGGTTAAACAGTAGAAGAACAGTAGATAAGAGTTATATATAGAATTTTTTTTATATTTCACCACCAAACTCAATATTGTTGCTACCTATTAGAATCATCTCAGAGAGCCAATTCTAATACATTACAGAAAGATAGGCTTTGTTGGAGAAATAAGAGATTTTGATTGATTAGTACACATATCTTACCCTTTACCATGCGGGACATGAGTCACTAATTTTATAAATTTAATGTCCTTTGCAAACAGTGAAGACCCAGATGAGAGTGCTCCTAGTGGAGCTAGCTACACTCCTAGAGGAGCCCTCTCATCAGAGTCTGCATTGTTGGTCATGTTACAATTTTCTTTAGAGAAACCACTAAATATTCACCATAAGCTTGACCTGTTTGAATTTTGGAATAGTCAAAGTAGCAGTTTGATCATGGTCTGCACTATAATCCTAGGCCTGTCGGTTCAATTACTTATGCTAATTAGTGACATGTTTTCTTACAGCTCTTACAGTGTGGGACACAAGTGGCTAATGTCTTATGCAAACAGTGTAGACCCAGATGAGAGGGCTCCTGGTGGAACCCTCTCGTCAGGGTCTGCACTGTTTGTCATGTTACACTTTTCTTTAGAAAACCCACTAAATATTCACCCTAAGCTTGACACAGTTTGATCATGGTCTGCACTATAAATCTAGGCCTGTTGGTTCAATTACTTATGGTAATTAGTGATCTGTTTTCTTACAGCACTTTATAAAGCCTCTGAAGAGTGTCATATCACAGCCAGATAAAGAAGTCATATTTTCAAATATAGAGGTAAGTCTGCACATATGCCTAACCTGTATCAAAACTGAACAACAGAGCACTTGGCAGAGACAAATGAAACTTTCCATATTTTTGCAGTTTTTTGTGTAAATATATGCCTGCAAGTATGTAGTGCTGAAACAGTTACTGGAAATTGGTTACTGGTTAATCAGAGCTCTGTCATACGATCATTCAAACCTGGGTACACCGTAAATCTTTGTACTAAATGCATCGTTTGCAACTGCTAATGAAGAAGAAAATTGATGGTTTGATCTGCTAATTTAAAAAAACAAAAACAACTAAAAATGTTTTGAAATAAATACATATACTTCAATAGTTTTATTGAACATGAAAACAAATTTAAAAGTCTTTTTATGACCTTTGTAACCTTAAGCACTCTACTACTGAACCAACCAAACTGATAACAACTAAGGGAAGTAACCAATCCGGTTAACCTGTTATGGATTTTGTAACCGGTTAATTACCATTTTGTAATCTGCAACAGTTAACTGGGTAATCGTTCCAACACTAGCAAGTATTGCTCACGTTGACCTTGGAAGACTGGAGTTATGGCCCTTATTTGTCAAAAGACGTAATCTTTTTTCTGTATGGAGACATCTCTCAGAAACTGTGTGGCATTTTTCTATGAAACTTTGTGTAAATGTTGAGTAGCATAAATAAATCTTGCCCAGCAAGTATCACTTATCCTGACCTTGAAACACAGGAGTTATAGCCCCTTTGTTTTGCTAAAAGTGTAAACTTTCTGTCTATCCAGAGCTTTTCCAGAGTTTTTCTATGAAATTTTGTGTAAATGTAAAGTAAGATAAAGATTGTGTAAATGTAAAGTAAGATAAAGAAATGTGACCCTGCAAGTATCTTTCTTTTTGACCTTGGAACGAAAAAAATAATATTTTTATCTGTCCGGAGTCATATCTCGGAAACCAGGCCTTTTTCCGGCACCTATAGGGAGGGGTATGTTAAAAGGACCCCTTCCCGATACAAAATAGGTAATATTTTTCCCAATTTTGGGAAACAAAATCGCAATAGAGGGAGTTTGTTTGAAAAAGCATAAATTGAGTATCAAACAGTTTGGATCCTAATTAGATGACGAGTTACTTAGTATATTTATCTGGATCCTAATTATATGATGAGTTACTTAGTGTTTTATCTGGATCCTAATTAGATGACGTAGTATTATGGCCTCAGACATAATATTATAACTGTTTACTCAATGGATATTCATGTAAGAAAAATTTGACATCATGAATATTATTGTGATAATTTTAGCAGGTCTGTTTTGAAGAAACATTGAGCTATTGTGATCACTGGGCTGTAGGCATCGTCGTCGTCGGCATGCAATAACTTTAATGTTGCTCATTACTCGAAAAGTATAAAAAGTATCAACATGAAACTTAGGTTGGTAGATCTCATTGAGGCCCCTACATAAGAACCATAACTCTTGATTTCAATTTTTTTTGAGTTAATGTACTTTATTTTTGTCAAAGTTTTAATTTAGTTAGACAAGCACCAAATATGATGAGCAATGGCACCTCATACGGCTGTTATTTTGTGATGGAATATGAACACAAAAAGTTTTGGCCATGACAGAAACTGTAGAATCAGATTAATGTTATTCCGTCAGCAAACAGACCAGACCCTGATCAAGTGGCTCCTATAGGAGCCATCTGATCTGGGTCTTCGCTGTTTGCAATGTAGTTGAAAAGCATATTTATGGAGTACCGGGTTAAATGGATGGAATCTCAACACAAATGTTTACCAAACTAATGTTACTCTACTCTTGTTTCTTTTTAGCCATTATTAGAAGTACACACAGGTTTCTACTCAGAGTTACAGAGAGAGGTCACATCAGCACAACCTAAAATTCACAGTGTGTTCATAAACTGGAAGAGAAAGTTCCTGTTGTATGGTGAATACTGTTCTAATTTGCCGCGGGCCCAGGACCATATTGAGGAGCTTGTGAAGAAAAATGAGGCGGTGAAGGAGAAAATAGAGGTGAGTGGGGACCCCTTACTTGACTGACATATGAGGACTGGATTACACTGAACCCTTTCTCACATATAAACCTCTTTTCATGCCCGTGCAAACAAGAGTAGACCCAGATCAGATTGCTCCTGCTGTTTGCTTATGAAATAGATCAGGGTCCATGCTTATAAAACTTTTTAGTTGAGTCTGAGTTCGTTCATGCTTATAAAGCTTTTGATTGGTCAGATTTGAATTCTCAAGCTTTTGATTGGTCAGATTTGAGAACGATCTCATACTCAACTAAAAGCTTTATAAGCATGGATCCTGGTTTTTGAATTTCTGCAATGGTAAAAACTTCCTTTGTTGATGTTAAAAATTAGGTTAATTGATATTCATACAGTTCTTATTTCTAAATTAAATATTCATGAGGGAAAGGTTTTTATCACATAACTTCCCTTATCTCCGGGCTAGAACAACGGGTTAAGATTTCCTTATCAGTAACACGTGTAAGAACACTTTAGAATATATATGACGTCATACATCATATATGACGTCAAACCATGGAAACCGATGTTTACATGTCATTAAAACGGCGGAAATACACTGTTTTTGTTATGTGAGAAAAAGAATCTGATGCTTGTTGTCTTTTAAGATCACATGTTCTTAAACTCACCAAGAAAATGTTATTAAGCTCGCCAAAGGCTCGCTTAATAACATTTTCTAAGGCTCGTTTAGGAACATGTGATCTTAAAAGACAACTAGTGACAGATCCTCTATATACAATCTCAGCTATCCCTTATCTAGCTGTAAGAGTTTGAGCTCTTCTTTTTTTTTCAAAGGAAAAATGAAAGTTATTGCCATAGTCACAGTGTTGGTGGCAGCAACATTGCATTGGGGTCGCTGTGTTAAAACTTTTATCATGCATATTATATTCATTAGGTAAAATATTAATATTGTACATGCTTGTTGTTAAACTGTATTGAGGCTCTTTTCATGTCTTACAGGAATGTGAAAATACTGCTAATGAAGCGAGATTCCGTTTACGAGACTTGCTCCATGTGCCAATGCAAAGAGTATTAAAATACCACCTGTTGTTAAGGGTAAGTGGCTTTCCTTACATAACTGATTGTAATACTCCCACAATGCTACAGTAGAACCACAAAAGTTTGAACGCTAAAACAAGTATCATTATCGGTCTTTAAGACAGGTGACAGCTTAATGCAGGGTGAAAGTCATGCAGAAAGCTCCTCTAAGAGCTTTCTGCATGACTTTCTCCTTGCATTAAGCAACCACTTGCCTAAAAAGTTTTCAATTCTTAATTATTAAAATTTGGAACGATCGAGAGATTTCACTGTATTTCGTGTATGGGACAGTACATAGGAGTCACCATATCCACCAATTGGTTGGTTTATTGGTGTTTCTTGTCAGTATAATATTTCGGACACGGCTGACAGGAATGTTCATTATTGTGAGGAGATTCATAGATTGCTACACAATTGTGGTCAGAGCTTCTGTTTGGACGATGTTTCACAGAGTAATGGCCACTTGATAATTCAGGATAGCACTCCGACAAGTGCTTGTTTAGGGGCATTATTTATCTTCAGTGATAATTCGAGTTTTGAGTTTTTCAACGAATAATTAATTATCGCTGTAAAGCCTGGTTAAATTTCAACCCTAAAGCTCCCCATAAACTGAATTCATGAAATAAGTTTAATACTGTATATAGTCACAGTAAAAATTCCATTCTTTATGAGCATCTTCACATCAGCGAAAACATAATGTGAAAAGTGCTTAATTTAGAGACAACATTGCCAGTGGTGTATCGGTGTCCTATAAACACAATTTTCTTAATTTTGTCTTTAACCCATTTGCTCCCAAGATCCCATATATGGGACGTAGACAAAAGGTGTAGACTCTGATCAGACGCCGCATAATGCGGTGTCTGATCAGAGTCTACACTGTTTGCTGATAGGAATTTCAATATAAAACAAAGTGAAATTGAAAATTTAGACCAGGCACCCCTTAGATAAAAAATGGACTAATCCAATATATAAGCATGGAAGAATCCACTGGGAGCAAATGGGTTAGTGCTGCAATTTATCAGGGTCAACACTGTTTATATAAGTCATAAAGTACCTGCTATTGTCATGATTTGTCTCACGTTCAGGAACTGAAAAAGAACACAGATAAAAAGTCAGAGGAGCAGGAACATCTACAGACGGCCCTGGAGGAGATGCAAGACTTGTCATTGTATGTGAATGAGGTGAAACGGGACAACGAAGCCCTGCAGCTCATACAGGAGATACAAAACAGCATTGTTGACCTGCAGATGGTGAGGCCCCCATCTCTAACAAACACACTTAGTATTGATCCTTGGCCTGAATTTGAGCTTGTAGATAGGAGGAATACTAATCTATCCAAACCCTATTATTCTACTACTTATAAGAACTGCCTTTCAAGTTTCAGTCTTTCAGTTTATCTCCCCTTAAACTTTGAGTAATTTTTGTCATAGTGTTACAAACTACTCCTTCATTTTGAAAGTTATTGAATTGATACTTGTCATATATGATAACCATGGAAAGTAGGTCTGCAAGACACAATTTTCATGTGGTTAGTGCCAGGCATTGCAGAATTATCTCCCTTTACCTTTGAGTCTATTTTGTTATTTGAGCATGTAATCGAGGCTGTCATGTTGGGGTATTCATGACCTTAAGTGATAGTTCTAGTTTAATAATCAGTAGTGCAGATGCCGAGATAGAATACATAATTTAAAAACATTTTCAACAATAAATCTCCATAAATACCTAGATTTTGACCACTATATATTGACTAGTGGTGTAACAATACATCAAACTATCGTGATAGTTCTCTATCCCAATTACACTATCGATAGTTATTTCCAATTGACGATAGACTATTGCGATAGTTGCTCTGACTATCGATAGTTCGTTCATATAATTGGCATTGCGTTTCCAAGATGGCGATGACCATCGCGGAGATCGAGTTTGTTAAAACAGGGGTGAGAATGGCCGTTGGTGAAAAAAGAGGAAAATTGAAAAATATATCAGCAAATAATAATTCCTTGAATTAATCGCCATAAACCCCCCCCCCCCCCCCCCCCCCCCCCCCCCCATCTCAAATACGGCCCTGAGTGAAACGAAATCCACAGAAAATTCTCACCCCTGTAACTTAAAAACAGAAGCGGTAAAACACAAGTGGCACAGCCCAATTCATTTTAAATTATTGCCACAAACTTTTTTAGTAAGTATTTACAGCAAAGTTATATCTTACAATGTGCAAATTTGCATTTCTACAAGTTTTCAAATCTTGGCAATAACTATTGTAATAGTATTGCAATAATTTTAATATTTGAATACACTTCTTTATCTATTGCTCTGCTGGTGTACGTGTTTCAGCCACAGAACACATCTTTGAAAGACTATGGTCGGCTGCAGAAGGATGGAGAGTTGAAGGTTCGGAGTCACATAGACAACAAAGTCAGACCCAGGTTAGTGGCACTGAACAAACCCAGTCACAGACTGGTTAATCTTTAGCTTTCTTCAGGCAGATTTATCATATTTAAAAAGATTTATTATATGAGAGGCCATGTTAACCCATTCCCTCATATTGACTACTTTTGACAACTCTGTAGAAGTCATTTTGTGAAACCATTGTGATAAATAGAGCATTTGCTACTATAGGAGCAAATGCTCTATTTATCACAATGGTTTCAAACTACAAAATTCTAAATGTTTCTTTTTCTCCAGTTAATGCTCCTTTTTGGTAGATTTATTCAATGAGGTTGTATCTAAAAATAGCCTATGAGGTAAAGGGTTAACCTTTTAATCCATGAATATTCATGTAAGAAATAATGACCTCATGAAACTAATTCGATTACAGTTGAACTTTTGTATTTCGAACTTCAAGAGACTATAAAAGTTAGCTCAAGATAACAGCAGTTTGAGTTGTCTGCTTTCTAATCTAAACAATTTCTTGAGTTCACAGCTTAATACAGGTCTAAAGTAATGCTTTCAGCATTACTTTAGACCTGTATTAAGCTGTTACATGTGTTTCTAGATATCTGTGGTGATACATTTTAGAGCAATTCTGTAAATTTTGAAAGGACTGAACTTTTTGTTTGAATAATCCAGAAGTTTGAGTTATCCTAGTTCGAGATATCGAAGTTCAACTGTAGTTGTTATAATAGTTACAATAGCACATGGACACAGGAATGTTTTGTAATTGCAGATATTGTAGAATCATATCTATTATATCATAAGCAAAGAGAGCAGACCTTGATCAGATGGCTCCTACTGGAGCTGTCTGATCTGGGTTTACTCTGTTTTCATAGGTGTAGAAAGGCATATTTATGGAGTAAAGGGTTATTGAGCTGCTAAGTGGCAGCTCATCTAGATATAAACTGTTTCACACCTACATCTTATGTTTTACACATGCTATATCATTCCATAAGTAATCAGAGCAGACCCAAATTAGATGGCTTCCACTGTTGGTCTACTCTGTTTGCAAAGACATAAGATCTGTGGAATAAAAGGTAAAGCAATAGATAACAAGGATACTCTGTGAGAAGCTCAAGATCTCCAGAGTTCACATTTCAGACACAGTCAATGCATCTCAGACTGTATTTAGTATATTCACTTCCCAAAATTATAAAAGTTGTATTCATTCTTCTTTATGTTCTGTGTTAGTATGCTTTTCTGTAGATATAATTTTGACCTTTACTTTCATATGTACGCCTTTTCAAGAATTTGCAAGCAGAGAAGACCCAGATCAGACAGATCCTGTAGGAATTGTCTAATAAGGATCTGCTCTATTTACTAATGGATTTTGATAGATCTATTTCTTCATTTTCTAAAATGGCTAGTGTTCTACCTTCCATATTTCATTGTAACTATTTTGTCTTTGAATATTCAGTAGGTGTTGAAAATAGCTATTGGTAGAAACTGTAGAGTCAGGTCTGTTAAAATTTCATAAGCAAACAGAGCAGGCCTGATCAGATGACTCCTGTAATAGCCGTCTGTTCTGGGTCTACTCTGTTTGCAAAGGCATGAAAAAGCATTTATAATATATGAGAGAAAGGGCTAACCAAGGATATAGGCCCAGATCAGATGCTGCATTTCTCACACAGCTGATCAGGATGTATACTTATTGGCAAGATATAAGAGTAAGCTTTTTTCTTGTTTTGTGGCTTGTATCATATATTTTATGTTGCCTAGTATCTTTTCTGTTCGATCAATATTTAACCGTTTACCTGTTCAATGTTCTTGTAAGAAAAGGTTACATCATGAATTTGAACTTTTATAATTGTACATGAACACTGGATTTTATTACCTCAGCTATAGAGTCAAATCTATGTCATTTCATAAGCAAACAGAGCAGACCCTTATCAGACGGCTCCTACAGGAGCTGTCTGATCTGGGTCTACTCTGTTTGCAAAGGAGCAAGCTATAATCAAATGCATGGATGTTACCTGTTCCCATGCATGATATCCTGGCTTTGATTTGTAGTTTAGAGACCACCCTAATTACCCGGAATATTTGGCCAGACAAACTGGGGCAAATAATGCAGACCCAGATGAAACTGAACTCAAAGGATCAGTTTAGCCTTGACAAGGTCTACACTATTGGCTAATTAATTTGGTTTAATTGGTATTGTCAGAACAGTGCAGAAATGATGTATTCATCTTTACAAAGTGGTGGAGAAGGAAATTCCGATTTGGTGTCTGAATATTTAGGGTCATTAGAGTGCTGAAATAACCTCTCTGAAATGACTACCTAATGGAGGTCTAATTCTGGATCTTAAAAGCAGGTGGAAGCTTAATTCAGGACAAAAGTAATGCAGAAAGCTCCCATAGGAACTTTCTGCATGAATTTCATTTTGCATTAAGCAATATCCTTGTTTCAAAGACACAGTTATTAAGTAGTCAGTTTATAGATGTTCTAGTATTGGAGCATGTAACTCACATACTCTTCCGTCCATTGATCTAGTTTGTTTGGTGGTATATTCGGTGATGCTGACTGGAGGTAGAGTACACTAAATTTTCCTGCTTTTGTTTTATCCCTTTTTATAGAGTAAAACCAACATATTTGTGCAGATTTGCATTGTGTAACCAATTAAAAAAGTTTATTGGTAATTTATTGGATGCATGAATAAATACAATATTATGGTGTAAAAGGGAGGTAATTTCCAGAATATGGCATGTGATTTGAATTACCTCCCTTTAATTTAATACACTTGTATAAACTCATTAAGCTTCTGTATTTCTTTGTGAACGTGTTCAAACCATCATAGTCAAATATTCCGATTTTCGTTTTGAAGATGAGACTGTTTAGAACCTGTTGTGAACCAAATAATATATATTAGGCATAAATGGACTGTCTTTGTGACCTTGACTTCAATTTTAGTGAAAATTTGTCAGGAAATTTGTCTAGATATATCCTCAACCCCTTGGATTAGGATTTCCAAATAATTATATTTATATTGTGTGAGTGCATTTTGGGAAAGGGAAGTGTTGCATACTTCTTGGTGTCTCTGTGACCTTGACCGTGATCGTGACCTCAGTTTTAGTAAAAATTTGTCTTAAATTTGTCTGGATGATATATCCTCATTTAAAAAAATTATTAACCCTTCTCTTGCTGAATTATAAAATACAGTTCTCCTTCTTTACCCTTGTACTGTTGTATAATTACATATATCGTCACTGTGTACAAGTATTTCGCTGTGCAATCACTGCTCTGGAGTGCACTGGTTGCACAATCAACTTGTAAATAGTGCAGACCCTGATGAGACAGCTCCTGCAGGAGCTGTCTCATCTGGGTCTTCACTATTTACAGGTAGGTATATTGACGCGAATAGCAAGCGAAGGGTTAAGTAGGTGCATATTGGCATGGAAAAATATTGCATACTACTTCGGTATCTCTTTATCTTGACCTCAGTTTTAGTAAAAAATTGTCTGAAATTTGTCCTGATGATATATCCTCTAGCCCATGAGTTAGGTTTTCATAATTTCTTGTGTAGATGCACCTTGAGAAGGCAGAGTGTCATACTACTTTGGTGTCTCTAACAATCTTGACCCTGACCTTGACTTAAAATTTATTAAAAGTATTTCAAGAAATTTGTATGGTGTATAGAAATGCAAAGAGCAGTCTCCCTTGCTTGACAATACTTGCTTGTTCTCTTACCATCAAGTTGCTGCAAAATTGCTTCAGTTCTCAAAAGCTCATTAGAATCGCCAAATTTATCATGAATATGTTGTTGACATTTTGATTGTAATGAGCTGCTTTGATGAGGTCACTGATCGGTAAGGTCATGATAAAGATGAAATATGAATGGGAATGGTTTTAAATTCAGATATTAATATTTTTTATCATATCTGAATGAATTGATTTATAGGTGTTGTTTTTAGCTCACCAGAGCACAAAGTGCTCAGGGTGAGCTTTTGTGATTGCCTAATGTCAGTCGTCCATCCGCGTGTGTGGTGTGTTGTGTGTCGTCAACAATTTGAACCTTTAAACATCTCCTGAATCTATAGGGTTCTCAGCTTTCATCTTTGGCACAGGTCCTCTACAAAAGTTATATAAACTATGCCCCTGGGGTCAAAATTGACCCCGCCCCAGGGGTGCCTTGTTTTCTATAGAAACATATTGTGAAAAATTTGACAATCTTCTCCTGAAACTGGAAGTTTCTCAGCTGTCATATTTGGCACATAGCATCATGTGCAGGTCCTCTACAAAAGTTAAATAAATTATGCCCCTATGGTCAAAATTGGCCCCATCCCAGGGGTGGTCAGTTTTCAATAGAAACATATAGTGAAAACTTTGAAAATCTCTTCCTCTGAAACTGGAAGGTTCTAAGCTCTCATATTCGGCACATAGCATCATGTGCAGGTCCTCTACAAAAGTTGAATAAATTATGCCCCTGGGGTCAAAATTGGCCCCGCTCCAGGGGTGGCCAGTTTTCAATAGAAACATATTGAAAACTGAAAATTTTCCTCTGATTGTCTGGTGAGCGATATCAGGGCCATCATGGCCCTCTTGTTAGTGTTTGCATTGGACAGGTTTTACAATAATCAGAAACTTTTATATCTGTTTTTATATCTTTTTTTTCATATTGCATACATGTAATTTAAAAATCTTGCTTTGCTTTTGAAAAGTTGGTATAATTACATGTATTTGAATTTGACTTTAATATTTCCAGTGGTTATGGAAATTTGTCTCTGGGGTCAGTCCAGCCTTTTACCCTCTGTAGTTTGTTTTCTTCAACCCTTTCAGAACTTAGTAACCCTTGTCAGCCAATTTGTCATCAACTTCCAGAGGTCCAGATAAGATACGTCAATTAAAACATTTTAAGGAATAACTTCTTTATTTCTCCACCAAGCCCTATGTTGTGACCACCCTTTAGAATCATCTCTTCATGATGATTCTAAAGAGTGGTTACAATATACTGTTTGGCGGAGAAATGACGATTTTAGCATTTGAGTACTCATGTTTATTTGTAGCTCTGGTAATACATATAACTTAAATTCCAAAACATTACTCTGATGATATCGCTACTATAGGAGCCATCTGATCTGGGTCTTCTCTGTTTGCAAAAAAGCACACCCCAGTCAGATTAAATGTCCAATAGACATGTCATCAGAATGCAAACAATTTGACACTCTTTTGAGGAGGATTGGAAAAAACTTCGCATCAACATTGTTCCAGACAACAAAGTGCGCAAAAAGTCAATTTAAATGGGAAAGGGTTGGAAGGTTGGGTGATTCTATCTGAAGAATGGCCGTTTACATTTGCTAAACTCTTGCATGCAAAGTTACTTTTGTCTGGAAGACAAATTCAGAATGTCAAATCCAGTTGAGTTGCCATGTTACTCAGTGAGTTATCAGGATTTAGTTACAGAGCTACAGATAAGGGTGCATACCCAACTACTTAAATGGTCATTTCTTCACCAAACCTTATACTTTGACCACTCTTTAGAATTGTCTTGAAGAGATGATTCTATAGAGTGTGACCACTCTTTAGAATCGTCTCGAAGAGCTGATTCTAAAGAGTGGTCACAGTATAGGGTTTGGTGAAGAAATAAAGGAGTTATTCTTGAAAATGTTGAAATTTACGCATTTTATCTTGACCTCTGCAGTTTTGTTGCCAAGGTACTCATTGGCTTATTTGGATCCAAATACTGTTTGCAAAGGTAATCACTGTGTAAATACTGTGCCATTAATGAATAAAAGAATGCCCCTGCATAAAATTCTGTCCATGAAGGAAGAGAATGTATAAAAGAAAATATGCTGTTGAAAATGATCACATTTTTCTAAGTTTCAAAGAAAATTCCAAAATCGTTGTTATATGTTAACCCTTTACTCCATAGATACACTTTTAACACCTTTGCAAACTGAGTAGTTCAAGATCAGACAACTCCTATAGCAGTTGTTTGATCAGCGTCTGCTCCGTGGCTTTTGAAATAATACTGATTTCATTTCAGCATAATCTGCTATTGCCAGACTTTCCTGCATTAACCCATTCCTTCATATTGATGACTTGACGACTCTGTAAAAGTCACCATGTGAAACCATTGTGATAAATAGAGCATTTGCTCCTATAGGAGCGAATGCTCAATTTTTCACAATGGTTTCAAACCACACAATTCTAAAATTTTCTTTTTCTCTAGTTAATCTAGATTTATTCGAATAGGTTGTATCTAAAAATAGCCTATGCGGTAATGGGTCAATATGCCATTATAAAAAATTCAGCTGTCATTATTTATAAATATACATGAGGTAAAGGATTAGAAACGTTATAAAAATTCAGCTAATAAATATTCAGGATGTCATTATTTGTAAATATACATGAGGTAAAGGATTAAGGTAAAGCTTTTACCCTTTGTAGATCTGCATAAATATTGTTTGTTGTTTACTGCATTTAGTTCTGTTGTTAGTTTTATAGCATATGCATGCAGCTAACCTTTACTCAAAGTTCAATTCAGGCTGCACCATTGTACCAGTGGTCCGTTTAACCCCTTGAAAGCAAGAAACCAGTGTACCTGCCTTTGCAAACAGTGTAGACCCAGACCAGAGGGCTCCTAGAGGAGCCCTCTGATCAGGGTCTGCATTGTTTGTTATTCAAACTTCAAGGCAAATTTAGGCCTGAAATTGGACCCAGTCATTAAGCAATGATGGATCATTCCTATATGGAAACTCAACGCTCAAAGGGTTAAGTCTTGAATGTCACAATTTTTGTATTCTTTGCGTAAGCAATGGATACAAAGGTAGTATTCTCACGTCAATCCTATGCTTAACAGACATACCTGACAACTGCCATTCTGCATAGCAGTCAAGTGCAATTTATTGACATGCATTTGATGGATACAAAACGGGTTTAATAACATGGCATCTGCAAACAATCAAGGTATACTATGTCTGATATGAAAATGCTTCTTTACATTAGCTTTGGTTTAGTATGTGCAAAATAATCCACAAAATACAATAATGTGTAAGTAGAGGGCACGGATATACAAATATCAGTCACATGACAAAATCATATGACCATAATATGAATGAAAGTATTCTCCCAGAGGCAGTTACTCAATGAATATAGAAGTGCACATCTGAGGACCTTATGCAAGCGATTTAGTAATTAAGCTCATTGACTGAGAGTGGTCAGTTTGATAATAAGCATAGCAGGAAATGACTGAAGTGTCAGCTGCAACTGAATTATCTGCTGGAAAGAGTGTTAATACTTTCCCTTATAGATTTGCAATTTCATACCAAAGCGCACTTAGTTGATATCAGAAATTTGATGTTCAATACATTGATCCCATGCAAAGAATACTGCAGCCGCACCTGCACCGCTTTGATTATCAAAGATTGGAACCATCAGGTGTATTTGTTCATTGATTAGTATGGTGATGCCCCTCACTAGCAAATAGCCTTGCTCTCGTCCATCCACACATATGTACATCCTTTCAACCTCTCATGTTGACATATAAACTAAAAATGCAATTGAGTTAAAGGAATTTCATATTTGACAGGAAAGAAAGAAACAAATAAAACTGTTTTGTTTTTAAAATCTTCTTTATCATTGGATTAATCTTTGCGTGCTGATGGTGGGTTTTCCCACCATTTGTGTCCTTTGCAAACAACTTGGATCCAGATCAGGCAGCACAAAACATTGGAGTTGATCTTAGATCCAAACTGTTTGCCACTCAGAAAAAACAATCACAATGAAAATTACGTTTTGAAAATACAGTAGAACCCCTCTAATGCGACGACTTAATGAATAAACATGGGAGTCTTTATAAGCAGGTTGTTGCTTAATGCAGGACAAAAGTAATGCAGAAAGCTCCTAGCAGCTTTCTGCATTACTATTGTCCTACATTAAGCTACCACCTGCATCTAGTACCCAGAATTATACCTCTTTCATGTGGTCGCATTAGCGTGGATTTGCTGTATTGCAGATGACAGTTGAGTAGATGACAAAAATTTACTGAGCATGCAAAGAGTTGATATCTATTTCAAGCATTGAATTGATATGTAGGGAAAAATTAACAAAATGCAAAAACTTAAAACAGTTTTATTGAGTTCATTTCTTGTTAATGTGTTGCCACTGATTATTTGAGCGGGCCTCGTTTATTATAGTATATCTATATGGAACGCTGTATGGTATCGTCATTCATTTACATGTAGATGGTTTATTTAAACAGTTATCTCCCTTTTTCGATTGGTATCTATTGATTTGTTGCTAGCTTTCTTTGAAGGCTGTGTCTAATCACCTGTAGGTAAATTCACATAGGCAGCCCATTATCTAGAATATTAAATGCACATCTGGGTTGAAGAACAATAATTCATTGAAGGTTAAGGTTGAATAACATAGTTATACATTGCACATAATTTATAGGTTGAATAACATGAAGTTATACACTGGACATATAGGTTGAATAATGTAGTTATATGTTGAACATGTATGTTGAATAACATAAAGTTATATACGTTGAATAACAAAGTTATGCATTGCATATAATAATTATAGGTTGAATAACATGAACTTGTACATTACACTATAGGTTCATGTTAGAAAATAATATCTTGATTATTATTAGCAATAATTAACCCTTTCCCTGTTCTATGTTTATTCCAAATTTCAATACCTACTGAATAGTCATGGACAAAATAGTCATAATGAAATATGGAAAGTTGGACACTGTAGTCATTCTAGAAAGTAAAGAAACAGATCTGTCAAATTCATTAGCAAACAGAGCAGACCTACAGGAGCCGTCTGATCTGGGTCTACTCTGTTTGCAAATGCGTGAAAACATGTTTATATGAGGGAAAGGGATAAACAAAGGATTATTTGACTATTTGAATCATATCAATATTACTTCATAAGCAAACAGAGCAGACTCTGATCAGATCAGACAGCTCCTGCAGGAGCTGTCTGGTCTTGGTCTACTCTGTTTGCAAAGGTGTTAAAAACATATATGGTTTAGAGTTAAATGCAGATGACAAAGTCTTACTCAGGTATATTGTCTTGTATATATGATACAGGATTTGCCATAGTTTTCTAATAATATTGAATTTGTAAAACTTGTTCTGTTCATCATGATGATGATGTGCACCAATCTTGTGAAGGGAAAAATATGTACTGTAATTGCCCTAAATAGACAGACAGACAGACAAACTGAAGGAACAGTTTGATCTGGGTCTACAGTATTAGCTACTACATTATTGCCATTTAAAGTAACTGCAAAGGGGAGATCAAGTGTCTGAATTTGCTAGCATATAAGTATAATACATGTACTGAAATATTATGTACGTTACTACGATTCACAGTTAAAGGGTGGTGATAGATATATAGAGAGGTCCAGATAGATGAGATGTGTAAATGAAAACATTTTCCAGAATAAATTCTGTATTTCTCCACCAAACCTTATGTTGTGACCACTCTCTCCTGACGATTTTAACTCTTTTGGCACCAAATTGTAAAGTGTCGTCTGCAATAATAATTTCATATTAGATATAATTCTAAACTAAATAATAAAGGTATATTAGTAAAACATTTGTTTTTAAAAACCTGTATGCTTGGGCTAAAATAATACAGAAAACAGTGAAGTCCCAGGTCAGATGCTGCCTTGAAAAAGCGGCATCTGACCTGGGACTGCACTGTTTTCAACGGTGCCAACAGGGGACATTGGTGGAGCTAAAGAGTGGTCACAACGTAGGGTTTGGTGGAGAAAGGACAATTTTGTATTTGAGTACACACCTTTATCTGTTGCTCTGTTTATAATTTGAAATATATTAACCCTTGATCAGGGTCTACACTATTTGCTACTATGTCAGTCTAATTAAACCCTTTCCTCCATAGGCTATTTTTAGACCCAAAAGGTGCATTTACTAGAGAAAAGTAAAATTTTAGAATTTTGTAGTTTGAAACCATTGTGATAAATAGAGCATTTGGTCCTATAGGAGCAAATGCTCTATTTATCAGAATGGTTTCATTAAGTGACTTTTACAGAGGCGTAGAAAGGCGTAGTTATGGAGGAAAGGGTTAAACACGTTAAACAGAATATGTATGTTAAAGCCACACAACTCTTAACTGAACCTGATAGAAACACTTTTGATGCCTGGCAAACTGAGCAGACCCAGATCAGAGTCAGATCCTGTAGAAGCTGTCAGATCAGGGTCTGCTCTGTTTATGAAGTTCTATTTTCGGCCTTGGTAAAAATTCTCTGGTTCATAATGCCATTATGCAGATTCAGGTTCACCCTCTCCTTCATAGAAATGTTTTTTCACTCCTTGTAAACAGAGTAGACCCAGATCAGATGACTCCTGTAGGAGCCATCTGATCAGGGTCTTCTCTGTTTGATTATGAAATTATTATAGATCTGACTACAGTTTCAACCTATACCAAAAACATTACTTTGTAATATGCCAAAAAATCAACTAATAGATATTCATATTATCATTTATTTCTTGCATGAATATTGAACAGGGAAAGTAATATTCATTATGTTATTATTTTTTAGGAATATTCATCAGGCAATCAAATGGTTTTAAAACAAATCTGTTACAAGTTGTATGATATGTATAGCGTAACCTAGGCACAGGGTGCTTTACTGACACGGTGATGGGCCCAGAGCACGGAATTTAGAGAAAAACAAATAATTTTAACCCCTTACCTGATAGGAATGCCTTTTTCACACTTTTGCAAACAGAGTAGACCTAGGTCTGATGGCTCCTGTAGGAGCTGTATGATGTGGATCTGTTTTGTTTGCTTAATATGGAATGATATAGATTTGATTTTATAGATTCTGCCTTGGCTTATTCCTTGCTTGTTCATATTATGCTTTTATTAAATTTCAGTTTATTATTCAGTTATAATTACTTACATGAATATTCCTGAGGTAAAGGGTTAACTTTTAGCCTACTACAGAGTACAAGTGAATTATTATGCACTTCACAGAGCTTTGAATCACTGAAATTGTGTCTAATCAGGATTTAATCCTTTCCTTCATCTAAATGCTTTTTTCATGCCTTAACAAATAGAGTAACCCCAGCTCAGACAGCTCCTATAGGAGTTGTCTGATCAGGAGCTGCTCTGTTTACTTTTGAAATTATAATAGATCTCACTTAACAGTTTCTAGCAATGTCAAAAATTCATGTTTACACAGATATATGCCATTAAAACAAATTCAGCTAATGAATATTCATGATGTCATTATTTCAAACATGAATATTCAACAGGGAAAGGGTTAATTTTTAGACAGAGCTATAAATAATGGTTCCATTTCAAATACTAAAACCGTAATGTCTCCACCAAAGCCCATGTTATGACCACTTTTAACCCTTTCCTCCATAAATATGCCATTCTACGCCTCTGTAATAACCACTTCTTGAAACCATTGTGATAAATAAAATAGAGCATTTGTTCCTATAGGAGCAAATGCTCTATTTATCACAATGGTTTAAAACAACAAAATTCTAAAATTTTACTTTTCTCTATTCATTGATCCTTTTGGGTAGATTCATTCAAAGAGGTTGGGTCTAAAAATAGCCTATGGAGGAAAGAGTTAAGAATTGTCTCTCATAAAGTATGGTGTAAAGAAGAGTTTGATTGAGAAATAAAGATGTTACTTAACTCTTTGAATTCTATGGGAATATTTTCCTGCCATTTAATACCTATGCAAACAGTATGGATTCAGATCAGGCCCACAAAATGTGGGGCCTGAACTTACATCCAAACTGTTTGTCACTTAGGCTCAACTTTCTGCTTACAAAAAAGCAGAAAGAAAATTATAGATTTGACAGTGTTGCAGGTGAAAACTGAGCAGCAGACCACAATTAAGCAGGCGGCAAAATTACTAAGATTGTAAAGAATTAAAAAGAGTTTTAATTTACTCATCATCTCTATGTTTCTAACACACTTCCACTTCTATTGTGTAATTTGAAAGAAACAGTTACCTCAACCACCAAAATAAGTCTAATTCAGGGTCTTTAACCCATTCCTCCATAGGCTATTTTTAGATTCGACCACTTTGAATAAATCTACCGAAAAGGAGCACTATCAAGAGAAAAGGAAAATTTTAGAATTTTGTAGTTTGAAACCATTGTGATGAATAGAGCATTTGCTCTATTTATCACAATGGTTTCAACAGGTGACTTTTATAGAGGCGTAGAAAGGTGTATTTATGCAGGAAAGGGTTAAACCTTTACTTCTCAGTTGCCTTTTAATGCCTTTGCAACCAAAGTAGACCCAGATCAGAGGGTTTGTTTAGTAGCTGTCTGATCATGCAGCGTCTGCTTTTTTGGCTTATGGAATAATGTTGGATCTTATTACATGTTCATGGAGTAAAGGGTCAATTAGTGCATATAGTTGCTTAAATGCCAATGTCAATGGAGCTTTGCCCTGCCTTTACAACTTGCTTCTTAAAGCAGGCAGCAGGTTTTGCATGCTGTAGTTACATAAAACTGAAAATTGATTGGGGAAATGTAAAAAAAAAGATTTTGTTTTTTCCAAAAAAATATAATTGAAAACTTGTGTCTTGTTATACATGTACTCGATTTATGTACTTTAGATAAGAATTCAAACAAATAAACAATGTTATAAAATTTACTTGTGCATTTTGCATGAAAAAGGGAGATAACCTTTGTTCTCTTTCACAGATATATTTTCCTGTTTGACAAAGTTATGCTGATGGCCAAATCAAAGGTAAGACCCATACAGTTATTATAATATCTCAGTCCTAACAAATCCTGTCATATCTTTTTGTATCAGCCTCAGTCTTTACATAACATATTACTAATTTAGTCTGAGAGCTGTAGATAGCATACTGATCTGTCAAACTCTATTATTTCTCAACTGGGTCTGAT
Organism: Azorinus chamasolen; assembly: GCA_963576725.1. NCBI lineage: Eukaryota > Metazoa > Mollusca > Bivalvia > Cardiida > Solecurtidae > Azorinus > Azorinus chamasolen. The sequence goes on along the minus strand of OY755241.1, from coordinate 29,922,068 downwards.
CTTGCTGCTATTCATTAGAATAAGGTCTTAGAATTGCTTCAAACGGGTGATTCTAATGAATAGTACTTAGCAAGATGGGTTTGAAGGAGAAATATAAATGGGACTTGTGAACCCTTTGAATGTCGGACGTGAATGCACCAGTGGCATTTGCAAACAGTGTACACCCAGATCAGAGGGATCCTAGAGGAGCCCTCTGATCAGGGTCTGCACTGTTTGTCATTCAAAATCCTCTAGCAAGTTTAAGCCTTTTGTACTGAGTGGACTCTATAGTTAACCCTTTCCTTCATATTGACGACTTTTGATGACTCTGTAAAAGTCACTTTGTGAAACCATTGTGATAAATAGAGCATTTACTCCTATAGGAGCAAATGCTCTATTTATCACAATGTTTTCAAACTAAAAAATTCTAAAATTTTCCTTTTCTCTAGTTAATGCTCCTTTTCGGTAGATTTATTCAAAGAGGTTGTATCTAAAAATAGCTTATGAGGTAATGGGTTAAACACTTATGGGCTAATCCACTCTGAAAATTCAGTATTTCAAGGGATAACTACAGCTTCGAATTTACCATTTGTAGGCTAGGGGTAGGGCAAGAATACATACTAACTCTGTACTTGATAGACTTGTCTCTGCAAACAGAGTAGACCCAGACCAGACCCTGTAGGATCTGTCTGATCAGTGTCAGCTTTGCCTAGCATAGTCTATTACACATTTAGTTTCTTCCAATCCAGATGAGTCATTAATAGAGTGAACATAACTGAGGAATTATACCTACCTTTCACATTCAATTTATCCCTTTACTTCATGAATATTCATTAGAGAAAATAATAGCTGATATTTGAAAGAACTTTTTGGATGTGCAAGAAACTGCAGAATCAGGTCTGTGTTAGCCAATAAGCAAATGGAGCAGACTTTGGTCAGACAGCTCATGCAGTAGCTGTCTGATCTGAGTATGCTCTGTTTGCAAAGGCATAAAAATGTGTGATTATGAAGTAAAGGTTTATTTCTTTCCAATCACTATTAGTCTGTGAAATACTGTTATCTGCTTCTATGCATTCTGTACAATTTTGTTTGATCCAAAAGAGACACAGAGTAATTATTTGAGTTTCTTTAAACCATTCTAGAAATTTATACGGTTTTCTACACCTATGTGAATAGAGAAGACCCAGATCAGATGGCTCCTGTAAGAGCCATTTGATCAGGGTCTGCTGTTTGCTTATTGAATTACATAGTGATTTCATATTTTCTGCCAAGGTAAAACAATTATTGTGTTCAGCTAAAAAATAATATTAATTATTGATGATACAGAGCTACAGATAAAGCTGCTTATTCAAATTATGAATACTCAAATCGCCATTTCTCCACCAAACCCTATGTTGTGACCACTCGAAGAGACGACTCTAAAGAGTGGTCACAACATAGAGTTTGGTAGAGAAATAAAGAAGTTATTCTTGAAAATGTTTAAACCTTTCCCCTCATATAAACGTGTTTTCACGCATTTGCAAACAGAGTAGACCCAGATCAGACGGCTCCTAGAGGAGCCATCTGATCAGGGTCTGCTCTGTTTGCTAACAGAATTTGATAGATCTGGTTCTTTGCTTTCTAAAATGTCTGCAATGTTCCACCTTTGATAGGTTTTGAAATTTGGAATAAACATAGAACAGGGAAAGGGTTGGTTTATATATAAATGCATCTTATATGGACCTCTGATGATGTCATTATTTCTTACATGAGTATTCATGGAGTAAAGGGTTTTAAAAAATGAAGCAGACAACAATTAGTTGGCAGATGAGGAATTAATCTTAGTTTGTCACGTGTTGTAGACATCCTCTCCGGCACATTTTAAAGCTTGTTAGCTTTTAGTTTTATCATCCAGAAGCACACAAACTTTGTTTGCCTTGTGGGTAAATTGATAAAGTTAACTCTTTGCCTTATAGATACATGTTTTAATGCCTCTGCAAACAGAGTAGACCTAGATCAGGGTTTGTTCTGTTTGCTTATGGGATACTATGGATCTGATTCTAAAATTCTGCTTAACCCTTTCCCTCATATAAACGCATTTCAAGCATTTGCAAACAGAGTTGACCCAGATCAGACGGCTCCAATAGGAGCCATCTGATCAGGATCTGCTCTGTTTGTTTTTGGAATTTGAAAGATCTGTTTCTTTTACTTTCTAAAATGGCTACAATGTTCAGTATTTCATTATAACCATTTTCTCCATGAATATTCAGTAGGTATTGAAATTTGAAATAAACGCAGAACAGGGAAAGGGTTAAATTAATAACATTTTCAAGAATAACTTCTTTATTTCTCCACCTAACCCTATGCTGTCGCCACTTTTTAGAATGGAATATTCAAGACGATTCTGAAGAGTGGTCCTAACATAGGGTTTGGTGGAGAAATGACGATTTTAGTATTTGAGTATGCACGTTTATCTGTTGCTCTGTAGATATTTATTGGGCAAAGGGTTAACTAGTGCAAGTGAAAACACCTCTTTACTGTTTTAACATTATAACAGTCACAGTATGAAAAATCTGGCGTAAAAGTAAAGGAACCTGCATTCAGCAAATCGAAAACAAATCGGCAATTTGTATACGGCCAGCAGAAGTCGGTAAGGTTTGTGCCTCATAGCTGTCTAACGGTGTAGGTCAACTGCGGAAACCCAACATCTGGTTGAATTTTATCCCCCGCCAACTACAGAGATTGTTATTCCGTGCATTTTGAGTTTTTCTTTTAAACTTTGCGTAAATGTTTAACACCGAAAGGAATACCTTCGAACAATATGAGAGTTATGGATGGCACTTTGCCAAAAACACAGCTTTTTTGTCTGTCTGGTCATAACTCAGTTAAATACTTAGGCCAGCATTTGTTTGGCGGGGGATATCAATTCAGAGAATTTGCTTGTTACAAGTGGTACACTAAAGAATTCTTTATTCTGAAGCCATCTCGCTTTAAATAATAAATGGTGTGAAAACTGCTGTGGTGAAAATGTTTTTGAGATTCTGACTTGCTGAAGCCATTCAGAGTGAAATAACAGATTCTGATAATATGATTTTTTTACCCCGGCCATCCAAGATTTAGAGTAGAGGTCGGGGAGTGTAACCGGCCATCTATGAATACATCACAATCAGCTGAATAATTTCTAGTTTCCATGATTAATGAAAGAATCAAGATTAAAACTCACTTCACTGTGTACATCAAAATTATAGTTCTGACTCTTATATTCAAATAGTGAGCGTACAGGGTGTCCGTGAGCGTACAGGGTGTCCAAAGAGAAAGTTTACAGATTCAATGTCTATTTGTAATATCTGAAAGTTCTGCTATAACAATGACAGACAATGTGTACACGTATAGACAATAGATACAAGTTTTATCTGGTACCAGATTTAAGGTTAAAAATTCTGAAGGGTGGTGATCCCTCGAAAGCAAAAATTGCAACACAAAAAGAGAAAATTGCAGACTCGGTTTTATTGAGTCTGTTCATGAACCCTTCTCTTGCTGAATTTTAAAAAACATTTCTCCTTCTTTACCAATGCCCTGTTGTATAATTACATATATATTCACTGTGTACAAGTATTTCGCTGTGCAATCACTACTGTGGAGTGCACTGGTTGCACAATCAAATTGTAAATAGTGCAGACCCTGATGAGACAGCTCCTGCAGGAGCTGTCTCATCTGGGTCTTCACTATTTACAGGTAGGTATATTGATGTGAACAACAAGCAAAGGGTTAACACTCATATATCTTTCAGAAAAATGAAACTTTACTAAAATGTCCTGATTTTGTCTATAACGTAAATCAGTAGTTAATGACGTTTTCAAGATGTCTGTCATTTTGCAGTCTCCCTTCTCACACTCTCTCTCTTTGAAACAGTTGATTACCTTGGCACATTGTGTCTATACTGATCTTGTTAACTTTTCTCCTGATGTTTTGCAGAAGCTTAGACGTGTCTATTGGCTTTTGGTTATACACTAACGACTTCAAATAACCCCATAGAAAAATATCACAAGGTTTGAGATCTGGGCTGCGGGCGGTCTATTTCACATCACAATGATTCAATTTTTGGGTATTCCTGGAAATTTCCCTATCACCAAACTTTTCGTATATGTATCCAACATCTTATTTGCAGTGTGTTGTTTTGTCCCATCTTGCATGAACCAGGCATTGTTCATATATCAATACAGCATCTGTGGAGTTCAGAAACGAACTTGTTATTTAACAGAGACAAGTAACGTTGTTAGTTTACCATATTGCTGAACAAATATGGATCAGTCACCCCATGTGACGACAGCACATCACATTCCGACCTTTTCACTATGTAACGGTTTCTCTGTAAAAGAATGGGCTGATACTGGTCTGTGGTCGACCGGTCCTTCGAGAATATTTTACTGTCCCACATTCTTCAAACGTTCTTACTATTTTGCAGATGTTCACTCTACTCGCACTCATGTCTTTATAGGCATATATAAACTTCCTTTGCACATCAGTAACACTTTCAATTTCATAACTTTTCACATCGTGAAAATAATAAGTTTTGACGTCATAATGTCGCGACATTACAGATTTAAGCGCACACATTTTATGCGTAATACAAAGTTCAGTATGTATGCTTTAAAATGATGTATTTTTTCACGTATATAGTTCAATATTTGATCAAGTTATAAGGGGACGAACTGTAAACTTTTAGGGGACACCCTGTATGTACACTTGATGTTTTGGTACTGGTAAAAACTAGGGTCAGATCTATCATAATTTCATAAGCAAACATAGCAGATCCTGATCAGACAGCTCCTACAGGAGCCATTTGATCTTTGTCTGCTCTGTTTAGAAAGGCATTTTTATGGAATAAAGGGTTAAACTCTTTCCCTGTTTTATGTTTATTTCAAATTTCAATACGTAATGAATATTCATGAACAAAATAGTTATAATGAAATATGGAAGCTGGAGCATTATATCCAATTTAGAAACTAAAGAAACATATCTATCAAATTCTAATAGCAAACAGAGTAGACCCTGATCAGACGGCTCCTCCAGGAGCCGTCTGATCTGGGTCTACTCTGTTTGCAAATGCGTGAAAACACGTTTAAATGAGGGAAAAGGTTAAAGTGTTTTCTCTGACTTGTGTGGGAACAAAAAAAACAACCCCACTCCAGAAGCAAACCATCTCCTGAATCTGTGTAGAGTCTTGCATGAATATGCATTAGGTAACAGTTAGGTAAGTCGTGGATGTGTTGATTTGCTGATTGCAGCTTCCAGATGAAAAGGAATATAAGATAGACAAGCTTGACCCTTTACTCCATGTATATTAATTGAGAAATCATGAAGATATGAATATTAATTTACTGTGTTTTTATAATAGCACTATGAACAAAGGATTTTTTGGCCATGGCAGAAACTGCAGAATCATATATCTGTATTACTTTATAAGCAAACATAGCAGGCCCTGATAAGACAGCTCCTACAGGTCTCATGTAATCTGGGTTTACTCTGTTCCCACTGTTTGCTTATGATATAATATAGATATGTTTCTACGGTTTCTGCCATGGCAAAATGTGTTTAACAATTATTAATCTAATAAATATTCATAATGTCATCATTTCTTTTTTGAATATTCATGAAGTAAAGAGCTATGGTTATCAAATGATGCCAAGTTGAGTTATGCATCTTTATAAATAGATGGAGATTCAGTATCCAAATACAGTAGAACCTGTCTTAAGCGGCCATAAAAAAGAGGTCTAATCATGGGTCTGTAAGGCAAGTAGTAGCTTAATGCAGCTCAAAAGTAATTAAAAAAGCTTCTATAGGAGCTTTCTGCATTACTTTTGCCCTGCATTAAGCAACAACCTGCTTTTTAGCTCACCAGAGCACAAAGTGCTCAGGGTGAGCTTTTGTGATCACCTGATGTCCGTCGTGCGTCGTCCGTCGTTCGTCGTTCGTCGTTCGTCGTTCGTCGTCCGTCGTCAACAATTTGAACCTTTAAAAATCTTCTCCTCTGAATCTATAGGGTGCTCAGCTTTCATCTTTGGCACATAGCTTCACCTATAGGTCCTTTACAAAAGTTATATAAATTATGTCCCTGGAGTCAAAATTGGCCCCACCCTGGGGGTGTCAAGTTTTCAATAGAAACATATAGTGAAACTTTGAAAATCTTCTTCTCTGAAACTGGAAGGTTCTCAGCTTTGATATTTGGCACATAGCATCATCTATAGGTCCTCTACAAAAGTTATATAAATCATGTCCCTGGGGTCAAAATTGGCCCCGCCCTAGTGGTGGCAAGTTTTCCGAAGCTGACTGCTGTTTAAACACTAGTATCTTCCTGGCAAAAACTACATGTCCCAGAGCTTAGATATTTGGTGTATGGATCTACTTAGTTTACCTTTAAGAATTTTGTTAATATCATAGTTCTGAGGTTAAAATTGGTCCTGCCCTTTGGGTTATACTTTAAAATAGGCTTTTTCACTTCACAAACTGCGGCTAAAGGTTTCTCCTCCAACCCAGTCCACTGAGACTGACCTAGTTCCAGTGGTTTTACCCTTAGTCTAATCAGTAGAGTAGAAATTGTGTTTAGCCAAATAAATAACAAACACTCATTTTAGATGGAGAAAACTAAGTGGATAATTCTCAAAATGCTCTTTGCATATCTATGTCCTGCATTAAGCTCTCAGATATCAATATAGAGTCTTATCAGTATATCTTTTGTGAAGTTTAGCTGAATACAAGTCAAGTGTTCTATGCTGTAGCATTCTTTATCAGTATTATAGTTGTTTCAGAATTGTTGTCTGCTTGTCTAAGATTGTTCACATTGTTTTTTAATACATGTCAATCTTACAATTAACTCTCTTGTACAAAACAATTATGAAGTACAATATTGGATTCTGATCTGACCAATGTAATTTGAAGTTACATATGCGTCAGATCAGAATCCAAACTGTGCTAGGTCTCCCTTTGCACTTTTGATAACAACTGGGATGCCTCCCTTCTGGGTAGACAGCTGATATTTTTAGATCTGGCCTATTGCACAGACAACCCTTTACTCCAAAATTATGCATTTCTGCACCATTGCAAACAGAGTAGACCCAGATTAGATGGCTCATTTAGTAGCCATATGATCAATCTGCTCTGTTTACTTATGATATTATATAGTGCAAATTGCATTAAATTATTTCCATTTTTGTGTACAATATACAATGTACTTATAATATGTTTACTTAACCCATTCCCTCATATAAATGCCTTTTCATGCATTTGCAAACAGAGCAGACCCAGATCAGGCGGCTCCTTTAGCAGCTGTCTAAATAGGGTCTACTCTGTTTGTTAATGGAATTTGAAAGATGTTTTTCATTACTTTCTTAAATGGCTACACTTTCTATTTTTCATTATAACTATTTTGTCCATGAACATTCAGTAGGTATTGAAATTTTGAATAAACATAGAACAGTGGAAGGGTTAAAAATAAGTTAAGATATGAATAATAATATGAACTCATGTATCATCATCTTCAGGTCCTTTACAAAAGTTATATTAATTATGGCCCTGGGGTCAAAATTGGCCCCGCCCCAGGGGTGGGTAGTTTTCAGTAGAAACATATAGAGCAAACTTTGAAAATCTTATGAAACTGAAAGGTGCTCAGCTTTCATATTTGGCTCATAGCATCATGTCTAAGTCCTCTACAAAAGTTATATAAATTATGCCCCTGGGGTCAAAATTGGCCCGCCCCAGGGCCGGCTAGTTTTCTATAGAAACATATAGTGAAAACTTTGAAAATCTTCTCCTCTGATAGTCTGGTGAGCGCTTCAGGGCCATTCTGGCCCTCTTGTTAACTCTTTCCTCCATAAATATGCTTTTCTACGCCTCTGTAATAACCACTTCTTGAAACCATTGTGATAAATAGAGCATTTGCTCCCATAGGAGCAAATGCTCTATTTATCACAATGGTTTCATATTACAAAATTCTATTTTTTTTTTATTTATTTTCTGTGGTAAATGCTCCTTTTGGACAGATTCATTCTAAGAGGTTAGGTCAAAAAATAGCATATGGAGGAAAGGGTTAAGACTAACCTTTGTTCAATAAATGAAAGGCCGCTGGGACAGGTTCTACTGTACTGAGGGTAATAAAGGTAAGGTTTTGTTATGGCTTGACTTCTAAAGAGGAGTGATCACGCTGTTTTCACCTGCACTTATCAGAGCTCCAGATAAGATGCGTAAATTAAAACATTTTTCAAGATTAATTTCTTTATTTCTCCACCAAACCCTATGTTGTGACCACTCTTTAGAATCGTCTCTTCCAGACGATTCTAAAGAGTGGTCACAACATAGGGATAGGTGGAGAAATGATGATTTTAGTACGCCCCATTATCTGTTGCTTTGACTTTTGTTACTTGTGACCATGTGCCAGTTGTTTACCTTTGTTATTGTATATGTATAGATAGTGGACAAATTTCTCTGGGTAAGCCATATGTTGTTGTATCACCTGTATGCATATTGTCAGTAACCATACATGGCATCCATTTTGGTGGCGGTAGTGGGATAAAACCTGGGGACGGGAGATGGGAATTGGTTCAGGAAAAGGATGACTTGGGTTGGTACAGGGAAAGGGAGCCTGGGTTTGGTACAGAGCTGTAAATAAGAGGGAGTATTTTGGAAATCTTTGAAAAATATTTTCAATTTTTTGCCATCAAACCATATCTTATTAGTACAGTAAAACCTCTCTATAATGGCCACTAAATTGTGTTAATTAGTTGGTATTTAGAGCAGGTGGCAGCTTAAAGCAAGGTGAAAGTAAAAAAGAACGCTCCTATAGGAGTGTTCTTTTTTACTTTCACCTTGCTTTATGCTGCCACCTGCCTTTAACACAAAATACTTGATGTAATTTAGTGGCCGCTATAGAGAGGTTTTACTGTATTCATTTAAATTACCTCTTCTAAGTGAGCCCAAACAAGATAGGGTTTGGTTTAGAAATAAGGGATTTGAGTAGATTAGTAAACCTCTTAAGTATAGCTCTTACAGACATGGTGAAAGAAGATTGGGACTTGGAGCAGGAAGGACATGGTGAAAGAAGAGCATGGATAAGGAACATAGAACCTCATGGCAGGCGTCATTTGGAAGTGAAAAGGGGTGGGGTGGGGGGGGGGGGGGTGTTACTTAAACCATTTTAAGTTGTTACCTCATTATTATTATGACAAATGCAAACAGCAGATTCTGATCAGACAGCTCCAGTTGGAGCCGTCTGATCTGGGTCTACTACGCTTGCAAAGTCATAGAAATGTGTATTTATAAAGTAAAGGGTTAGATATTCAGTCAGACAAACTTAGGGAAATAGTGTAGATCCAGATCACATTTTGCTGCTCCATAAATTTTATGAAAGTAATCAAATGGTGCTGAATTGATTTACAGACAGGTGGGACTGGCTGCATGGCTCAGTGGCAGAGTGTCCGCCTGCGGTACGGAAGGTCGTGGGTTCGATCCCCGGCCGCGACAGACCAAAATTCGTTAAAAGTTGATACTAGTAGCTCCCTTGTCTACGCTCGACATTAAAAGGGTAGTTCTAGGACTGGTCGGCCCGATGTCAGAATAATGTGACTGGGTGGGGTACCCTTGCCATGTGCCTGCAGCAGGGGCATTCCAGTGAGGCAGCACTAACTTGTCTCAAGCGGGTGCCGTCTGCAAATAACTGAAATACTGTTGGTCCGACGTAAAACCCAACTCACTCACTGACAGGTGGAAAAGTCAGATTGTGTGTGTGAATATTATGAGTATGTATATGGTACAGCCATTACCCTTAGTATTCAGACACCCACTCTCCCCTCTCTACCCTTAGTATTCAGACACCCACTCTCCCCTCTCTACCCTTAGTATTCAGACACCCACTCTCCCCCTCTCTACCCTTAGTATTCAGACACCCACTCTCTCCTCTCTACCCTTAGTATTCAGACACCCACTCTCACCTCTCTACCCTTATTATTCAGACACCCACTCTCCCCTCTATACCCTTAGTATTCAGACACCCACTCTCTCCTCTCTACCCTTAGTATTCAGACACCCACTCTCACCTCTCTACCCTTAGTATTCAGACAACCACTCTCCCCTCTCTACCCTTAGTATTCAGACAACCAATCTCCCCTCTATACCCTTAGTATTCAGACACCCACTCTCACCTCTCTACCCTTAGTATTCAGACACCCACTCTCTCCTCTATACCCTTAGTATTCAGACAACCACTCTCTCCTCTATACCCTTAGTATTCAAACACCCACTCTCTCCTCTATACCCTTAGTATTCAGACAACCACTCTCTCCTCTATACTATTAGTATTCAGACACCCACTCTCTCCTCTATACCCTTAGTATTCAGACAACCAATCTCCCCTCTATACCCTTAGTATTCAGACAACCACTCTCCCCTCTCTACCCTTAGTATTCAGACAACCACTCTCTCCTCTATACCCTTAGTATTCAGACAACCAGTCTTCCCTCTCCACCCTAAATACCTTAGTATTCAGACACCCAGTCTCTCCCTCTCCAACCTAAATACCTCAGTATTTAGACACCCACTCTCTCCTCTCCACCCAAAATACCTTAAGTATTCAGACACCCAGTTTTCCCTTTCCAACCTAAATACCTTAGTATTTAGACACCCAATCTTCCCTCTCCACCTTAAATCTCCTCTTCACCCATAAACTGTAAGTATTCAGACACCCAATCGCCCTACTCCTCCCTAATTTCCTAAGTATTGGAACACCCAATCTCCCCTCTCCACTAGTTTGTACCCTAAATACTCCTAAGTATGCAGACACCCAATCTCTCCACTCCACTAGTTAGTAATTTTGAAAATTCAATTAGACACCAATTTGTAAAGCTGAATATTTCAATTTGGCACCAAGTTGATAACTTTAAATTAGACTGACATAGTAGCAAATATTGTAGACCCGATCAAACAACTCTTTCTGGAGCACTCTTTACACAAGTTATTTTGTCATAGGGTAGGTGAGATTTGGTACCCCAGTATGTAGAGTAAATACAGTGTACTGAATGTCGTTGGATGCGCGCTATTGAATATTAAATATTCTCTATGTGGCTGTTCGTAATCAACATTGTTTTCAATGTCCTGGGGCACATTTTATTAAAGATTGTATGACTGAGATTATCATAACTTCTGACATACAATGATCGGAACTGGAATTTGTGATTGTCGCATGATAGAACTTATGATAATTTCCATTGTACGAAGTTGGCCTTCATTGCTGCACACTACAATGTGCAATAATTTCGGCTGTCTGAGTAGTAGCAATAGTTGTAAATTAGGACTTACACTGATTTTGATCATACCATCTTTAGTATAATGGGCCCCTGGTCCTTTATTCCTAGTCCTTATTCATTCCCGGCCCCTTATTCCTAGATGAAATTCTTACATTAGTAGTATAAGGGCTATGTATGATTACTGATGGTTCTCCACATAACTGTTTCTGTGTTCAGTATATGTTGCATTTTTGGCAAACCAGCTACGCTTTTGTATTTGTTACAGTTGCAAGGACATTGCTCACAGTATCTATGGACAATTTTCTGTTGCCAAGCAATTTAGAGACCCTGCCATTATTTTGCTTCAAAACCTAATATTCGGGAAACACAGGTTGTAGATGTGTTGGTATCATTTAATGCCTTTGCGAACAGTAGACCCAGATCAGACTGATCCTGTAGGGGCCATCTGACCAGGGCCTGCTCTATCAAAATAGTATATACAGTAGAACACCTCTAATGCGACCACTTAATAAATACACATGGTTGTCTTTATAAGCAGGTGGTTGCTTAATGCAGGGCAAAAGTATTGCAGAAAGCTCCTAGGAGCTTTCTGCATTACTTTTGTCCTGCATTAAGCTACCACCTGCATCTAGCACCCAGAATTATACCTCTTTTAGGTGGTCGCATTAGCGGGGTTTTACTGTATATGATTTTCAGTTTCTACTTGGAAAAAAAATCCTTACATGAATAGTCATAAGTTAAAGGGTCAAGCCTTTCAACTTTTCAGTTCTAAACTAAAAATTATGAAAAGCTTGTCATCCATTGACATATTATATTTTACCATTTCAAAAACAGCTTTAAAGTTATGAACAGTTTAGATTCTCATCTTGGCACCGAGGTTATAAATGTTTTGTTCGAGTCTGAGATCCTTCTCTAGTATCTGATTGGTCAGACTTTGAGCTTGCTAAAAATCTGATCAAACAGACACCTGAGTCTGGACTCAGACTCGAAGTTGTATAATGGCACCTTCATCTCTGAAAGTTATTAAATTATTCCTGTAGTTTAACCCTTTCCCTGTTTTATATTTAGTCCAAATTTCAATACCTACTGAATTTTCATGGTCAAAACAGTTATAAAGAAATATGGAAGATGTAATAGTATAGCCATTTTAGAAACTAAAGAAACAGATCTTTCAAATTCCATTAGCAAACAGAGCAGACCCTGATCAGAAGGCTCCTATATATAGGAGCTGTCTGATCTGGGTCTACTTAGTTTGCAGATGCATGAAAACACGTTTATATGCGGGAAAGGTTTAACTTCGAGCCTGCTGCTGACAGATATGTAATGACTTGATCAAACAGTTTAGATCCAGAATAGATGTCTCATCAGGTTCCAAACTGTCTGACACTGATCATGATTTTGAAAACAAATTCAAGACATTTTTAACTGCCACACTTTTCCTTAATTCATTCCTTCATAGGCTATTTTTAGACCCAACCTCTTTGATTAAATCATTTACTAGAGAAAAGGAAACTTTTAGAATTGTATAGTATTTAAACCATTGTGATAAATCGAGCATTTGCTCCTATGGAGCAAATGCTCTATTAATCACATTGGTTCCAAAAAGTGACTTTTACAAAGGCGTTAATATAAGGGAATAGGTTAAAGCAGTCAGATACGACCAACAAAACAAAGGTCCAGAAATGCCAGTTAGTCCTTCCAGTACCCTTATCCCTTTCGATGTGGGATACATACGCAATGACAGTCACAAACAGCGCAGTCCCAGATCAGAGGGCTTGTAGAAGAGTCCTCTGATCAGGGTCTGCACTGTTTGTCATTCATAATCATCCTGCAAGTATAAGCCTTTCATACTGAGTAGTCTCTTTAGTAAGACACTGACGGACTGATCAACACTGCTAATTTAGTGCTGAAAGAGTCGAGCAGTAGAAGAGAGTTTTAGCTGTGACTTTGTTGTACCAGTCAGCTCTTTGTTAGCGGTTGAACCCTTCCATCAGCCAGCTGTCTTTGGGCTGTTGAACTCTTCCCTATATTTTTACTGCCAAGTTTTCTATGTTGTGGTAGACATTAGATATCTATTGTTTGGGAAATAGAGGGAAGCACATTGAGACACCAAAAGCATGCCTCTGCCAAACATCTACTCAAAAAACGGCAGCAAGCTTTTTCTAATGTCTTAATCCTTTCCCTAATATAAACGTGTTTTCATGCATTTGCAAACAGAGTAGACCCAGATCAGATGACTCCTAGAGGAGCCATCTGATCAGGGTCTGCTCTGTTTGCTAATAGAATTATAGATCTGTTTCTTTGCTTTCTAAAATGTCTACAACGTTCCTTCTTCCATATATCTTTATAACTATTTTGTTAATGAATATTCAGTAGGTATTGAAAGTTGGCCTAAATACAGAACAGGGAAAGGGTTAATCCAATCCTTCATACTGAAGCCTTTTGATACCTCTGTAAAAGTCCATTTTTGAAACCAAATTGCGATAAATAGAGCATTTGCTCTATAGAAGCAAATGCTCAACTTATAACAATTGTTTCAAAGATAAGCAATTCTAAAATTTTCTTTTTCTCTAGTAAATGCTCCTTTCAGTTGATATATTCAAAGAAGTTGGATCTAAAATAGCATATGAGGGAATGGGGTAAAGGGATTTTGATTTACTGGTTACTTTAAAGAGGTTATGCTGTATATGACGTAGACTTTGTAGCTGTACCCAGATTTTGTGGCTGTACCCAGACCGCTATAAACTTTGTAGCTGTACCCAAACCCCAATAGAGTTTGTAGCTGTACCCAGACCCCCATAGACTTTGTAGCTGTACCCAAACCCCCATAGACTTTGTAGCTGTACCCAAATCCCCATTTCATAGATGGTTATGCATGGTTGTCAAGTATAGCAGTGTACTGTCTAGACAGTACATGTAGCATGAAGTGTTGATCCTTGTCATGCGGCAGAAATTGATGTCTGCTCAGGATTTGATACTTTGCATTTTCAGATGAGATGCGGAGTAAGACACTTGAGTTACTTGGTGTTTTATTTGGATCCAAGCTGTTAGTAAATGCCTGTCAGTTAATGCTTGGAAGGATAAGGGTTAGCCCATTTCCTCATAGGCTATTTTTAGATCTTTGAATAAATCTACCGAAAAGGAACATTTTCTAGAGAAAAGGAAATTCTTAGAATTGTGTAGTTTGGAAACCATTGTGATAAATAGAGTATTTGCTCCATAGGAGCAAATACTCTATTTATCTCAATGGTTTCAGAAAGTAACATTTACAGAGGCATCAAAAGTCGTCAATATGAGGGAAATGGATTAAATAGAAGGAAATTGCTTGAAATGATTATTGAACTACATTCATATTTTATTTGTAATGATTTCTCATGATATTAGGTTTGGGGTAAATATGACCAACCATATTTCACAAAAAAAACAGTGCATCTGTATGTATTTGTTACACACATAAGCATTGCAATGGCCCTATTATACCATTATGTCTTGTATTTCATTTCATTAGCATGATGTAAACACCAACACATTCATCATATGTAACCATGCATGTAATGCACATGCAAAAGTACAGAGCTGTAGCTAAACCCTGGGGCATATTTCAGAGCATAAAGGGGCATATTTCAGAGCTATACTATAGCTTAAAGATCATATTTCAGAGCATATATGAAGGGGATATTTCAGAGCCATATTATAGCTAAAGTGGCATATTTCAGAGCATAGATGAAGGGGCATATTTCAGAGCCATACTATAGCTAAAGGGGCATATTTCAGAGTATAGATTAAGGGGCATATTTCAGAGCCATACTATAGCTAAAGAGGCATATGTCAGAGCATAGATTAAGGGACATATTTCAGAGCCATACTATAGCTAAAGGGGCATATTTCAGAGCCATACTATAGTTAAAGGGGCATGATTCAGAGCATTGATGAAGGGGCATGTTTCAGAGCTATAGACAAAGGGTGTGTTTCAGTCATAGATACAGGGGTCATTGATAAAAAGGTGTATTCCATAGAGTATTCCAAGGAGGGTGTATTTCAGAGCTTAGACAAAGGGGATGTATTTCAGAGCTTAAACAAAGGAGGGTGTATTTCAGAGCTTAGACAAAGGGGTGTATTTCAGAGCTTAGACAAAGGAGGATGTATTTCAGAGCTTAGACAAAGGGGTGCATTTCAGAGCTTAGACAAAGGGGGTGCATTTCAGAGCTTAGACAAAGGGGGTGTATTTCAGAGCATAGACAAAGGGTGTATTTCTGAGCTTAGACAAAGGAGGGTGTATATCTGAGCTTAGACAAAAGGGGGTGTATTTCAGAGCTTAGACAAAAGGGGTGTATTTCAGAGCTTCGACCAAGGAGGGTGTATTTCAGAGCTTAGACAAAGAAGGGTGCATTTTAGAGCTATAGACAAAGGGTATGTTTCAGTCATAGATACAGGGGTCATAGATAAAGGGGCGTATTTCAGACCTTAGACAAAGGAGGGTGTCTTTCAAAGCTTAGACAAAGGGGCATATATTTCAAACACATAGAAAAAGGGGCATATTTCAGAGTCAGAACAACAGATAAACAGATTTATTTCAGGCTGAGAAATACAGTTTATCAGTTCTAGTCTGTGTTTATTTCAGGGTGAGACCTACAGTTTTAAGGAGGCCATAGTCTTGGCAGAGTTCAAAGTGGATGCTTCAACGTCTGTTAGAGACGGTCAGAGAAAACAAGACAAGGTGTGGTATAGTAAATTACTAAACAATATATAATAAAACCTTTGAATGCATGAAATGTGTATACCAGTAATACAAACAGTGTGGCCTAATTGTCCTAGAGGAGTTCTCTGATCAGGGTCTGCATTGTTTTTCATTCTGACTCCTCTCACAAATTATACCTTTTTATACTGAAAGAACTTCGTTGTTTAACTATCATGGAACATGCCTAATTAAAAAATCAGCATTCAAAGGGCCCTGCCCTTTCCATCATGAATATGTATGTAACAATGTCTAACTTTTAAAAATTCATCAACTGATTTTGTTATAATGTCACATTAAAAATAAAAGTTTGGGCCATGAAAGATACTGTAAAATGAGATTTTAAAATTCCGCAAGCAACCAGAGCAGACCTGTATGAGACAGTTCCACCTGAAGCTGTCTGATCTGGTTCTAATGTCGAGGGCTTGGTGCAAAACTAAACTAACTCCTTCACTTTGTGAAGGAGTTAGAATAGTTTTGCACCAAGCCCTCGATATGTTTTCAAAAGATTTCAGAAGGCATCTTGATGAGGTATAGGGTTAACCCATTTCTTCCTATAAGTACTAATTTATGCATTTGCAAACAGTAGACCCAGACCTAGAAATGTGACCTTGACCTTGACATGGTACCAATCAGTATTTGGCATGTATACTTGTCTCATGAAGCTGCAACCTTTGATTGGTGCCATGCCAATGTCACATTTTAAGATCAGTTATCAAATTTATAGGATAACGCCAATACTTGGGTATAGTCTTTTACAAACACTTCATATTTAACCCATTACCTCATAGGCTAATTTTAGATACAACCTTTTTGAATAAATCTACAGAAAAGGAGCACTAACTGGAGAAAAGGAAAGTTTTAGAATTTTGTAGTTTGAAACCATTGTGATAAATAGAGCATTTGCTCCTATAGGAGCAAATGCTCTATTTATCACAATGGTTTCACAAAGTGACTTGTACAGAGTAGTCAAAAGTCGTCAATATGAGGGAATGGGTTAATAGAGAAGAAAGGAGTTGCTAAAAGTATTGAATAAACTGTTGTGCAGTTGCATTTAGACCTTTTACATGGTGAATAGTCTCATAGAAATCATGACATCATGAATGCTTATGACATCATGAATGCTTATGAATGCTTATGACATCATGAATGCTTATGACATCATTATTATTTCTATAATGTGGCCATGAACAAGGGAATTTTTGATAATAGTAGAATCAGATCAACATTATTCCATAAGCAAACAGCAGAACCTGATCAGACAGCTCCTATAGGATTGTCTGATCAGCATCCTCTCTGTTTGCAAAGGCCTCAAACTGTATCTATGATGTAAAGGGTTAAAGGATTCATAGATATTGTACCATCTTCCAAAATATAAGTTAAGCCACATGATTGTAAAAGTTGGTGATTGCTTAACCCATTCCTTCATAAGCTATTTTTAGATCCAACCACTTTGAATTAAATCTACCGAAAAGGAGCATTAACTAGAGAAAAGGATTTCAGAATTTTGTAGTCTGAAACCATTGTGATAAATAGAGCATTTGCTCCTATACATGTAGGAGCAAATGCTCTTTTTATCACAATGGTTTCATAAAGTAACTTTTGTAGAGGCGTAGAAAGGCGTATTTGTGGAGGAAAGGGTTAATGCAGGGCAACAATAATGCAGAACACTCCTATAGGAAATGTATATAAATTTTGTCCTATATTAAGTTACTACCTGATTTAAAAATTGAGAATGGTACTTCTTTTGAGTGGTGGTATTAGCAGCGCTCCAGATAAGATGCGTAAATTAAAACATTTTCAAGAATAACGTAAATATTTATTTTTCCATCAAACTCCCTACTGTGACTACTCTTTAGAATCATGTCTTCGAGACGATTCTAATGAGTGGTCACATTATAGGGTTTAGTTGAGAAATGACGATGTTAGTATTTTGGTACACACTTTTATCTGCAGCTCTGTATGTGCGAGAGTTTTGTGTATATTTCTAATGTTTTGTTTTCCAGTGGAACTGCTCATTTCAAATGGTAAAGCAGGACAACTCACTAGCCTATACTTTCTTTGCCAAAACAGAGGACATGAAGATGAAGTGGATTGAGGCAATTAACCTTGCATTGTAAGTCAGTTTGCCGCGGCCTCCTAGTGCCAACATTCTGACCATATAGAATGAACAGCTTCTTAACCAAACCATAAGAACAGATCCTTGACATAACAGAATGAACAAAACCTTAACCAAACAATAAGAACAGCTCCCTGTCATAACAGTATGAACAGCTCCTTGATCAAACAATATGAACAGCTCACTGATCAAACAATATGAACAGCTCCTTGGTCAAACAATATGAACAGCTCACTGGTCAAACAATATGAACAGCTCACTGGTCAAACAATATGAACAGCTCGCTGATCAAATAATATGCACAGCTCACTGGTCAAACAATATGAACAGCTCCCTGATCAAACAATATGAACAGCTCCTTGGTCAAACAATATGAACAGCTCCTTGGTCAAACAATATGAACAGCTCCTACGATCAAACAATATAAACAGCTCCTTGGCCAAACAATATGAACAGCTCCCTGAGAAACAATATGAGCAGCTCACTGGTCAAACAATATGAACAGCTCACTGATCAAACAATATGAACAGCTCACTAATCAAACAATATGAACAGCTCATTGGCCAAACAATATGAACAGCTGACTGGTCAAGCAATATGAACAGCTCACTGGTCAAACAATATGAACAACTCCCTGATCAAACAATATGAACAGCTCCTTGGTCAAACAATATGAACAGCTCACTGATCAAATAATATGAACAGCTCCTATGATCAAACAATATGAACAGCTCAGTAATCAAACAGTATGAACAGCTCCCTCACATAACAATATGAACAGAACCTTGAACAAACAACATGAACAGCTGTCTGGTCACACAATATGAACAGCTCATTGATAAAACAATATAAACAGCTCACTAATCAAACAACATGAACAGCTCTCTGGTTACACAATATGAACAGCTCATTGATCAAACAATATAAACGGCTCACTGCTCAAACAATATGAACAGATCTCTGGTTAAACAACATGAACAGCTTCTTAACCAAACAATATGAACAGCTCCTATGAACAGCTCCATGACCAAACAATATGAACAGCTCCTTGACCTAACAATGAACTTCTCTCTGACCAAACAATATGGATAGCTCCCTGACCAAATAATATGAACAGCTACCTGACATAAAATGTAAATGCTGCTTTCATAATGCTGCTTTTCAGTCAAGTTATTCAAAAATGCTTTGTCTAAAAATAGCATATGAGGGTATGAGTTAACCATTTCCCTCATATAAACGTGTTTTCACGCATCTGCAAACAGAGTAGACCCAGATCAGATGGCTCCTAGAGGAGCCATCTGATCAGGGTCTGCTCTGTTTGCTAATAGAATGTGATAGATCTGTTTCTTTGCTTTCTAAAATGTCCACAATGTTCCATTTTCCATATTTCTTTATAACTATTTTGTTAATGAATATTCAGTAGGTATTGAAATTTGGCCTAACTACAGAACAGGGAAAGGGTTAACAAACAGAGGTATGTTGCCAAATATATCCCAGAAATTTCTTGTGTTTTCAGGGACAACACTCAACCATCAGCAGGAAAGAATTTTGTGATGACCACTTTCCCTGAACCCAAAATCTGTGATATTTGTGGAAAACTCCTCCGTGGCATTTTCTTCCAAGGGTATATGTGTTCAGGTAGGAATTAACAACTTGCTTGAAACAAACCAGCTTGTGCTTAACTCATTACCTCATAGGCTATTTTTAGATCCAACCTCTGAATAAATCTACCGAAAAGGAGCATTAACTAGAGAAAAAGAAAATTTTAGAATTTTGTAGTTTGAAACCATTGTGATAAATAGAGCATTTGCTCCTATAGGAGCAAATGCTCTATTTATCACAATGGTTTCGCAAAGTGACTTCTACAGAGTTGTCAAAAGTCGTCAATATGAGGGAATGGGTAAACCCTTTATTCCATAATTCCACCTTTCTATGTCTTTGCAAACAGTGTAGCCACAACACTGAGAAGTTATTTAACTCAGCTACTCTTTCGCTGCCCATGTTGCATCTGTAATTATCTATGCAAACAGTTTGAATCCAGATTAGACTCCGAGTAAATCAGTGTCTCATCAGGATCCAAACTGCTTGTTACTGTGACTATGTTTTTCAATGAAAATTGTAGCAGACGACAAGGTTAGCAGACAACAGGATTTGGCAGCAAAAGAGTTAAGTACCATATTATCTACAGTTTACTTGTTAAAATCAGATTTTGGAACTCTTCTGTTTGTCATGTTGAGGGAGGCATCGCAAACAGAGGGGTCACAACATGGGGTTTGGTGGAGAAATAAAAAAATGATTTTTGAAAATGTTTTAATTTACACATCTTATCTGGCCCTCTGTTGCAGTATAATTCTGCTATGATGTTTCTTATTGTGTTTTTTTCAGCATCAAAAATCTGTGTACATAAAGAGTGTATTGGGAAGAAGAAGCAGGAGGCAGTGCCCAATCCACCGCCACGGAAAAGTATGTACCACATATCCCAGAGTAATATACAGTAGAACCCCTCTATTGCGACCACTTAATGAATAACAATGGGTGTCTATATCAGCAGATGGTTGCTTAATACAGGACAAAAGTAATGCAGAAAGCTCCTCTAGGAGCTTTCTGCGTTACTTTTGTCATGCATTAAGCAACCACCTGCATCTAGCACCCAGAATTAAACCTCTTTTAGGTGGTCACATTAGCGGGGTTTTACTGTACATCATTGAATCTGAGGGTCAAACGTTACATGTTTACTTAACCTTTCCTTCATATATTTCACATATTTGCAAACAGAGTAAACCCAGATCAGATGGCTCCTATATGAGCTGTCTCATCAGGGTCTGCCCTGTTTGCTAGTGGAATTTGAAAGATGTTTTTCTACTTGTGCAAATGCATGAAAAAACGTTTATATGAAGGAAAGGGTTAAAATTCCATTGTCTCATTTTTTTTGCAGCTGAGAGATATAAAGCATTAACTAACTACGTAGGGAATCCTAACCCAGGCCGGCAGAGAAAGCCTCTTAAGTTTGATAAGGATGCAGTGATAGATGTCATAGCAAAGGAGCACGAGTGGTGGAAGGGAAGCCTCAATGGCCAGGAGGGCTGGTTCCCCCAGCAACTTGTGCAGGAAATGAAAGTAGTAAGTACCAGCTCTGAACATTTTATTATCAATGAAAAAAGGTGTGAAGAAGCACTGGTATTAGAAAGGGTTAAGCTAGCCATATATGGTTTTATCTGCTTTCTTAATTCACTTGTTCACCTGTTCCAAAGGGTTGATATAAGCGAATTTGCAAAACAAAAATAAAAAACACGAAACGTATGCATAAAATTATGTCGCCCCCATTTATGGGGCGACATATTGTTTTTGCCAGAGTTGTTTGTCCGTCCATCTGTCCGTTTGTCTGCCTGTCTGTCACAAACTTGTGTCATGCATATCTCTGAAACCAGTAGGGCTAGAGTCAACAGTTGTTGTTCACCTGGGTTTTTTGAAATATCTCCCCATGATAATTGTTGAGTTATTGCCCCTGATGTGATAACTTAACCTCAGAGAAACTTTTTGTCACACGTATCTCTGAAACCAGTAGGGCTAGAGTCACCAAACTTCACAGGAACGTTGACCAGCATGAATTGTGCACCTAGGGGTTTTGAATTGTCTCTCCTTGGTAACTTTGGAGTTACAGACATTACACTTGTGTATTGGAAAGAGGATGAATGAGGGAGACATCTGTTTTTGTGACAATAACAAACCTCTAGTTTAATATGTTTTTATGACATAATGAGATTAATATTGGGTTTCTTTGATGAACCATTATATATTTGTTTGTGTGACATAGTAATGAGATTATTATTGAGCTTTTTATGATGAACCATATACTTGTTTTGTATGACATATTAATAAGAATGATATAGCGTTTTTAATGATGAGTCATTATATTTGTTTGTATGACATAGTATTTAGATTATATTATTTAGGTTTCAAAGATGAACCATATATTTCATTACACTGTTCTACTTTGTATTAGCCGGTACAGGAAGAGACGTTTGTATGACATAATGAGATTGATAATGAGTTACCAGTGATGAACCATATATTTGTATGACATAACCCTTTCAACCCTAAGTTATTAGAATGGAATAGTCCGTCCAGGTGTAACTACAGAGTCCAATCAGTATGAAAAGCTTAACCCTTTACTCCATAAATACACCTTTCTACGCATCTGTAAAAGTCACTTTATGAAACCATTGTGATAAATAGAGAATTTGCTCCTATAGGAGCAAATGCTCTATTTTAAATTTATCACAATGGTTTCAAACTACAAAATTCTAAATTTTTCCTTTTCTCTAGTTAATGCTCCTTTTCGGTAGATTTATTCAAAGAGGTTGGATCTAAAAATAGCCTATGGAGGAAAAGGTTAAACTTACCAGAGAATTTTGAATAACAAACAATGCAGACCCAGATCAGAGGGTGCCTCTAGGAACCCTTTGATCTGGTTTTACACTCTTTGCAAATGAAAGTGCATGTGTGTCTCGGGTTGAATGGGTTAACCCTTCTCTTGCTGAATTTTAAAATACATTTCTCCTTCTTTACCCATGGCCTGTTGTATAATTACATATATCTTCACTGTCTACAAGTATTTCGCTGTGCAATCACTGCTGTGGAGTGCACTGGTTGGACAATCAACTTGTAAATAGTGCAGACCCTGATGAGACAGCTCCTGCAGGAGCTGTCTCATCTGGGTCTTCACTATTTACAGGTAGGTATATTGACGCGAATAGCAAGCGAAGGGTTAATATTGAGCTTTCTGTGATGAATCTTATAATTCATCACACTATTTTACTTTGTATTATCCGTCACAGGTCAAGATTGAGGTAGGAGTGAGTTTTGATTCATGTGTGATGGGAGAATTATTGTTTTAACTAGAGGTGTCATTGACGGAAATTTCTGTATCGATATATCGATGGAAAAATATCGATATTGATTTCTATACACAAACATCACATCCATCTGAGTGTATAAAGTCAAAACTTTCAATAAAATTATATAAAAGAATGCTGTATATCCTTTGTGGCTTATAATATACTGTAAAACGCTCAAATTGTTTAACTTTGTTTTTCGAACTGTAAACAAGTAAGTTGAAGTAAACACTGGAGAATAGTGGAAATGAAAGTATGCATTCAGAAGAATTTCACTGCAAGTAAGTAAGAAATATAGCCCATAGAAAGGTGTTTATTTGTCTTCAATTTGTATCAATATTTTGAAACCAGTATCGATATTGGATCGACTGACGTGAATAGATGATATATCAATATCGTTCCTATCCATGACACCTCTAGTTTTAACCCATTCCCTCATGTTGATGCCTTTTGACACCTCTGCAAAAGTCACCAGTTGAAACCATTGTGATAAATAGAGCAAATGCTCTATTTATCACAATGGTTTCAAACTAAAAAATTCTAAAAGTTTCCTTTTCTCTAGTTAATGCTCCTTTTCGGTAGATTTATTCAAAGAGGTTGGATCTAAAAATAGCCTATGAGGTAATGGGTTAACCAGTTACTGTTTGCAGTCATTGGTCTGGAATCAGCAGATATATGTGTTACCGGGGACATGAAATACTAAACCGACCACTGTGTTAACACTGTATAATTATACCGCTTGAGGCATTTGCAAACAGAGTAGATCCAGATCAGACATCTCCTGTAGGAGCCATCTGATCTGGAACAACATGAATCATTTCGTTGTCAAAATTTGCATTTTTAATCCTTTACCTGATTGATACTCATACAAGACACAACTTAGTGTGAATATTAATTTAGTATATTAACCCTTTTCCCATAACCCATTCCCTCATTGTGAGGCATTTAGACACCTCTGTAAAAGTCACTTTATTCACTCATATTGACGCCATTTGGCACCTGTAAAAGTCAATTTTTGAAACCATTTTGAAAAATAGAGCATTTGCTCCATAGGAGCAATGCTCTATTTATTACAATAGTTTCAAAACTTCACAATTTTAAAAAATCCTTTTTTCTAGTAAATGCTTCTTTTCAGAAGATTCATTGAAAGAGGTCAAGTCTAAATATAGCCTATGAGGTGAAGGGTTAAGAATGCTC
This sequence comes from Azorinus chamasolen, assembly GCA_963576725.1. Taxonomy (NCBI): domain Eukaryota; kingdom Metazoa; phylum Mollusca; class Bivalvia; order Cardiida; family Solecurtidae; genus Azorinus; species Azorinus chamasolen. Next base: position 29,897,870 of record OY755241.1, on the reverse strand, counting down.
TGTGTGCAAAAGCCGAGATAATCAAGTAAAGGGTTATATACAGTAAAATCTTGATTATTCGAACATTTAAATACGTATCATTATCGATCTTTAAGACAGGTGGCAGCTTAATGCATGGTGAGACTCAGAGAGTCATGCAGAAAGCTCCTCAAGGAGCTTTCTGCATGACTTTCACCATGCATTAAGCAGCCACCTGCTATACAAAAAAATTGAATAATCGAGATTTTACTGTATTTTGATTGTTATTTAACATTTTAATTAACTTTTTACATCATAGATAATATCCTTTAATTTCTCTGCATACAGTGTAGACCCAGATCAGACAGATCCTGTAGGTGTCATCTGATCAGGGTCTGCTATGTTTGCTTAAATGTTTAATATAGGCATGATTATACAGTTCTGCCATGCCCAAAAGCTCCTTTGTTCGTGTGCTATTATAACAATTCATTCACTTGATATATATGATGTCATTATTTCTTAAATGAATATTCATGAAGTAAAGAGTTAATATATTTGTGCCTGGTAACATATTTTTGTCTGAGGCCAGGGATTTGTTTGCTTAGAAGATAAGGTAGTATGGTAACCCCTTAATTCCGCTTAGCATGGTCTGGCTCGGAGTTGCAAACAGCTTGGATCCAGATGAGATGTTGCGTAACTCCACATCTTATCAGGGTCCAATCTGTATAGTTTAACCCTACACTCCATAGATATGCCTTTAAAATGTCTTTGCAAACAGCATAGACCCAGATTAGATAGCCCCTTTAGGATTATCTCACATTGAGCTTTTGAGTAATTTTTGTCATTTTAGCATGAAACAGGTAGTAGGTGTCAGGAAATCCTCTAATTTGAATATCTATTTGGCTTACTTAATAATCACGAACAGTAGATGTGCAAGACAGTTGTCATGTGTTTAGCATCAGGCATTGGAAAATAGTGGGTTTTTTTGTCATTTGGGCATGAAACACGGGTAGCCCTTGGATTTGCGATCAAGGCTGCCGTACGATATATTCATCACTTAACCCCCCTTTCCTTCATATAAACATGTTTTCACACATTTGCAAACAGAGTAGACCCAGATCAGACAGTGCCTATAGGAAACGTTTGATCAGGGTCTGCTCTGTTTGCTAATGGAATTTGATAGATCTTTTTCTTTACTTTCTAAAATGGCTACAATGTCCCACCTTCCATATTTCGAAATAACCATTTTGTTCATCAATATTCAGTAGGTATTGAAAATTGGAATAGAACAGGGAAAGTATTAAGTGATTGTTCAGGGAAAGTATTAAGTGATTGGTTCAGGGAAAGTATTAAGTGATTGTTGTAGTATTTTACAGTGGGATAAAGGCTAGTCTAACTGTTTGAAGTGCCTCATAATTCTACTCGTACCGTCACATACATGGGTGGTATTGCTACCTTTCCTAAGGAGAGATCAATGCACTGAACTAAAATAGAGGGATACTTAACCCTTTACTCCTTTAATACACCTTTCTATGCATTTGAAAACACAGTAGATCTAGATCAGATGGCTCCTGTAGGAGCCGTCTGATCAGGGTCTGCTCAGTTTGCATTTGAAATTATATAAAACTGATTCTAAAGTTTCTGTGGCCAAAATGTCCCTAGTCTAGGAAATGTTGGCCATAGAATCTTTGTCATTAGCAAACAGTGTAGACCAAAATCAAAGTACTGCCTAAGGCATGTAATGTTACCTCTGTCATTGTGTCCATAGGTACAGGTTTGTGTGGGGATAACCCATTCCCTCATATTGACGCCTTTTGACGCCTCTGTAAAAGTCGCTTTATGAAACCATTGTGATAAATAGAGCATTTGCTCCTATAGGAGCAAATGCTCTATTTATCACAATGGTTTCAAACTACAAAATTATAAAAAAAAAAATCCTTTCTCTAGTTAATGCTCTTTTTCGGTAGATTTATTCAAAGAGGTTGTATCTGAAAATAGCCTATGAGGAAATGGGATAACTGTGTTACATGTGGTGGGGTTTCAGAGAAGTTTGGTACAATGTAACATTATATAAAAGGTGTTTGACATGCATGACCTATGTTGTTTTGTTAAAGGTCAAGGTCACAGTGGTGGGCATTCATGTTCTATGGACACATTCCTGGTTTCCAGAATGTGAAACAGTGCTTAACCCATATCGGACTGTTTTGTAATTCTTCTGACCTGGGTCAGTACTCTGCATCTTTTGATACTCATACAAACTCCACTAAACCCAATGTTGTGACCACTCTTTAGAATTGTCTTGAAGGAGTGATTCTAAAGAGTGATCATAGTATAGGGTTTGATGGAGAAATAAGGAGCTATTCGTGAAAATGTTTTAATTTACACATCTTGTTATGACCTCAGTTATTGTAATAAGTATCATCGAGATAGAGGCTAACAGGATTCAGCTAACCCTTTCCCTCATGTAAACGTGTTTTCAAGCATTTGCAAACAGATTAGACCCAGATCAGATGGCTCCTAGAGGAGCTGTCTGATCAGGGTCTGCTCTGTTTGCTAAGAGAATTTGATAGGTCTGTTTTTTTGCTTTCTAAAATGTCTACAGTGTTCCACCTTCCATATTTCTTTATAACTACTATGTCCATGAATATTCAGTAGGTATTGAAATTTGGGATAAATACAGAACAGGGAAAGGGTTAAACAATATACCTTATGTCTACTGCTCTGATATATGATTGGATATGTAGATAAGAGGCAGATAGAGGAAATCCAGAGATACCATTTTCTCAATGACTTTTAAAAATTACTATTCTGTACCTTTTCTTTATGACTAAAAATTGGTACATACAGCAGAACCTGTCTTAGCCAATTCCTCCATAGGCTATTTTTAGACCGAACCTCTTTGAATCTACCCAAAAGGAGCATTCACTAGAGAAAAGGATTTTTTTTTTAGAATTTTGCAGTTTGAAACCATTGTGATAAATCAGGATTTGATAGTAAAATCAGAGGTCCAGATAAGATATGTAAATTAAAACATTTTCAAGAATAACTTTATTTGTCCACATAGCCCTATGTTGCGGCTATTCTTTAGAATCGTCTCTTCGAGATGATTCTAAAGAGTTGTCACAAAATTGGGTTTGGTGGAAAAATGATGATTTTAGTATTTGAGTATGCACATTTATCTGTAGCTCAAGTAAAATTATAGTTTTGTTAACAGTTAAGTTTTCTGCTTTCTAACAGACAAAGATTTCATATGAGCCGGTACAGATAACCCATCCGGGTCTTGTTCATGTAGAGGGTCAGATGAATGGGGCTTGTGTCGGTCCCCCAATTGACCTCTCTACCTACCCTTGGTAGGTCATGTGATACCTATATTTAGATGCATCCTTTCTGTTGTGATCCAATATTGAGTAATCTTCGCAGTCTTAACCCTTTACTCCATGAATATTCATGTTAGAAATAATGACATGAATATTAATTAGGAGAATTTATATATAGGCAATTTCGAGGGCTTGGTGCAAAACTATTCTAACTCCTTCACTTTGTGAAGGAGTTAGAATAGTTTTGCACCAAGCCCTTGATTTGTCCAAGCGAAATTTTTATCATGACAAACTGCAGAATCAGATCTATATTACATGTATTACACAAGCAAACAGAGCAGACCCTGACCAGACAGCTTCTATAGGAGACATCTGATCTTTGTCTACTCTGTTTACAAAGCTACAAAAAGGTGTACCTGTATCTATGGAGTAAAGGATTAAAACACCAATGGTTTGTGTGGACAGATATGTTTTGATGTCTTGTGATGGAAGTTTTTGTTTTTTGCTGTGATATATTTTGTTGTACATTTTGTTTATTTTTTGGCCTGGACTAAGACAATCCTTATTTGCTATTCACCTTCAGCCCTCTCCTGTCATATCCGTGATAACTTTTGCAAACAGTTTTGATCCTGATGAAACAGTTAATACTTCTGCATCTCATCAGGATCCAAACTGTTTGACACGCTGACGCTGTTTGTTTGTTTTTTTCTTAAAAGAAATGAAAGAAAATAAACTTTTAGAATTGGAATTTGCAGATGACAATTGATCTGTTTTTCAAGTAGGCCAGCCTTGCAGCTGACTTGCAGTAGATAGCTGGTTCTACCCAGATGCTCTAATCTGTGCACCAAACGAAGCATACATGAAAGAACCTCTGGGGTCTTCCCACACATGTAGTTAGCAGGATGTCGTGATATGACTGAAATATATTTTACTTATATTTTATTAATTTTCCACTCTATGCCTTTAGCTTTGCTAATGGATTCAGAATGATGTGAAAGCAAATGTACAATATTTTCTTAGTCCAAATTACTTAGAGTGATTTTAATAGGCATGTAGAAATACTTTGTTAGAGTGATACTAATAGGCATGTAGAAAGTTATTTTAACTCTTCACACACTCTGGAAGAATAATTAGAAACAGAATAACTTTCTCATCAGAAATTGCTGGACGCCCTGTTAACCCATTCCCTCATAGGCTATTTTTAGATCCTACCTCTTTGAATAAATTTACCGAAAAGGAGCATTTACTAGAGGAAAATATTTTTTTAGAATTTGACAGTGTTGAAACCATTGTGATAAGATACAAGATACAAGAAATTTTATTTTACGTCGGATATAAATAACATTAGCTCATGAGCTATTTTCCGACAAACATAAATAGAGCATTTGCTTCTATGGGGCAAATGCTGTATTTATCACATTGGTTTCAGAAAGGGACTTTCACAGAGGGGTCAATATGAGGGAATGGGTTAAATAGTGTACGTGTATTTCCAACAATTTTGTTAATAAACCCGCAATCTATTGTTGAAGTCCAGCCTAGATCACAGGACTGAAAACAATTATGTCATCCTTTCTATTTGTCTGTTAGTTGCTGAATCGACTTTGTGACATTGGAATACCCCAAATTCGTTATATACTTGAAACATTTCCCATTCATGCCATGAATTGGGAGCCATGTTCATTGATTAAACCTTTCCTTCATATAAAAGCTTTTTGACCCCTTTGCAAACAGAGGAGACCCAGATCAGATGGCTCCTGTCTGCTCAGGGTAAAAAAATCTTAACTGAATATTAACTAAGGAATGTGTAACACAATTAGGAACATAATTACCTGTTCAAGCTTACTTGTTGCTCAAAGTAAAATGTTATTTAATGTCTGTAATCAGTTTAGAACATATAATCTTCACTCCATAGATAAACTTTGAATGCCTTTGTAAACAGAGTAGACCCAGATCTAAAGACTCCTGTAGGAGCATCTGATCAGGGTGCTCTGTATGCTTATAAAATAATTAACAGTAAAATCTCGATACTGCGAAAATTTAGTAATGAAAAATTTATGTATTTGTAGGCAGGTGGCTGCTTAATGCAGGGTGAAAGTCATTCAGAAGGAGCTTTCTGCATGACTTTCACCCTGCATTAAGCTGCCACCTGTGTTAAAGATCAATAATGGTATGTATTTAAGTGTTGGTAGTATTGTGTTTTTACTGTAGATATGATTCTACAGTTTCTGCCATGGCCAAAAGTTACCTGTGTTCATTTACTATTAAAACAATTAATATTCATGATACAGTTAGTTTTACATGAATATTTATGGAGTAAATGGTTAAAAATAAGTCTGGCTCTAGAGACCTGCTGTGCAGTTTCTTTCTCCTTTTCTGGCATGAATTTTGCTAAAGCTTTGCTAAAGAACAGGATAGCACTTTAAATATGGGAAATAGGTTAACTGGTATAAAACTGCCAATGGCAAAGACCCAGATCAGAGGACTCTTAGCGGAGTCTTCTGATCAGGATCTCCACTGTTTGTCTGACATTCAAAATCCCCTTGCAAACCATACCCTTTCAAACCAATGGATTCTATCATTAACCCATTACATGATAGAGAAACCTTTAGCTGTCTGATCTGGTTCTACTCTGTAAAGGCATTGAAAGGCATGTTTATGGAGTTAACCCATTCCCTCGTATTGATGCCTTTTGATGCCTCTGAAAAAGTCACTTTTTGAAACCATTGTGATAAATAGAGCATTTGCTCCATAGGAGCAAATGCTGTATTTATCACAATGTTTTCTAAATTACATGTTTCTAAAGTTTTCCTTAGTGTAGTATTATTATGCTCCTTTTCAATAGATCCGTTCAAAGCGGTTGGGTCTAAAAATAGCATAAGAGGTAATGGAGTTAAGGGTTAATTTCTAGTGAAGTCTATAGGTAGCATGTTTTAAACCTTCACTCCATGAATATTCATGTAAGAAATAATGACAAAATGCATACTAATTAGATTATTTTCTATAATGACACATGGACACCGAAAAGTTTGGCCATTGCAGAAACTGTAGAATCAGATCTATATAATGATATAAGCAAACAGAGCAGATCCTGATCAGACGGCTCCTACAGGAGCCATTTGATTTGTGTCTACTCTGTTTGCAGAGGCATAGAAAGGCTTATTTATGGAGTAATTTAGAGTTGATTTTTAGTGTTCTAGGGATTGCTGCTGTTAATGTGTGTTATGTCAATTCCCAGTTAACCTAAGATATGTAGATAGCATAATTCAGTTGCAGCAACCTTGGATTGCTATAAATTAGCATGTGTTATATAATTCAATTTCAGTGAACTTGGATTGCTATAATATAGCATGTTATAGATAGCATGACTTAATTCCAGCAAACTTGGATTGCTATGATATAATGACTTACAGATAGCATGATTTAATTTTAGTGACCTTGGATTGCTATAATATTGCATGTTATAGATAGCATAATTTAATTCCAGCAAACTTGGATTGCAATATTGAATAATATAACATGTTATAGATAGCATAATTCAGTTCCAGTGAGCCTTGGATTGCTATAATATAACATGTGTTGTAACTTGTAGATAGCACAATTTAATTCCAGTGAACCTTGGATTGCTATAATATAGCACAATGTCATGTTATAGATAGCACAATTTAATTCCATTGAGCCTTGTGTTGTTATAATATAGCATGTGTTGTAGATGGCACAATTCAATTTCAGTGAGCCTTGGATTGCTATAGTTAGCATGACTATGATACTTGGGGTGGATTTAGTTAGAGCATGTTTGTTTACTGTTCTCCTGCATGCTACCCTTGATGTTTATGCTTCTTCTCTCTTCTGCCAGCCCCGGCGGCAGCCCTCCTATCTAGACTGGACTATACAGGGCCGCAAATCTCAGTCCCCGGAGATGTCCCCTCCTCCATGCCATTCAGGCCCAGGCTATATTAACTTTCCAGATGATTCAGAAATGGTGAAATTTAATTGGTAGGTAACAATGTAATACGGTGATGGTTACAATCTAGCAAGCTTATGAGTTCAGAGTGATATTTTACTGGTAGGTATTCTTATGTAAGCAAGGGGTTTAATTAGGGATGGGAATTAGTGGAAGGGGAATTGGCGCTGACTCAGGAATGTGTGCCCAACATTCTGTGTATATCCAAAAAGCATGGGCCCAGTTTATGACCTCAAAACCTATGCTCAACCCAAATGAAACAGACTTAAATCATCATTTCTCCATCAAACCCTATTTTGTGACCACTCTTTAGAATGGTTCCTAAGAGACAATTCTAAAGAGCAGTCATAACTCAGGTGGGGATATAAAGGATCTGCTCTTGAAAGACTGTTTAACCCTTTCCTTTATATAAATGCCTTTTCATGCCTCTGTAAATAGAGTAGACCCAGATCAGAACAGCTCCAGTAAGAGCCCTGTGATCAGGCTGCTATCTGCCTGCTTATGAAATTATAATGGATCTCACTCTACCTTTTCAACTCATACTGAAATCTCCTGTGTACATATGCCATTATAAAGCTTAAGCTAATAAATATTCATGATTTCTTACATGAATATTCAATAGGGAAACAGTGGATTTAACCCTTTCCTTCATATAAACACCTTTTCACACATTGGCAAACAGAGTAGACCAAGATCAGATGGCTCCTATGGAGCCATCTGATCAGGGTCTGCTCTGTTTGCTAATGGAATTTAAAAAATGTTTCTTTACTTTCTAAAATGGTTACAATGTTCCGCCTTCTTATTTCATTATATCTATTTTGTTCATGAATATTCAGTAGGTATTGAAATTTGAAATAAACATAGAACAGGGAAAGGGTTAAGAATCTTATCTATTCTTCTGCATATAATACAGACCAAATGAAGAAAGAGATGACATAATTGTTCTCTGCCCATGTACCCTCCTATCTGCATGCATCAATAGGTAAAATAAAGCTAGGTAGAATTGTACAGTTTCAATAAATCTTTGTAAATCTTCCAAGATGTCTGTGCGTCGGAAACCGAACGGAGACTCCGGGTATATGGATGTGGTTATGAGCTTTACTGGGAGTCAAACTAAACCCCACCTTGTCCCTGACCTTTCACCCAAACCCTCTAGTTTAAGGAGGAAAAAAAATAGTAGACAGGAAATGACAGACGATTTGGATGGAAAGGAGTGGTGAGTTGGACCAGTATACAGCATATTTATATTAATAAGAAGTTTGAGCATTTTTGCATTTGCAAACAGACTCGGATATAGATGGCTCATGTAGGAACTGTGTGATCCGGGTCTGCTCAGTTAGCTTGTGGTATAAGAAAGGTCTGATTCTACAGTTTCTGCCATGGCCAAACATTCAGATTTTGATTTTGCTCTTAACCCATTCCCGTATAGGCTATTTTTAGATCCAACCCCTTTGAACAAATCTACCAAAAAGGAGCATTTACTACTAAAAAGGAAAATTTTAGAATTGTGTAGAGTTGAAACCATTGTGATAAATAGGAGCACATGCTCTATTTATCACAATGGTTTCACAAAGTGACTTTTACAGAAGCATCAAAAGGCGTCTATATGTGGGAATGGGTTAAAGCAATTAATTTTTATAAAGTCATTATTTCTTGCTCGAATACCCATTAACCTTCAGCAGTCAGTTGGCAACTATATGATGACTTTGCAAATAGTTTGGATCCAGGTGAGACACAGAATAATGCTGTTTCTAGTAAATGCTCATTTTCAGTAGATTTATTCAAAGAGTTTTGGTCAGAAAAAAGCCGATGAGGGACAACCCATGTTTTGTTTTTGAAGAAAGGAAACACTTTAACATCTTTTCGTTTTATTTGCTTTTCTGCTATATGTTGTATACTGATAACTTTAACCCATTCTATGTGGAACACACATGCACATGCATTTGCAAACAATGTAGACTCAGACCAGAGTGATCCTTAGAGGACCCCCCTGATCAGGGTCTTCACTATTTGTCATTTAACCCTTTACTCCCTATATATGTCATTCTACACCTTTGCAAACAGAAAGCCCCATATCAGAAGGCTCCTGTAGGAGCCGGCTGATCAGGGTCTGCTCTGTTCGCTTATGACATAGTATAGAAATGACTCTATAGTTTTTGCCACAGCCAAAATTTCCTGTGTTTGTAAGCCATTATAAAATGTGAATCCATTTAATATTCATGATGTCTTCATTTCTTACATGAATATTCATGGAGTAAAGGGTTAACATCGACCAGCAAATGTTAGTCTTTCATATTGAGTGGACTCTGATGGGCTATTGCACTCAGAAACTTCAACTTTGAAAGGGTTAATTGTTCTTGTAGTGCTTTTGTTGTAGTCTAAATTTTGTAGTGTTTTGTCCTCTTATCATACAGAGAAATAGGGAAAAAATGTTGTAATGTTATTTATACATTTTGCGGGCTAGCATGGCTAAAACAGGTAATCGATAGACACGAGGAAACACGGGCAAAACAGGGAAAGGATTAATTCTGTTGTATATCTATTTAATTCTACCCTCCAGTAATTTGCATATTAAAGTCTATTTAAAGATCCAGTGTAACCAAATGATGGTGCAGTGTAGTTTAGCTCACATGGCACACAGTGCTAAGGTGAGCTTTTGGGATCACCCAGTGTCTGTTGGGTGCCATCAATAGTTTCTTTAAATGACATTTCCTCCTAAACCACTTACTGGATTTGCACCAAATTTCAAAGGAATTAACAGCAGGTGACCCTATATCAGAATTATATAAAACCTTCCAGTCCACTCCATGAGTAAATCACAAGAGCTAAAAATTGATTTTAAACAATTTCTTTTAAATGACATCTACTCCTAAACCATGACTAGATTTTCACCAAATGTTAACATCTCCCAAATTGCTGAACGGATATTCACCAAATTTCACAGGAATGACATAGGGATGATGTTTACATGGTCCTCTATCTTATTGAAATACAGCAGCCAAAAACTGTGTTGGATTTATACAATAGATCACTTGTCCTATTAACCAGGTGAGTGATACAGACTCATCATGGCCCTCTTGCTCTAATCAATAATTCTGATTATTAACAATTTACCTGGGTCTTAAGCTTTTGATTGGTCAGATTTGAGTTCTCGAGCTTTTGATTGGTCAGATTTGAGCCAAAGGCTCAAATCTGACCAATCAAAAACTTGAGAATAAACTCAGACTCAACTAAAAGTTTTATAAGCATGGACCCTGATTATTGTGCCTTGTTAATCTTTGTAAACAGAGTAGACACAGATCAGGGGGCTCCTGTAGGAGTTGTATGATCAGGGAGATTAGGAATTATTACAGATTTGATTCTACACTGTCTGTCATCGGGTGTCATATTGAAAATTTACCTCATGCATGACAGATCAGACAGCTCCAACAGAAGCTGATCATGGTCTGCTCTGTGTACTTATGATAATAAATTCAGCTAATTAATATTGATAAAGTAATTACTATTTGCATGAATTATTATATGAGGTAGGTAAAAGATTAATTACCATTAATGTTGAAGATAATTGAAGTAAAGGGTTAAATCATTATAAGGAGAAATGAAAAATTTAGAAAGAAACTTTTCAGAAAAAGGTAACTAATTGTTTTATTCGTCTTTATACTACTTTAGCACAAAACTTTTCTATCTATATTATTTCATCATTTTAACCCTTTCCCGTGTTCTATGTTTATTACAAATTTCAATACCTACTGAATATACATGGACAAAATAGTTATACTGAAATATGGAAGTTGGAACATTGTAGCCCTTTTAGAAAGAAAAGAAACAGATCTACCAAATTCCATTAGCAAACAGAGCAGACCCTGATCAGACCGCTCCTCTAGGAGCCGTCTGATCTGGGTCTGCTCTGTTTGCAGGTGCGTGAAAACACGTTTATATGAGGGAAAGGGTTAAGCATTTACAGCATAATAGTCTTCCTAGAATTGTTGGTTGATTTTTCTTTACATTTCTCTTGAAGTATAAGATTAAAGTGTCTAACAGTGTGGATCTTGATGAATCTCCTAACAGTTAAGTACAGTAAAATCTTGATTATTCGAACACTAAAATACGTATTAATATCAACCTTTAACCCATTCCCTCATATTGACGCCTTTTGACGCCTCTGTGAAAGTCACCTGTTGAAACCATTGTGATAAATAGAGCATTTGCTCCTATAGGAGCAAATGCTGTATTTCTCACAATGGTTTCAAACTACAAAAATCTAAAAAAAATCCTTTTCTCCAGCTCCTTTTCGGTAGATTTATTCAAAGTGGTTGGGTCTAAAATAGCCTATGGAGGAATTGGTTAAGACAGGTGGCAGTTTAATGAATGGTACATGCTCCTCTAGGAGCTTTCTGCATGACTGTCACCCTGCATTAAGCAGCCACTTGCCTGAAAGGGTCTGAATTCTTCTATACAGAAAATTTGAATAATCGAGATATTACTGTATGTTGTTTTGTAAATTAGAAACTATTAATATTTGCCTAATTTAGTGTTCTTTTGCTAATATATTTACATTTAGATGTTTTCTCTGTCCACAGGTTTGTGGGGTTAATGCAGCGAGATGTTGCGGCTGAGAAGTTAAAACGACTGCCCAATGGTGCGTTCTTGTTACGCATGAGTGAAAACAAACAGAGGAAGGGAAACCCTGCTCTCAGTATAAAGTAAGCGCAGGCTTAAGTCAGCATCAGTGCTTCTGTGGGAGGTTTCTGCTTGCCTTTTAACCCTTTCCTCCATAAATACGCCTTTCTACACCTCTGTAAAATTCACCTGTTGAAACCATTGTGATAAATAGAGCATGCTCTATTTATCACAATGGTTTCAAACTACAAAATTCTAAAAAAGAAAATTCTTTTTCTCTAGTTAATGCTCCTTTTCGGTAGATTTATTCAAAGTGGTTGTGTCTAAAAATAGCCTATGGAGGAAAGGGTTAACCTGCATTAAGCTGCCACCTGTCTCAATCCTTTACTTCATAGATACACCATTTAACATCTTTGCAAACAGAGTAGACCTAGATCAGAGGGCTCCTATAGGAGCCATCTGATCATAATCTGTACTGTTTGCTTAATGCTTATGGAATAATATAGATCCGATTCTAGTTTCTGCCATGTATAGTGTACACACACCATTATAAAAATTTATCTTTTCAATATTCCATGATATTAGTTTTAGCCTGTATTTTTTTTTTTTGAAAGAAAAAAATATGCTATTGTATTTCTGGCTTTTTCTATTACTATACAATTCATGCAAATCTTAAGAAACTTCACACACTTGTTCACCGTCACAAGGGCTACAATCTTCACACACTTGACTCAGGAGCTGTTAGATTGGGGTCTGCACTGTTTGCCTAAGTGTATCTGTCCTAATACTTAGGGTAATTGTATTAGTCCTGGTGTAGTGGTACGCAGTATTGATGTGATCTCGAGTGCAAGATTGTAATAACTATAACGACCATGCAAAGTATGCCTAATTCTAGTCTTCTGAGATGAGAAGATTTTTGCCTTACTTTCATCCTGCATTAAGCAATCACCTGATTTTATCAATCTCCATATTTGTTCATTATATGGTCACTATAGGCAAGTTCTGCCGTATTTAATCTTTATAAGCATTTAAAATAAACTGTTTGCAAAACATTTAATGTCATCGCGAGTCATCGCAACATATATTGTAGTTACGAGTTATGTACACACCCCTCAATGTTTATTTCTGTTGTAGGTATTCAGACACAGTGCGGCACATAAAGATAGAGAGAAATCCAGAAAACATGTTTTATATGGCAGATACCAAGTTTTTTAAATCATTACCGGTAAGTTGTTTGGTAATTTCTTGTAAATTATTTTGTAATTACTGGTTAGTTTTGTAATTATGGGGTACATTGGTTTGGTATTATTAACCCTTTCCTTCATATAAACTCCTTTTGACGCATTTGCAAACAGAATAGACCCAGATCATGAATTTGATAGTTCTGTTTCTTTACTTTCTAAAATGGCTACAATGTTCCATGTTAACAAGGGGTTAAACAGGGAAAGTTAAAGATGGATTATGAGACTTATTTAACCCTTTAATAAACCTTTAAACCTCCATAAATACACCTTTCTACGCCTCTGTAAAAGTCACATCTTGAAACCATTGTTATAAATAGAGCATTTGCTCCATAGGAGCAAATGCTTTATTTATCACAATGGTTTCAATACAACACAATTCTAAAGTTTTCCTTTTCTCTAGTAAATGCTCCTTTTCGGTAGATTTATTCAAAGAGAATTGATCTAAAAATAGCATATGGGGTAATGGGTTAAACAGGGAAAGGGTTTATTCAGGTGTTCAGATTAGTGATCTCAATCCGGTAAGAAATGAAAAAAATCTGATTCAAATTCAGTGACAAAGTAAATTGAAATGGACAGTAGGTAATGAAATTTGTAATAAACATAGAACAGGGAAAGGGTTCAAGATGGATTACGAGATTTATTCAGGTGTTCAGATTACTGATGTTTTACAGTATTTATTTGTCGTCCATTGCAGGAGCTAGTGGAGTATTACCAGGCAAACACACTGGCCGACAGTTTCCCCGAAGTGAAAACAACCCTTCTCTATCCAATAAAAACAGTTGAGAAAAATTCTGCAGGTAACCAACCACATAGTGGACTTGCTGTTGTATTGTTATATATTGTAACGGGTATTTTCTGTTTTATGCTAACTCCACCCCAGTGTACTATACACCAAGGGACCCATCTGTACCATTTGTTACATAATGGAATATTTATACAAATACTCATGACCTCATTAATATTTATTAACACTCTCCATGAAAGTTTATAACACCAAAATTATCTTAACCCATTCCCTCATATTGAGGCCTCTGGAAAAGTCACCTTTCGAAACCCATTGTGATAAATAAAGCATTTGCTCCAAAGGAGCAAATGCTCTATTTATCACAATGGTTTAAAACTACACAATTCTAAATTTTCCTTTTCTCTAGTAGATGCTCTTTTTCGGTAGATTTATTCATAGAGGTTGGGTCTAAAAGGAGCATATGAGGGAATGGGTTACAAGACTCACTGCTAATTACATAGCCGAAATTACATCACATTCAAGGAAACTTTGTTCGACCAAAAATGTTGTAAACTCGTAAATGTGTGATGATTCCGTTTGTGGTCTGTTGGAACTAGCGACCATTTGATGGGCCCTAGAAGTGTAGTTGATCCTCCCTTATTTATCACTCTCTTTATAACTTGCTGTATCATTCGGTTCATCTTAACCCATTCCCTTGTGGGCTATATTTAGACCCAACCTCTTTGAATAAATCTACCGAAAAGGAGCATTTACTAGAGAAAAGGAAAATTTTAGACCTGTGTAGTTTTGAAACCATTGTGATAAATAGAGCATTAATTTTTGCTCCTATTGAACTGGTGCTCTATTTATCACAATGGCTTCAAGGGTGTCAATAGGAGTGAACACTTTACCTGTTGAATATTCATGTAAGAAATAATAGCATAATAGTTTATTAGATTAATTTTTAAAACGACATACATACATATGATTTTTTGTATTGGTGAAAACTGTACAGTCAGATCTAATATAATTTCATAAGCAAGCAGAGCAGACCTTAAAAGAGCTGTCTGATCTGGGCCTGCTCTGTTTGAAAAGGGGTGTGAAAAGGGGTTTGTAAGAGGGAAGGGGTTAAACACTGATGAACCAGTCCATTTTGAATATTCAGGCAGTTAGAGCTAGTGAATGGTGCTACAGGGATCAGTTGTGGCAGTGTTGTGGCAGTGTTGTCAGCTTCTAGTGCTCCAAGTTTTTTCCTATACTTAAGCCTTTACTCCATGAATATTCAAAAAAATATCATGAATATTAATTAATTTAATTATTTTTCAAAATGGCACATGGCCACGGGAATGTTTGGTCAAAGAAGAAACTGTAGAATCATAAAAATGATATCAATGTATTATTTCACAAGCAAACAGAGCAGACCCTGATGAGGTGGCTTACCTCTTACATGTACTATTATTTGCATTTGTCTGGTGGACTATTGTAGTATGTTTATGGTAATGGTGTGAAAGTGTTGTGTCTGGTGGTGTGTATGCATTAGTATGATTTGGCTTTTTGTACAGCCCTTTACTGAACTCTTTACCTGATGAATATTCATGTAATAAGTAATTACACCATGAATATTAATTAACCCATTCCCTCATAGGCTATTTTTAGACCCAACTTCTTTGAATAAATCTACTGAAAAGGAGCATTTACTAGAGAAAAGGAAAATTTTAAAATTGTGTAGTACTGAAACCATTGTGATAAATAGAGCATTTTCTCCTGTGGAGCAAATGCTCTATTTATCACAATGGTTTCAAGAAGTGACTATTATAGAGGCGTAGAAAAGCATATTTATGGAGGAAAGGGTTAATATGAATTCGTATAAGGGTATATGAACACCGAAACTTTTGGCCATGAAGGAAACTGTACATAAGGGAACAGATCAGACTCTGGTCAGATGACCCCTACAGGACTGATCTGATCTGGATCTAATCTGCATGCATCTAAAGGTATCTCTTTCGAGAGTTAATGAAAATTTGTGTAAGACGTAATGATTTTATAAATCTGTTCAATGAGTAAAATGTTAAAAATGGGGTAATTGACAAAAAGATAGTGGACATAACTCATTCACTCATATAAACACTTTTTTCATGTCTTTGCAAACAGAGTAGACCTATATCAGAAGGCGCCTATAGGAGCTGTCTGACCAGGGTCTGGTCTGTTTGCTCATGACATCATATTGATTTCATTCCACAATTTGTGTCAAAGCAAAAGATTCCCTTGAAAATTTTACATTATGAAATTACAGTAAATATTCTTGACATCATTATTTCTTATAAGAATTGTAAAGGGTTAAAAAACAGAAATTGTAATCAATTGGTTGAGCCATGTGATTTCAGGATAGCACTTGCATGATTGGTTGTTAACGATGATGTTGTGATGTATTATGTATTATTAACGCTGTACCTCATAGAGTTACTATTTAAAGCCTTTGAAAACAGCATAGACCCAGATCAGACAGCCCTTGTAGGAGCTTTCTGATTAGAGTTTGCTTGGTTTGCCAATGAAGATTATTTTAACAGTTTTTTAGAGGTCCAGATAAGATGCGTAAATTTAAACATTTTCAAGAATAGCTTGTTTATTTCTCCACCAAACCCTATATTGTGACCACTCTTTAGAATCATCTCGAAGAGACGATTCTAAAGAGTGGTCACAGTATAGGATTTAGTGAAGAAATGAGAATTTTAGTATTTGGATATGCACCTTTATCTGTAGCTCTGGTTTCTGTGATGGTCAAAACTTCCTTTCTTCAGTGTCCATTATAAAAACTATGCTAATGAATATTCATGAAGTCCTGAAATCTTGTATACATATTCATGAGGTGAATAGTTATAGTATTTTTCTATCACCATCGATTCAGATGGTATTTCCAGTGATATGGCTGACCTTGATTTGAGCAGTAAAGGTATGGGTTGACCTCACCTAGTAGTAGAAATAACATCTGGTCTTGTAGGGCAGGTAACCAGTTGATGATACATGAGAGACATTCAAATATGAATGCAGCCGGGCCAATATCTCGCTTTTAGCCCTTTCCCTGTTCAATGCTTATTCCATATCTCAATACCTACTGATTATTCATGGACAAAATAGTTATAATGAAATATAGAAGGTGGAACATTGTAGCCATTTTAGAAACTGAAGAAACAGATCTATCAAATTCCATTGGCAAACAGAGCAAACCCTGATCAAACGGCTCCTATAGGAGCCGTCTGATCTGGGTTTACTTTGTTTGGAAATGCATGAAATTCCCTCATATTGATGCCTTTGTAAAAGTCACTTTTGAAACCATTGTAATAAATAGAGCATTTGCTCCATAGAAGCAAATGCTCTATTTATCACAATGGTTTAAAAACTACATATTTTTTAAAAAAAAAGATCCTTTTCTCGTGTTTCACATGGTGGTGAATAGTTTGAAAATTATTTCAGCTTGTTTGTTTAATACTTCTCAAAATGCAACAAACTGCATTATCAGTATATTTGAATGTCCCTCGTAGTAATCAACAGGCTTATCTGCCTTGATGTTTGAATTTGATACATAATATGCATGGAACTTTTTGCCTTGAATTGTACAATCTGTGAATAATATGCAATTGCAGTGCAATATTTCTACCAAACTCTGCGTTTCAACCACTCTAGGATTCTCTGAACATAGGGTATGGTCCAGAATTAACCCAATTCCGCCTTTTAACGCCTCTGCAAAAGTCATTTTTGAAACCATTGTGATAAATTGAGCATTTAGTCCATACAAACAATGCTGCTTTTTTTATCACAATGGTTTCAAAACTACATAATTCTAAAAACTTCCTTTTTTAAATGCTCTTTTTTGGGTAGATTTATTCAAAGAGGATGGGTCTAAATATGGCACATGAGAGAAAAAGCTGTTAAGCAGCTGTTCTTCAAATGTTTAATTTATACATCTCGTCTATACATCTGCAAGTTTAACTATGTTCCTTTAGGTACACTTTAATTCTGTAATAAACAAGCACTTGCTTTTCAAGACACCCATGGTGATGGTTTAGTACAATAGAAATTTTACAACTTTATACAGTAAACCAACAGATGTCTGCATGTAGCTGCATTTCCAGTTTTCCCATCCTCTACACCAGAGATACAGTAAACCAACAAACGCCCGCATGTACCTGCATTTCCAGTTTTTCCACTCTCTACACCAGAGATATAGTAAACCAACAGACGCCCGCATGTAACTGCATTTCCAGTTTTTCCACTCTCTACACCAGAGATATACAGTAAACCAACAAACGCCCGCATGTACCTGCATTTCCAGTTTTTCCACTCTCTACACCAGAGATATAGTAAACCAACAGACGCCCACATGTAACTGCATTTCCAGAACAGGTATACAGACATTTGCCCCGGACATTCTCCCCATTTGGCTTGGTGGACATTTGCCCTCTGCTGTTTTTGATGGGCGAACGTTTGCGCACCTGGTATTTTTTGATGTGGTGCACATTTGCCTTCTTATGTTCTTTATTGGCCGGAGGCTTATAGATCGGCGAATGCCGTCCGTCCGTCCGTCCGGCCGTCCGTCCGGTTGACCTTTTTGTTTGAGTTAGTTATAGCCAAAGTATAATACCTACAGTAACCAAACTTGGCATGTGGGTTCAGAATGAGGGTCCCATTACATGTCATAGGTTTGCAGGTTACTATGACCCCTTTTTGACCTAGTTTTTACGCTTCATTGACTTAGAGAATTTCCAGGTTGACCTTTTTGTTTGTGTTAGTTATAGCCAAAGTATACAGTAACCAAACTTGGCATGTGGGTTCATAATGAGGGTCACATTACATGTCTTAGGTTAGTAGGTTATTATGACCCTTTTTTGACCTAGTTTTTACGCTTCATTGACTTAGAGAATTTCCAGGTTGACCTTTTTGTTTCCGATCGATAACTAATAAATGACTTGGCCAAGAATCTTCAAACTTGCTGTGGTGGTTGGTCATGACAACTGGATGACCCCTATTGTTTTTGAGGTCACTAGGTCAAAGGTCAAGGTCACAATGACCTTAACTGGTGAAATAGTTTCCGATCAATAACTGCTCAAGGGTTTGGCTTGGGATCTTCAAACTTGCTGTGATGGTTCGTCATGACCACTAGATGACCCCTATAGTTTTTAGGTCAAAGGTCAAGGTCACCATGACCTTAACTAGTTAAATGGTTTCCGATTAATAACTGCTCAATGGTTTGGCTTAGGATCTTCAAACTTGCTGTGGTGGTTTGTCATGACCACTAGATGACCCCTAATGTTTTTGAGGTCACTAGATCAAAGGTCAAGGTCACCATGACCTTAACCAGTAAAATGGTTTCCGATCAATAACTGCTCAAGGGTTTGGCTTAGGATCTTCAAACTTGCTGTGGGGGTTGGTCATGACCACTAGATGACCCCTAATGTTTTTGAGGTCACTAGGTCAAAGGCCAAGGTCACCATGACCTTAACTGATGAAATGGTTTCCGATCAATAACTGCTCAAGGGTTTGGGTTAGAATCTTCAAACTTGCTGTTTAAATTGGTCATGACCACTGGATGACTCCTATTGTTTTTGAGGTTACTAGGTCAAAGGTCAAGGTCACCATGACCGTAACTGGTAAAATTGTTTCTGATCAATAACTGCTCAATGGTTTGGCTTAGGATCTTCAAATTTGCTGTGGTGGTCGGTCATGACAACTAGATGAGCCCTCTTGTTTTTGAGGTCACTAGGTCAAAGGTCAAGGTCACCATGACCTTAACTGGTGAAATGGTTTCCAGTCAATAACTGCTCAAGGGTTTGGCTTAGGATCTTCAAACTTGCTGTGGTGGTTTGTCATGACCACTAGATGAGCCCTCTTGTTTTTGAGGTCACTAGGTCAAAGGTCAAGGTCATCGTGACATTAACAGGTGAAATGGTTTCCAATCAATAACTGCTCAAGGGTTTGGCTTAGGATCTTCAAACTTACTGTGGTGGTTGGTCATGACAACTAGATGACCCCTATTGTTTTTTAGGTCACTAGGTCAAAGATTAAGGTCACCATGACCTTAACTGATGAAATGGTTTCCGATTAATAACTGCTCAATGGTTTGGTTGGGGATCTTCAAACTTGCTGTGGTGGTTGGTCGTTACCACTAGATGACCCCTATAGTTGTTGAGGTCACTAGGTCAAAGGTCAAGGTCACCATTACCTTAACTTGTGAAATGTTTTCAGATCAATAAATGATTAGTGGTTTGGCTTAGGGTCGTCAAAGTTGCTGTGGTGATTAGTCATGACCAGTAGATGACCTCTATAGTTGAGGTCACTAGATCAAAGGTCAGGGGGTGTGGGGGTATACATGCTTTACAAATATCTCTTGTTTTTTATGCTTCAATGAATTTCTAGATTGACCTTTTTAACATATGGAGTCATAATGAGGACCTCATTACATGCAATTGGAATATGTTTAACTATTTATTATGCCTTCAGCATCTGCTGATGCAGAAATGTATAATGATGGACTGTTCATCTATATCACTTTAATCGGCAATCCGGCCATACCGACATTGGCGGTTTCTTGTTTAATAATATTATAGCATTAAATAAAGAATTTGTGCTTGACTGTATTTGCAAAAATATACATATTTTTTTACTGGCGTTTGCACCAACATGTATTCTTTCACAGTTTGAAACTTGTCTGTTTGTCTGCCATCTTGGACATGTTTGATGCTACATAATTACATCGATAGTGTAAACATAAACACAAACAGAAAATTGATTCTGCAACATGAATTCTACCTAGAAAGAGTTGACATCGTAATACACATGTAAATTGGGGGCAAATGTCCGCCCATTCAACATAGGAGGCAAATGTATGGGGGCAAATGTCCTAGAATCCCCAAAACAAAAGCATACCTTACAGCCAAGCCGTGAGAATATACAGCACTTTATAAGCCTATGACCAAAATGCCAAGACACTCCTGGAAAACCTCAAAGTTCAGGGATATCCAACCAACACGATCAAAACAGCAATAAAAAAGAACTGGAATGTAGACAGCAACACACTCATCAATCTGACCAGAAAACCAGAAGAAAAACAACTAGTACCGCTCATAGTTGCCAAAACCCCTAGAAATCTGAACTTCGGCAAAATTATATCAGCAAACATCAAACTAATGGAATCCCGTTCAGAAAGCCAAATATTCACTAAAGTAAAAATCCGCATAGTTACCAGAAAATCAACGAGCCTAAAACAGTCTCTGGTATGATCAAACTTACAACTGAAAATCTTCAACAAAGGAAGCCACCCCTGCAAGAAAGCCTGTTCTGCATGTAGTTCCTCGACAGCAAAAACATGATACAGAGCAAAACCACCGGGAAAATATTCACCATCCAAGGAGCCTTCAGCTGCGAAATTATTTGAATGTCAGTTTGTCTGCCATCTAGGGCTTATCAGCATTCTGGAGAGGGGTTCTACACTGGATTACATTATCTGGCACTAGTTCATAATACCCTTAGTGCTGCATGCCAAAGGAGAGAGCAACTAATACCTTTCTAGAGCTACAGATAACAGCGTGTACCCAAATACTAAAATAGTATTTCTCCACTGAACCCTATACTGTGACCACTCTTTAGAATCGTCTTTTCGAGACGATTCTAAAGAGTGGTCACAGTATAGGGTTGGTGGAGAAATAAAGGAGTAATTGCTGAAAATGTTTAAATTTACGCCTCCTATCTGGAGCTCTGCTTTCATATGTAATGCTCTGTAATGATGAACAATGATTGACATTCAGCATTCAATGGGTTATCCCTTTACTCTTTTCTATGCCTTTGCAGAGAAGACCCAGAAGTCCTAGAGGAGCCAACTAATTAGGGTCTTCTCTGTCTGCTTATGATATAAAATAGATATGATTCTACAGTTTTGGCCTGAACCAGAATGTCCTGTGTCCATGTACTGTTGTAACAATTAATCTAATTAATGTTCATGACATTATTATTTCTTGCATAAATATTCAGTGAGTAAAGGGTTAAGACAGTTGACTTTATGTCTATTGTTTCAACTTGAGATTTTCATGATTGACTGTGCGATGATGACCTCACAATTGGCGTATTGATAATTACCTCAATTACATGGTTTGCTGTTTGAAAATTACCTCAGTTGCGTGTTTGCTATTTGATAATACCTCAATTGTGTTTTTGGTTGTTTGAAAATTATCTTGATTGTGTGGTTGGCTGTTTGACAATTGCCAATGTTTTAAAATTACTTCAATTGCATGGTTGGCTGTTGGTGATTACCTCAGTTTCATAGTTGACTGTTTGATAAATTTCTAAATGTTATGGTAGCTGTTTGATAATTACCTCATCTGCTTGATTTGTTGTTTGATAATTACTTCAGTTACATGGTTGTCTGTTTAATAATTATCACAAATGCATTGTTAGCTATTTGATAGCTTCATCAATTGTATGGTTAGCTGGCCGAAAACTATCTCTATTACATGGTTGGCTGTTTGATATTTATAATATATATTTGATAATTATCTCAGTTGCATGATAGACTCTTTGTTAAACCCCACAATTACCTCAAGTGCATGGTTGGCTGTTTGATAATGGCTCATTTGTATGGTTTGCTGTTTGATGATTACCTCAGTTGTATGGTTGGCTGTTTGATAATTACCTCAATTGCATGGTTGGCTGTTTGATAATTACCTCTGACAGTTGCATGGTTGGCTGTTTGATAATGGCTCATTTGTATGGTTGGCTGTTTGATAATTACCTCAGTTGTATGGTTGGCTGTTTGATAATTACCTCAATTGCATGGTTGGCTGTTTGATAATTACCTCATTTGCATGATTGGATAGTTTAACCGAAATAGAATGAAGTAGATTGTTATATAAAGAACATGGTTCATAATGGAAGAAATGTTGCTTAACCTGTTATCCCAGTTTTAGTATGCCCAGCCTTCAGGCAACAAGGGCATTAAGTATTACCCTTGTCCATCTGTCAGTCCTTCCGTAGGTATGTACATACATCCTTCCTGTAAAATTTCTGTCGAAGATTTCTTGGCTTGTGTATGCTGGAGTTATTTGATATTTGGTCTGAAGCATAATCATAGAGAGTTGCACCATGCCTCTCCTTTTGAGGTCTGTTGCTCGTTGATTTCCTGTTTGCCTAGGGGGCATCCATGACCCTTGGACACATTTTTATACTAGAATTCTTAGATTTATGAATATACATTAACTGATTTTTATACGCCCGTTTGAAAAAACGGGACGTATTATGGAATGGCGCTGTCTGTGTGTCTGTCCGTCTGTCTGTAACATCTCTAACTCAAGTTCCGCTTGGTGGATCCTTCTCAAATTTAATCACAATGTTTATCTAGACATTCTACAGTAGCCTGCCAAGTTCCTGTTCGTTTATCCAAGGTCAAGGTCACACAATTGGACTTAGAATTTACGTTTAGCATTTGCGTTAAGCAAAAATGTTAACCTCAATTTATGTGGAACACATGTTTGTAAGTCCACTTATTTACATAACACTTTGTGATAAAGCTTTGAAACTTGGAACACTTGTTTACCGTCACAACCTGCACCTGTAGGTAAGAGTACATAACTCTGTCAAGCATTTTGACCGAATTATGCCCCTTTTTAACTTAGAATTTTTGGTTAAGGTTTTTATTAAAGTCCATTTATTTACATAACCCTTTGAGATAAAGCTTTTAACCTTGGAACATTTGTTCACCATCATAAGCTTCACCTGTAGGCAAGAGTACATAACTCTGTCCAACATTTTGACAGAATTATGCCCCCTTTTAACTTCTAAGGGTTTGGTTAAAGTATCCTACATAATCCTTTTAGATTAAGCTTTTAAACTTTGAACACCTGTTCACTATCACAAGCAACTGTAGGCAAGAGTACATAGCTCTGTCTAACATTTTTACATAATTATGACGCTTTTTAATTTGGAATTTATGGTTACGGTTTTGGTTAAAGTCCACTTATTTACATAATCCTTTAAGATAAAGCTTTTAAACTTGAAACATTTGTTCACCATCAGAAGCTTCATTTGTAGGCGAGAGTAAATACAGTGTCAAACATTTAGACACAATTATGGCCCTTTTTTAATTTAGAATTTTTTGTTAAAGTACGCCTATTTACAACCTTGAAACTTGGTCGCAAAATTGGACTTAGAATTTGAGTTTAGCAAATATGTTAACCCCAGTTTATGTTGAACAAGACCTTGACGGGCGTATATTGTGCCAACTGGCACTCTTGTTTACAATGGCAAATGAACAAACAATTTATTTTGCCAGTTCAAAATCTGTAGAACCGGCTCTTTATTCTTTCATAAGCAAACAGAGTAGACCCTGATCAGACAGTTCCTACAGGAGCTGTCTGACCTGGGTATACTCTGTTTACAGTGGTGTTAAAAGGTATCTATGCAGTAAAGGGTTAATTTGGTCTGAGTGATAAGAGTTCTATGGTTTAGGGGTTATGTCCAGTAGTTAGTAGTTTAACCCTGTGCTTCATGAATATTCAGGCAAGAAATAATGACATGAATATTAATTAACTGAATCTTTATAAAGACACTAACAAAATAATCATGAGTATGATGACAGAATCTGTAGAATCCGATCTATATTATACTACAAGCAAACAGAGCATACTCTGATCAGAAGACTCCTACAGGAGCCTTCCGATCAGGGTCTGCTCTGTTTGCACATAAAATAATATACAGGTAGATATGATTCTACAGTTTCTGCCATTGCCAAACATTCCTGTGTTCATGTGTCATTATAGAAATAATCTAATGAATTCATGATTTCATTATTTTTTTACATGAATATTCATGGAGTTAATAAGCATGCTTAGCAAGCTCTCATAACACCATTCTAACCACAATGTTTGAGCAAATGTGTGATAACTGTCTCAAACTGTTTGGATCCGGATCACTATTTGGATCCAGAAAACAATTTTAAATCGTTCCCTCATATAGATGAAATTTGGCAGCTTTGCCTACAGAACAGAGAAGAACCATATCATATGGTTTCTGCAGGAGGATCTGTTCTGTTTGCCTATGAAATAATGTTAACTCTTTACACACTAAGTAATTTTTCGTCTGCAACAATTGTCGTCTGCTTCAATTCTTAAAATAAACTTTCTCTCATTTTTTTGCAAAAATATGGTCAAGATGACAAACAGTTTGGATCCTGATGAGATGCCACATTATGCGACGTCTCATCTGGATCCAAACTGTTTGCATAGGTAATTGCAGTTTTGCCGCTATCGTGCAAAGAGTTAATATGGTTCTGAAGTTTACATCCCGGCCAAAACATTCCATAAAAATCTTGAATATTTATGCTGCAACAGTCTTAAATCAATATTCATGGAGGAAACATTTAAACAATTTGGATGGAGATGACACTTAGTATGTCAGCATCTCATTGAGGTTCAAACTGTTAGAAGATTTTCTTTTGAAAATGTAAATGAAATGGATAACAGAAAAAAAATTGATATGAAAACTGAATGGGGTGATAATTTTTCAATTTCCTTATGAAAAAGGTTAACCCTTTACCCCATATGCGTAGAAAGGCGTCTCAATGAGATAGAGGATTGATTCCTTGTAGTAAAACTTTCTTTCGTTATCATGACATGTTTCATACCATTTTTAGCTTGTCTGTTACGAAGAAAAGTTGAGCTATTGTGATCGTTGGGTCGTAGGCGTTGTCATCGGCATGCAAAAACTTTAATGTAGCTCATTACTTGAAAAGGTATCAACATGAAATTTCATAGGTTAGTAGATCTCATCGAAGGGAAGGTCTATACATAAGAGCCATAAATCTTGATTTCAAATTTTTTGAACAAGCACATAATCAGATGAGTGGTAGCACTGCACGCAGCTCTTGTTTATTACAAATTTCAGCATTTTTAGTTTTGTGTTTACATGTACTTATTTTATTCTTTTTCTGATCTTCTCCAGGGTTTGAATTCATAAAAACATTCATTCTCAGACTTTTGAATATTCTCATATAATAATAATAATACTAGTTTTGTTTCCAGTAGAAGTAGGTAGGTAACTATGGAAACAATATTTTTGAGTCCCAAACCTTAGAATGTTTTTGAGAATTCAAGCCATGTTACTTTATCTTACGCAAGTGTGTTTTTGGTAGATTTTGTAGGCTAGTGTGTTACAGCATAGCATGTATTATAATATTTACTTACCTTTTTAACATGAACTGAGCTTCAGCAAAAAATAAAATCACCTTAGGCTTACTTTTTAATCCTTTCCCTGTTGAATATACATGTAAGAAATAATGACACCAAGAATATTTATTAACTGATTTTTCTTTTATAATGGGATCTGTACACAGGGTGTTTTGGTATTAGCAGAAACTATACAATCAGATCCGTTATAATTTCATAAGCAGACACAGCAGACCCTGATCAGACTGCCCCATTAGGAACCATCTGATCTGGGTCTACTCTGTTTGCAAAGGCCTGAAAGAGCGTGCATAATAGGGAAAAGGTTAATTCTTTGTAAGCAAAGTTGCCATCTGGCTCAGATTTCATCGAATTTCATCTTTATATTTTAAAAAACCATTGTAATAGTCCAGCAGTTTGGATCTTGATGAATTGTTGAGGTACTAGACATCTCATCTAGATCCAAGTTGTTACATAAATAATCATGAATAGGTGACATGCAGGAATAATTTTACGTTACAGTATACTGTCACTTTATCCTTGCAAAAAATCCACACCTTTTGTTTCGCCTTTGCACTGATTAGTTGTTTTTTCCCTTCCCATAATTCCACTCTTCCCATGATGCCACTGTAATCATTCTCATCATTACAGCCAACGGAGTACACTCACCTGGCCACAGGCCCTCAGTGTCGCATCACATGGACATCACAGGAAGTGGTATGACCTCAGCACTTTTTCAATAGGAAATTTGTTCTTGGTCTGAGGGTATAAAACTCCTGAGTTTGAGACTGAGCTCATGCTCAAGTATTTGATTGGTCAGATGCTTGAGAAGGATCTCAAACTCAAGCAAAAAGTTATATAACCCCGGGCCTTGTCTTGTATATGAGCTGCAGTTTTTAAAAGAAAATGTTTCAGATAAGGAAATGTTGTGTAGTCAAACAGTGTACACTCAAGCTGGATGCCAAACAGTTTTCTTACGACATTTTACCT
This sequence comes from Azorinus chamasolen, assembly GCA_963576725.1. Lineage (NCBI taxonomy): Eukaryota > Metazoa > Mollusca > Bivalvia > Cardiida > Solecurtidae > Azorinus > Azorinus chamasolen. The sequence goes on along the minus strand of OY755241.1, from coordinate 29,870,853 downwards.
GGGTCTGCATAGTTTGCAACATTCTCAGGACATTTTCTTCAGTAGAACAGCTCATATGACTTTATCTTATGTATGTCATAGACCTAGTGTCACACAGGATCGAGTTACTCCGCATCTCATCCAAACTGTAAACATGCAAATTTAAGTCAGGTTGCGAATAGCAGGATAAGGTTTAATTATGGAATGGCAGTCATGTAGATATCAGTAATCAGAGTACAGTAAAACCCCGCTAATGCGACCACCAAAAAGGGGTATACTTCTGGGTGGCAGAGGCAGGTGGTAGCATAATGCAGGACGAAAGTTATGCAGATAGGAGCTTTCTGCATAACTTTTGTCCTGCATTAATCAACCACCTGCTTTAAAGGACACCAGTGGATGTTTATTAAGTGGTCGCATTAGCGGGGTTTCACTGTATATGTGGCCGTCAGTTGATATGATTGGTCAGTTAATTGAAGATGATTCTAATACTAATATCAATATTATGAATATGCATGAATCTTTGTTGTCTGATTGATCAATGCTCTGTTTGGTCAATGCTCTTGGACAAAGATTTGATTGGCCAACATATAAAGGATGGCAGTTTCACATTTAATAACATGAATTTCCATGATGTGATTTATCTAATGGTTGTTTCGTTTCACCTTTTAGCACCTTGGAAACAGAGTAGACCCCCACTTAGACAACTCCTATAGGAGCCATCTTATCAGGGTCTGGTCTGTTTGCTTATGGAATTTTATAAATTATTTCATGGCAAAACATTGTCCTATTCATTTGACATTAAAACATTATGAATATTATGTAGTGATACATCATTATACATGAGGGTTAAGTGAATTCAAATATTGATTTGAGTATGCATGATTATTTTTTGTTGAAATTTTACCATTCTTTGCATGCTCATGTTGTCCCCTTGCACTAGGTATGTACAACCCCTAATTGCTTTAAGTATTAGTTCTCCCTCTCAACCATTTTGAAGGCCCGGGTCAAACAGCTACTTCAGGAGCCATTTGATCTTGGTCTGCACTATTTGCCTACGTCTGTCCAAATACTTGGTGTTATAAGGATTGAAATACTTGGTGTTATAAGGATTGCCGACCTATTTTCTGCTTTGTATGCTTCTTCTGCCTGATTTTCAGACTTTTTCTACAAAGAACCAAATGAGAAAATAGACCAAAATCGATAGTACGAAAAAAAATCAATTTTACGAAACAATTTTCAGGTCCATTCAATGTACATGATTGTATTTTAAACAAAAAGTGCATTCAATTTACCGAAATGCAGTTTTTACACCTTCTTCGGCTGATGACATTGTAGTTTACATAAAGACTCGACAAGGTGTGAAAACTGATGTTATATGTGATAATTGCAACATGGACTTTAACTTTGGCTGACAGCAGTCATTCAATCGAGTAAGGTATGTTTTTATGCCCCTAAGATCAGATTTTTACTGTACCCTATATGTAATACGTCCTTAAGTTTACTTATCCCAGTCATTTCAAAGTCATTTATGGGCTCAAAATCAAATTAATGTTAAAATGTTTGTCCTTCATAATATCTGTTAAGCAGCTTTTGTAATATTTGGCAATGCATCATTTGCTTGTTTTGGCAAACAAGTAAGCGTGTGTTTAGAGCACTCTCCCTATTAACCCATTCTCTCCTTTTGATGCCTATTTGCACCTCAGTAAAACTCATTTTTTGAAACCATTGTGATAAATAGAGCATTTGCTCCATAGGAGCAAACGCTCTATTTATCACAATGATTTCAAAACTACACAATTCTAAAATTCTCCTTTTCTGTAGTCAATTCTTCTTTTCGGTAGATTAATTCAAAGAGGTTGGGTCTAAAAATAGTCCAGGAGGGAATGGGTTAAACCATTACCACTTAGGCTATTTTTAGACCTAACCTCTTTGAAAAAGTCTACCCAAAAGGAGCATTTACTAGAAAAAAGAAAATATTTAGAATTGTATAGTATTGAAGCCATTCTGATAAATAGAGCATTAATTTTGCTCGTATGGAGCAAATGCTCAATGTATCAGAATAGTTCCAAAAAGTGACTTTTACAGAGGCGTTAAAATACGGGAATGGGTTAAAAATTAAACACCCTCACTTTAATAAACACCCTCATACCTTATTAACAGTAATTCTGTATTCGCTGAAGTATTGAGTGAAAAATTCCTTTCCATTTTCAGGTCAACGTGTTCTGAGCTACGCAACAGCTGTGTATGACTATGCAGCGACGGCCATTTCTCAGATTTCCCTGAAGACAGGTGACAGGGTGGCGGTAATCAGTAAAACAGGCAGTGACAAAGGCTGGTGGAAGGGAGAGCACTGTGACACACAAAAGGTAAGCTCCCTTATATAAAAAATTATTCAATTTTTGCAGTATACAGCACTGTTTGCAAATGCGTGAAAGGTGTGAAAAGTGGTTTATATTAAGGTTTATATACAGCATTTATGGGATTTTCTCATAAGAGACAAACAACAAACTCTCCACAGGTTAGGTGTCTTTATTTCGCTCTAAATTTCTTTATTACGTAAACTATACACCTGTTTTGACGATAGGAGCCGGCGAAGGACTCTTGCAATTGTATAACCTATGTAATTGCAAAAGCCATCCGCTGTACGCAAACAACTACAGATTACCGAGTTTCCATTACACCATTTTGGATACTCGGCGATCTTTAGCAGTTTCCGTCTCCCATAGTTACTACCCACATTACGTTACGTCACAAACAAAACCACGTGATAAGGCCACCCAAAAACTTGTACCTTAGTAGACAGTATTTTGTAAAATTTTCATGATTACCCTGAAGAAGACACTTGTAAGTGTCGAAACGTCGGTAAATAAAGAAAAAGATAACATCAGATCTGCCTTGGTTGTTCACGTTCTACCACCGATTTTACCTCTAAGGTTTATAAAGTCATTGTTTTGAGAAAATGGGGGTATATTGCTTTGCACGTGTTGGTCTGCCTGTCGGTCGGTAGAAAGATGGTTTCGGATCAATAAATAATAAATGGCTTGGCATAGAATCTTCAAACTTGCTGTGATGGTTTCCGATCAATAACTGTTCACGGGTTTGGCTTAGGATCTTCAAACTTGCTGTGGTTATTGATCATACTAGATATACCCCTATTGTTTTTGAGGTCAAAGGTCAAGGTCACCATGACCTTAATTGGTGAAATGGTTTCCGATCAATAACTGCTCAAGGGTTTGGCTTAGGATCTTCAAAATTACTGTGGTGATTAGTCATGACCACTAGATGACCGCTATTGTTTTTGAGGTCACCAGGTCAAAGGTCAAGGTCACCATGACATTAACTGGTGAAAAGGTTTCTGGTCAATAACTGCTCAAGGGTTTGGCTTAGGATCTTCAAACTTGCTGTGGTGTTTGGTCATGACCACTAGATGACCCCAATTGTACTTGAGGTCACTGGGTCAAAGGTCAAAGTCACCATGACCTTGACTGGTGAAATGGTTTCCGATCAATAACTGCTCATGGGTTTGGCTTAGGATCTTCAAACTTGCTGTGGTGTTCATGACCACTAGATGACCCCTATTGTTTTTTAGGCTAATAGGTCAAAGGTCAAGGTCATCATGACCTTAACTGGTGAAATGGTTTCCATTCAATAACTGCCCAAGGGTTTGGCTTAGGATCTTCAAACTTGCTGTGGTGGTTGGTCGTGACCACTAGATTACCCCTATTGTTTTTGAGGTCAAAGTCACCATGACCTTAACTAGTGAAATGATTTCCGATCAATAATTGCCCAAGGGTTTGGCTTAGGATGTTCAAACTTGCTGTGGTGGTTGGTCATGACCACTAGATGACCCCTATTGTCTTTGAGGGCACTAGGTAAAAGGTCAAGGTCACCATGATTTTAACTGGTGAAATGGTTTCTGATCAATAACTGCTGAAGAGTTTGGTTTAGGATCTTCAAACTTGCTGTGATGGTTGGTCGTGACCACTAGATTACCCCTATTGTTTTTGAGGTCAAAGTCACCATGACCTTAACTAGTGAAATGATTTCCGATCAATAATTGCCCAAGGGTTTGGCTTAGGATGTTCAAACTTGCTGTGGTGGTTGGTCATGACCACTAGATGACCCCTATTGTCTTTGAGGGCACTAGGTAAAAGGTCAAGGTCACCATGATTTTAACTGGTGAAATGGTTTCTGATCAATAACTGCTGAAGAGTTTGGTTTAGGATCTTCAAACTTGCTGTGATGGTTGGTTGTGACCATTAGATGACCCCTATTGTTCTTGAGGTCACAAGATCAAAGGTCAAGGTCACCATGACCTTAACTGGTGAAATGTGTTCAGATCAATAACTGCTCAGTGGTTTGGCTTAGGATCTTCAAAGTTGCTGTGGTGATTAGTCATGACCACTAGATGACCCCTATAGTTTTTGAAGTCATTTGGGTCAAAGGTCAGGAGGTCTGCGGGGTATACATGTTTTACACAAACATCTCTTGTTGACAATTTATCTTGGCATGAATACGTAAAGGGTTAAGTGACAATTAAAGTTGTAAAGCAGGTGGAGTTTTTATGCCCAGTTACAAGGTGGACGTTGATACAGTCTGCTCTTGTCCATACACACTTAACCCTTCTCTTGCTGAATTTTAAAATACATTTCTCCTTCTTTACCCATGCCCTGATGTATAATTACATATATCTTCACTGTGTACAAGTATTTTGCTGTGCAATCACTGCTGTGAAGTGCATTGGTTGCACAATCAACTTGTAAATAGTGCAGACCCTGATGAGACAGCTCCTGCAGAAGCTGTCTCATCTGGGTCTTCACTATTTACAGGTAGGTATATTGACGTGAATAGCAAGCGAAGGGTTAAAACTTTTGCAAATGAACAATGTTAATGTGAAGAAGATAGGAATTTTTGCTCCAACAATTTTTGCAAGAGTTACAGGACCTTAACATTTTTTATTTTGCTATAAAGTAAAAAAAACATACTTAGTCGTAGAAGCAGTTTGTCCTGCGCTTCCAGCAGTTAGGACATCTACAACTGTGTAACATTTCAATTTTTCTCTAACTTTCCAGGTTGGGTACTTTCCATATGCATATGTCCGTGAGGAGGACGACGAATAATCAACAATAGACAGTGGACTATTAAACTTTGAACCAATTTGTCATGGTCTGTGTACACAGTTTGGATTCAAATGAGACATCAAGAAATTTAGCCCCTTATCTGGATCAAGCTATTTCACACTCGCTGATTTTTTGCAAAGAAGGAAAGAAAATCATACTTTGAGAATTGAAGTAGATAATTTAGATAACAATATCTGTGGATGTCATTATTTAACCTATTCCAGCATATTGACGCCTCTGAAAAAAATTATTCTTTGAAACCATTTTAATAAATAGAGCATTTGCTCCTATCACAAATGGTTTCAAATATAAACAATTCTAAAATTTACCTTTTTGCTAGTAATTGCTCCTTTTTAGTCGATTTATTCAAAGAGGTTGGATCTGAAAATAGTCAAATAGGGAATGGGTTAACACTGAACCTATCATCTGCAAGATGTGTTGTCTATATCAATTTATTTTCTTTCATTTCTTTTCAAACCTTGATCAGAGTATCCTGTAGTTTGGATCCTGATGAGATGTACCAGAGCTACAGATAAAAGCTGCATACTCAAATACTTAATTCATCATTTCTCCTCCAAACCTTATGTTGTAACCTCTCTTTAGAATTGTCTCAAAGAGATGATTCTAAAGAGTGGTCACAACATAGGGTTTGGTGGAGAAATAAAGAAGTTGTTCTTGAAAATGTTTTAATGTAAGCATCTTATCTGTACCTCTGATGTACGGTGTAATGTATCTGGATCCAGACGGTTTGTACAGGTTCCGATATTGCGGAGAGAGTTAGTGAATGTGTTTGCTTGTGACATATAAATCGCCCAGTGCAGTGGCAGCCATTCTGCTCTGGGTTGTTAGATGTAAGCGTGCCAAATGTCCTATTTCATTATATGTGATTGACTGAGATTACATACACCCAGATTGTGCATAATGATTGAACCCACCCGCTCCATGTCTCCAGGTCCAAACAAGACCCATAGACAAGAGGAGTATATAGCTTCATAACCCATTCATATCTGATTATCATCATAGGATATTTTCAGACCCATTCCTTCATATGCTAGTTTTAGACCCAACCTCTTTGAATAAAGCTACTGAATGGGAGCTTTTACTAGAAAAAAGGAACATTTTAGAATTGTGTAGTTTACATAATGCAAACCACTGTGATAAATAGAGCATTTGCTCCTATGGAGCAAATGCACTGTTTTTCATAATACATGTAGTTTCAAAAAAGTCACTTTAAAGTTGTCAAAAGGCGTCAATATGAGGGAATGAGTTAACCCTTTACTCCATAAATATTTATGTTGCAAAGTGACAGAGAAACCTAGGGGCCATGTTCCATTTTACATTTAAAATTATATACAATATCACATAGATTTGATTGACCATGAGCCATTATCACATTGAGTGGAATTTCACTGAATATATTTGATTGGAAAATATCACCTAAATGTAAAACTGTCTGTTAGGATAACATATAAGAATGAATTCTCGTCCGATCACTCTAGTGCTGACATGAATATTAACACATTATCCCCTTGTGACGCATATTTGCGCATCTATAGAAATCACTTTATGAAACCATTGTGATAAATAGAGCATTTGCTCCAATAGGAGCAAATGCTCTATTTATCGCAATGGTTTCAAACTACAAAGTTCTAAGTTTCCTCTAGTTAATGCTCCTTTTCGGTAGATACATTCAAAGAGGTTGGGTCTAAAAATAGCCTAGGAGAGAATGAGTTAATTGAATTCATTTTTAGAATGACATATTGACACAGGAAGTTTTGAGCACGGCAGAAACTGGAACCTGTTCAGACCGTCACCCTGATCAAACAGCTCCTACAGGAGTTATCTGGTTTTGGGTTTACTGTTTTCTGCATAAGCATTAACCCATTACCTTATTGGCTGTTTTTAGACCCAACCTCTTTGAAAATAAATCTACCGAAAAGGAGCTTTAACTGGAGAAAAGGAAAATTTTAGAATTTTGTAGTTTGAAACCATTGTGATAAATAGAGCATTTGCTCCTATAGGAGCAAATGATGTATTTATCACAATGGTTTCACAAAGGGATTTTTACACAGTCGTCAATATGAGGGAATGGGTTAAAAGGAGTATTTATGGAATAAAGGGTTCAAGGCAATATTAGTGAGTACAGCAAGGTATATTGGCCGAGATGTAATGAATTACAATACATCTCGTATCTATGGCTCTGCAAAGCTTTCCCTCTGCTTTATAAATACGCCTTTGCAAACACAGTAGGCCTAGATCAGACAGCTCCTATAGGAGCTGTCTGATCAGAGTCTGCTTTGTTTGCTTATGAAATAATATAGATACAAGACAGCAGTTTCTGACATGGTCAACAAAACCTGGTGCTCTTTGAGCCATTATTAAAATTAATACAGTAAAACCTCTCTATAACGACCACTAAATTACATGAAGTATTTTGTGTTAAAGACAGGTGGGTGCTTAAAGCAAGGTGAAAGAAAAACAGAACGCTCCTATAGGAACCACCTGCCCAAAATACCAACTAATTAGCACAATTTAGTGGTCGTTATAGAGAGGTTATACTGTATAAAGCAAGTTCATGATGTCATTACTTGTTACATGAATATTCTTGGAGTAAATGTCTTTTCCCTTTGTTTGGCAAGCCATTATCAAAGCATGAAAGACAAGTCCTCCTGCTCCATAGAGTGTTTTGCAAGACAGTTGTTCAATGTATGAGAGACAGAGGTCTTCCAGCTTCATAGTGTAGTTGGCAATATTTAACCCATTCCCTGTTCTAGATTTATTTAACAGTTCAATACCTGCTGAATATTCATGAACAAAATAGTTATAATAAAATATGGGACAGTGTATCCATTTTATAAAGTAAAGAAACAGATCTTTCAAATTCCATTAGCAAACACAGCAGACCCTGCTAAGAAAGTATGACATCATGAATGTTTGTTAGCTGTATTTTCATGATGTAAAATTTTCAAGAAAGTTAATACTATAATATCAGATCTGTATTACGTCAAAAGAAAACACAGCACACCCTGATCAGATCGCTCCTATAGCAGCCGTCTGATCTGGGTCTGCTCTGTTTGCAAATGTGTGAAAATGTTTATATAAAGGAAAGGGTTAAACTGTTTGACGCACTAACCATCAACCCTTTCCATATGAATTCATGAATATTGATTAGATTAATTTTTGGCCATGGCATCATATCTATGTAATTCCATATTAAGCAAACTGTGGAATCGTATCTATATAATTCCACAGGCAAAAAGAGCATACCCTGACCAGACAGCTCTTAATGGAACTGTCTTGGTCTGGGTCGACTCTGTTTGCAAATGCTTGAAAAAATATATAAAGGACAGGGTTAAATATTAACTCATTCTCTCCTAGGCTATTTTTAGACCCAACCTTTTTGAATTAATCTACTGAAAAGGAGCATTAACTAGAGAAAAGGAAAACTTTAGAATTTGGTAGTTTGAAACCATTATGATAAATAGAGCATTTGCTCCCATAGGAGCAAATGCTCTATTTATCACAATAGTTTCACAATGTGAATTTTATAGAGGTGCAAAAATACATCACTAGGGAGTAATGTGTTAAGAATAGATATTTGACAATAATTTAGAATATCAAATAATACAGAGTACATCGTTTGAAAAAGTAACCTAGTTTGTGTCCCACATATAAAGTGTTTGCCTATTCATGTGAGGAATTCATAATTTTATGAATATTCATTAACTGAATTTTATAATCACATATGACCAAGAGAATTTTGTCCATGGCAGAAACTGTAGAATCAGACTTATATTATTCTAGAAGCAAATCAGAGCTGACTCTGATCAAACAGCTCCTTACAGGAACTGTCTTATCTGGGTCTGCTCTCTTTGCAAATGTGTAAATATGCATCTTTATAAAGCAAAGGGTTATCTTTATAAAGCAAAGGGTTAAAACTGCAAATTTATCTATATTAAGTGATATTAGTAACTGATTTTAGTTTCGAAGTATATACATATACATAAATATAAATATATATATATATATCGTGCATGTTTATGTGTACATACCAGCGTCGTTGTATATAATGTGAGCAGAAGGTTAGATGGCACCAAATGTGCCATATAATGTGAATTATGGTCAGAGGTCACCAAATGTGATCCTTTTGTATTTGTTCTTCTGTCACTCTGATTTGTATTAGTGTGATAACATATTGTCAGAGATATAGATAAAGGTGCGTACAAATTTGTCATTTCTCCACAAAACTCTTTGTTGTGACCGGGGTGTATTCAAATACAGTAAAACCTCTCTCAGGGGTGAGAATGGCCGTTGGTGAAAAAAGAGGAAAATTGGCAGGGGTCAAGGGGGCCGCCTAGGCCCCTTGCGGGACATGGGCAGTGCCCATGTGGGGGGCTCAGGGTGGCAAAGCCCCCCGAAGCAAAATGAAATGTAGCTTTCCTGAGCACTTCAGGAGCCTTCTCCTGCATTTTCACTTGGGTCTGTTATTCATGTGGTTTTTTAGCTCACCAGAGCACAAAGTGCTCAAGGTGAGCTATTGTGATACCCCTGTGTCCGGCGTCCGTCATCCGTCTGTCCGTCTGTCCGTCTGTCTGTCCGTCAACAATTTCAAACGACTTCTTCTCTGAAACCGACTGCCCAATTGTGACCAAACTTGGTCAGATACATACTGTGGGTGGGTGCTTCAAAAGTTGTTAAAAGATAGTGGGCGGGGCCATCGGTCTTGTTGCCATGGCAACTGTACGCAATATCTAGAAAAATCTTCTTCTCCAGAATGACTTGTCCGATTTGAATATAGTTTTCACCAAAATGTTTCTCAGTTGATAGACTTTAAAAGTTGTTAAAAGAATTTTGATCCGGCAAAAAACATGGCCGCCAGAGGGCGTGGTCATTTTTTCCATATATGGTAATATATGAAAATCTTTAAAAATCTTCTTCTCTGAAACCATTCTGTCCTAGACCATTGATATTTGGTATGTAGCATGATCTTATGGTCCTCTACAAAGATTGTTCAAATTATGACCCCCGGGCCAAAATTGGCCCCGCCCAAGGGCTTATCAGTTTTTCATTGGAAAATCTTTAAAAATCTTCTTCTCTGAAACTGTTAGGCCTAGAACTTTGATATTTGGTATGTAGCATGATCTTATGGTCCTCTACAAAGAATGTTCAAATAATGACCCCTGGGCCAAAAATGGCCCCGCCCAAGGGCTTATCAGTTTTTCATAGGAAAATCTTTAAAAATCTTCTTCTCTGAAACTGTAAGGCCTATACCTTTGATATTTCGTATGTAGCATGATCTTATGGTCCTCTACTAAAGTTGTTCAAATTATGACCCCGGGGCCAAAAATGGCCCCGCCCAAGGGCTTATCAGTTTTTCATAGGAAAATCTTTAAAAATCTTCTTCTCTGAAACTGTAAGGCCTAGACCTTTGATATTTCGTATGTAGCATGATCTTATGATCCTCTACAAATATTGTTCAAATTATGACCCCCGGGCCAAAAATTGGCCCCGCCCAAGGGCTTATCAGTTTTTCATAGGAAAAGCTTTAAAAATCTTCTTCTCGGAAACTGTAAGGCCTAGACTTTTGTTATTTGGTATGTAGCATGATCTCATGGTCCTCTACAAAAGTTGTTCAAATTATGATCCTCGGGCCAAAAATGGCCCCGCCCAAGGGCTTGTCAGTTTTTCATAGGAAAATCTTTAAAAATCTTCTTCTCTGAAACTGTAAGGCCTAGACCTTTGATATTTAGTATGTAGCATGATCTTATGGTCCTCTACAAAGATTGTTCAAATTATGACCCCCAAGCCAAAAATGGCCCCGCCCAAGGGCTTATCAGTTTTTCATAGGAAAATCTTTAAAAATCTACTGAAACTGTAAGGCCTAGACCTTTGATATTTGGTATGTAACAGTGATCTAATGATCCTCTACAAATATGTAGCTGTGGCTTGTGGTCCTCTGCCAAGAATGTTTAACTTACGACCCTGACCACTGGGCGAAACTTGGCCCTGCCTCAGGGCTTATCAGTTTTTCATGGGAAAAATATAAATATTATCTTTCTCTGAAACCATAAGGCTTAGACCTTTAATTAATGGCATATTGCTTTGCCTTGTGGTTCTCTACCAAGGGTGTACACATGATTTCTTGTGGTCAAATATGGCCCGCCCCTGGGGTTATGTCTGGTGAGCGCTTCAGGGCCTCATGGCCCTCTTGTTTTACAATTATACTTGAGTTGCATGTCATACACCATGAGCTGTGTTTCAAACAAACCAGTTGTAGAACATGTCCATACAATTTACATTCAGTTTATTATTGGATCCATTCAACATTGCCAGATTAATTTCTTGTCAAACACAAGCAATTAAAACTCACATGTTTTAAAAATGAAATCAAATGGAACTCTTTTATCACAGATAAAGATACAAAATTTGATTTAACGTTGGCATGGTATTGTAACAGTTAACTTTCTAGACAAAATTCACCAAAGTTCACATTACAGTCACAATTTCTAGTCAAAGTTCACATTCAAACTCTGATTCTGATTACTTTTTTATGTCAATAAACCATCTTCTAATTCATTAAACTGGTTTATTAAAAAATAATATAACTTTTCTGAATCGATACATCTTGACCAGTTCCTTTAACATTACCTATGAATAGCTATTGACAGACAACTTTCTGGTGAATACTTAACATTATAGGTTTTTACCTGTGACTGGAAATCCGCTGTTTCAACAACTGGACATGTTTAATGCTTTTCAGATGGTTCTCATATGCTACGCAGTCGCGTTTTCCGTAATTCATTTGGTTGGAACAAAGTTTACACAAGGTTCCCTCGTCAGAAGTTTACTTTCAGTTTCACGAAATCGTCGCCAATTATCACATTTCTTGTTTCTTTACCAAATGTCAACGTAATTTCTTTCTCTAGCCATCTTGGGTAGAACTTGTTTTCCACACTGTTATCGTAATCTCTGCCTTTGCTTCTCATTTTTGTCTTAAATTCAGATTAATTAACAGTACAGATACAGAATTTCATATCACAGACGCCATCTTGGAAATGTTGAACGAACACTGCATAATACAAGCGTTTTGATTGGCTGTAGGACAATAGTCTCGTTATTCGATTAGCTGAACCGAAATCTCGCTGTTAACGCGGATTTACTTGAAATAGTGAAAGAATATATCGGCAAATAATAATTTCCTGCATATTTCGCCATAAACCCCCCTCCCCCCCCCCCCCCCTTACAAATTTCTTAACGGATTTACATCGATCTCAAAAACGGCCCTGAGTGAAACGAAATCCCAGATCCGCGGAAAATTCTCACCCCTGCTCTCTATAAAGACCATTAAATTGTGTTATTTAGTTGGTATTTAGGGCAGGTGGATGCTTAAAGCAAGATGAAAGTAAGACAGAACGCTCCTATAGGAGCGTTCTGTTTTACTTTCACCTTGCTTTAAGCAACCACCTGCTTTTAACACAAAATACTTAATGTAATTTAGTGGCTGTTATAGAGAGGTTTTACTCTATGTAATTTAGTGGCCGTTACAGAGAGGTTTTACTGTACACAAATTGTCCAGAGCTACAGATACCCAAATACTAAAATTGTCATTTCTCCACCAAACCTTATACTGCAACCACTCTTTAAAATTGTCTCGACGAGACGATTCTAAAGAATGGTCACAGTATAGGGTTTGGTAGAGAAATGAAGGAGCTATTCTAAAAAATGTCTATCTGATAGAGAAATATAGGAAATATTATTGAAAACGGTTTAACCCTAACCTTTAAATAAATGCTCTTTCACTCCTTTGCATACAAAGTAGACCCAGATCAGACTGCTTGTGCCTGCCTCTACAGTTTCTACCAATACTCAAAGCTCCTGTGAATAAAATTCAGGTAAAAATATTCACTATGTCGTTATTCATTGCATTAGTATTGAACAGGGAAAGGGTTAACATTAAACCTACTGAATATTCATGGATAAAATAGTTATTTAAAATATAGAAGGTGGAACATTGTAGCCATTTCAGAAAGTAAAGAAACAGATATTTCAGATTCCATTAGCAAACAGCAGACCCTGATCTTCTCTGTTTTCAAATGTGTGAAAAGTCGTTTATTCAAGGAAAGGGTTAATTTACGCACATTATCTCGGCCTCTGAATTAATGTTCTACTAAGAAGTGATGAGGGTCCAAGACCAACTGTGAGGATCAAATAGTTCTGTAGATATTTGTTTGAATGACCAAAATGAATGCTTCACTTGTAAGCCTTGTAGAATTTTGTCTACATGTTTCAACAGTAAATTTTTGTTTGTATGCCCATAGTAATATAATGTGTAAAGAATTGATCTGTGTTTTTGACTTTACTGTGACAATATAACCCTTAACTCTGTGAGTTTTTCATGTAAGAAATATTGTATATATGAATATTAATTACCGATAGCTGGATATTTAACCCTTTCCTCCATAAATACGCCTTTCTACGCCTCTGTAAGAGTCACTTAACCTATTCCCTCATTTTGACGACTCTGTAAGTCACTTTGTGAAACCATTGTGATAAATAGAGCAATTGCTCCTGTAGGAGCAAATGCTCTATTTATCACAATGGTTTCAAACTACAAAATTCTAAAAAAAATCTTTTCTCTTATTAATGCTCCTTTTCGGTATATTAATTCAAAGAGGTTGTATCTAAAAATAGCCTATGAGGTAATGAGTTAATGAAACCGTTGTGATAAATGGAGCATTTTCACAATAGTTTAAAACTACTAAATGTTAAAATTTCTTTTTTCTATAGTAAATGCTCCTTTTGGGTAGATTCATTGAAAGAGGTTGGGTCTAAAAATAGCCTATGGAGGAAAGGGTTATAGTGGCATACATGTATGAACAAAGAAAAGTTTTGGTCCTGGTAAAATGGTAGAAACAGATCTATACAATTTCATAAACAACTGAGCAGACCTTGAATCAGAAGGCTCCTACAGGAATCATCTGATTTGGTTCTACTCTGCTTGCAAAGTTTTTAACCCTTTCCCTGTTCTATGTTTATTCCAAATTTTAATATGTACTGCATATTCATGGACAAAATAGTTAAAATGAAATATGGAGGGTGAAACATTGTAACCATTTTAGAAAGTAAAGAAGCAGATCTATCAAATTCTATTAGCAAACAGAGGAAACTCATATTAGGCGGTTCCTCTAGGAGCCATCTGATCTGGGTCTACTCTGTTTGCAAATGCATGAAATACCTTTATATGACAAAAAGGGTTAATATTTATATATAATGACATATGAAAGTTTTGGCCCTGGTAGATGTGGTAGAATCAGATCTATACAATGGAGTAGACTTTGAATCAGATGGCTCTTACAGGAATCTTCTGATTTGGTTCTGCTCTGTTTGCAAAGGTTTTAAAAGGCGTACATATGGAGTAAAGGGTTAGTGCAATTTTGAGATTAACATTTGTACAGGCAACAGATTTATGCAAAATGAAGAGCTCTAGATAAGAGGAGGTTTGTTTTACCCTTTCCCTCAAATCAACACCTTTTTACACTTTTGCAAACAGAGTAGACCCAGATAAATATTCGTTAGGTAAAGGTTTAAGTGTGAAGAGAATATCAATAGATTAGCTGTACTTAATCATTTATGCCTTGAATATTCATGTATGAAATATTGACAACATGCATATCAATTAGATATACATGTAATTGTTTTACTTGCACATGGACACAGGAATTTTTGACCATTTCGGAAACTGTAGAATCATATCTATATTTTATCATTAGCAAACAGAGCAGACCCATATCAGATGGCTCCTACAGGAGCAGTCAGATCTGGGTCTACTCTGTTTGCAAAGGTGTAGAAAGGCGTAGTTATGGAGTAAAGGATTAATTTAGTGGTCTTTTAAGGTTTGATTTTATCTGGGTTTGATGTATTTTATTTACCCTACATATTCTGAACGAACCCCCCCCCCCCCCCTTCTCTCTCTCTCTTCCTACCAGTTTGCAATTTTACTATTTGCATAATTTTGACCATTTCTCTAATATAAACTCTTTTTCACTCCTTGTAAACAGAATAGACCCAGCTGAACAGTGTCTTTTCTGTTTGCTTAACCCATTACCTCACAGGCTATTTTTAGATACAACCTCTTTGAATAAATCTACTGTCAGAAAAGGAGCATTAACTAGAGAAAAAGATTTTTTTTAGAATTTTGTAGTTTGAAACCATTGGAGCAAATGCTCTATTTATCACAATGGTTTCACTAAGTGACATTTACAGAGTCGTCAATATGAGGGAATGGGTTAACCTTTTACTCCCTGATAATTCATGTGAGAAATAATGACATGAAAATTAACTCATTATCTCCTAGGCTATTTTTAGACCCAACCCTTTTCAATTAATCTACCGAAAAGGAGCATTAACTATAGAAAAGGAGTTTTATAATTGTGCAGTATTGAAACCATTGTGATAAATAGAGCATTTGCTCCTATGGAGCAAATGCTCTATTTATCACAATGGGTTCACAGTGTGAATTTTAAAGAGACGCAAAAATGTGTCACTAGGGGGTAATGAGTTAACTAGATAAATTGTTTCTATGGCATTATGAAAACATTTTTTTTTTATCCATTGCAGAAACTATAAATAAAATCTATATTATTCCATAAGCAAACAGAGCAGACCCTGATCAGATGGCTCCTCTAGGAGCCCTCTGGTCTGGATCTACTCTGTTTATGAAGGGGTATCTATGGAGAAAGATCTGAATTGCTTGACACTGCTCATGATTGTAACTAGGAGAAATATGGAAGAAATTTTTACGGATTTTTATGGAACAATTGTTACAGGTGATAGTTTGCCTAATTACTGCAAGTATTCAGACATCTCATTTCTCAATGAGTGTGTAAAGTTGAATAGGTCCATTTGACATCATTTTGAAAACTGAATAGACTGACATAGTAACAAACATAATAGACCCAGATCAGATTGCTCCTGTTGGAGCTGTGATCACCCGGTCTGCTCTGTTTGCATTTGATGTAATATAGGCAGTGTCCACCTTGGCCAAACATTCCTGTGTCCATGTGCCATTATAACCAGGGGAACAAAAGGTCACTTGTCCGCTCATCCTGCATGTAATTTTCTCTTCTTTGTCTATATTGCAGGACTAGTGAGTATTTGCATTGCCTTCTTTGTCTATATTGCAGGACGGGTGAAAAATTGAGATTTTTTTGTGCCCTGATAACAATTATTCTAATTAATACTCACGATTTCCAACATGAATGTTCATGTAGTCAAGGATCAAGTTGGTCTGTTTCAACACTTTACAGTAATTAGGTTTGTAAGCAGCCCAAGTGTTACAGTATACGAGTTCTGTACCAAGCTCTGGATCTTCTTCTGGAGGCATCTTGTACAATAGTCAATATAACTAGAACCTGTACTAAGCGGCCATTCCTTTATTGAACCTAGGAGTTTTAAAAACAGGCGGTTGCTTAACTCTCTCCTAGACTATTTTTAGACCCAACCTCTTTGAATAAATCTACCGAAAAGGAGCATGAACTATAGAAAAGAAGAATTTTAGAATTGTATAGTTCTGAAACCATTGTGATAAATAGAGCATTTGCTCCTATGGAGCAAATGCTCTATTTATCACAATTGTTTTAAAAATGGTTTTTATGTAGGAGTAATAAGGCGTCCATAGGAGAGTTCAGGCAGGGCAAAAATTTGACCTCCATTCAGCTACCACATGTTTTACTGACTCGTTAGACATTTTTGAAAGCCACTTAAGACAGGTTATACCGTAGTTTTGTACTCAACTCTGGATCTTCTTCTGGATGTAACTATTACCTTGTCCCTGTGTGGACCCTCTGGTTGTGTTTTGTATATCGGTATCTATGCCAGTATGTAAATTATTAGCACATAGCCACATAAACAGGCAGCAGGCTATGGGGCCAACTGGTGAATAAAGTTTCCTAGTATAGTATATTAAACCCTTCATGAATATTCACGGAATAATGCCATCATGAATATTTATTGGCTGAATTTAGTTTTCCAAGATGATTCTTTAATGAGTAGCAAGAAGATGGAGTTTGACTGAGAAATAAGTGCTTTTGATAGATCACTGGACAGCCTGTATACAGATAGCCTGACCATGACCCATTAGGCCATTACATCAAATTTTCAAAGAGCTTTGGTGTAAAAATAGCCCATGAGGAAATGGGTTAACCCATTCCCTCCTAGACTATTTTTAGACCCAACCTGTTTGAATTAATCTACCGAAAAGGAGCATTTACTATAGAAAAGGAGAATTGTAGTTTTGAAACCATTGCTCTTATGCAGCAAATGCTCTTATTTATCACAATGGTTTCAATAAAGAGAGAATGAGTCTATAAATACGCCTTTGTAATAGTCGCTCCTATGGAGCAAATGCTCTATTTATCACAATGGTTTCGAAACTAAACAATTCTAACATTTTCCTTTTCTCTAGTAAATGCTCCTTTTCGGTAGATTATTTCAAGGAGGTTGGGTCTAAAAATAGCCCATGAGGGAATGGGTTAAATGAAGCTGATGAAGTAGCAAATAGTTCAGCCTCTAAACAAATTCAGGATGTGTTTGATCTGGGTCTGCACCGTTTCTCTTAATTTGTCTAGCCATATTTTAATGTTAACTCTTTCCGTCAAATAAATATTTTTTCACACCTTTGCAAACAGAGTAAACACAGATCAGACAAATCCTATAGGAGCCATCTGATCAAGGTCAGCTCTGTTTGCTTATGAAAATATAATATATCTCACTCTACAATTTCTACCAAAATTCCTATGCTAATGAATATTAAACCTTTCCCTCATATAAACGTGTTTTCACCCAATTATCACGTACCGGTAATTATTAGTCCCCCACCGGTTACCGGTTGGGGGACTATAGGTTTGCTCGATTCCGTCCGTCCGTCCGTCCGTCCGTCTGTCCGTCTGTCCGTCTGTCCGTCCGTCCGTCCGTCCGTCTGTCACGCTTCGTGTCCGGGCCATATCTCCTACAAAGTTATGCCAAATTCATTATAACTTCACACATTGAAGAAGCATGATGAGGGCTAGTGTCATGCACAAGGGCCATAACTCTAGCATCAATATTTTTGGAGTTATTCCCCTTTTACATATTTTTTTGTCCGGACAATAACTCTTTATCTACTGGTTCAATTGATTTGAAACTTCACATATGGAACAATCATGATGAGGGGTAGTGTCATACACAAGGGCCATAACTCTAGCATCAATATTTTTGGAGTTATTCCCCTTTTTCATATTTTCTTGTCAGTCCATCTGTCACGCTTCGTGTCCGGGCCATATCTCCTACAAAGTTAGGCCAAATTTATTATAACTTCAAACATTGAAGGAGCATGATGAGGGCTAGTGTCATGCACAAGGGCCATAACTCTAGCATCAATATTTTTGGAGTTATTCCCCTTTTACATATTTTTTTGTCCGGACAATAACTCTTTATTTACTGGTTCAATTGATTTGAAACTTCACATATGGAACAATCATGATGAGGGGTAGTGTCATACACAAGGGTCATAACTCTAGCATCGATATTTTTGGAGTTATTCCCCTTTTTCATATTTTCTTGTCAGTCTGTCTGTCATGCTTCGTGTCCGGGCAATATCTCCTACAAAGTTAGGCCAAATTCATTATAACTTCAAACATTGAAGAAGCATGATCAGGAGTAGTGTCATGCACAAGGGCCATAACTCTAGCATCGATATTTTTGGAGTTATTCCCCTTTTTCATATTTTCTTGTCAGTCCATCTGTCACGCTTCGTGTCCGGGCCATATCTCCTACAAAGTTAGGCCAAATTTATTATAACTTCAAACATTGAAGGAGCATGATGAGGGCTAGTGTCATGCACAAGGGCCATAACTCTAGCATCAATATTTTTGGAGTTATTCCCCTTTTACATATTTTTTTGTCCGGACAATAACTCTTTATCTACTGGTTCAATTGATTTGAAACTTCACATATGGAACAATCATGATGAGGGGTAGTGTCATACACAAGGGTCATAACTCTAGCATCGATATTTTTGGAGTTATTCCCCTTTTTCATATTTTCTTGTCAGTCTGTCTGTCATGCTTCGTGTCCGGGCAATATCTCCTACAAAGTTAGGCCAAATTCATTATAACTTCAAACATTGAAGAAGCATGATCAGGAGTAGTGTCATGCACAAGGGCCATAACTCTAGCATCAATATTTTTGGAGTTATTCCCCTTTTTCATATTTTTTGTCCGGACAATAACTCTTTATCTACTGGTTCAATTGATTTGAAACTTCACATATGGAACAAGCATGATGAGGGGTAATGTCATGCACAAGGGCCATAACTCTTGCATCTATATTTTTGGAGTTATTCCCATTTTCATATTTTCTTGTCCAGTTAATAACTCTTTATGTACTGGTTCAATTGATTTGAAACTTCTCATATGGAACAAGCATAATGAGATGTAGTGTCATGCACAAGGGCAATAACTCTAGCATCAATATTTTTGGAGTTACTCCCCTTTTTCATATTTTCTTGTCAGGACAATAACTTTTTATTTACAGATTTAATGTATGAAAATAGGTACTAATACCATTCAGGTGGTCATGTATATACCATGGTCAACCACACCATGGGTAGGTGGGGTGGGGAGAGCAGAGGGCTTTTTTTTAGTCCGGTGGGGGACTCATGTCTTGCATAGCAATACAACATGCCCTTGTTTCTTACAGATCATTGTCTGCCTCTGTTATGAGTTATTGTTGTAGTTTCCTGTTTTATATCAAATGATAATGTGTAACTATTCAGAGATACAGATAAAGATGCATGCCCAAATACTAAAATCGTCATTTCTCCACCAAACCCTATACTGTGACCTCTCATTGGAATTGTCTCTTTGAAACGATTCTAAAGAGTAGTCACAGTGTAGGTTTTGGTGGAGAAATAAAGGAGCCATTCTTGAAAATGTTTAAGTTACGCATCTTATCTGGACCTCTGACTTATTCCTGTATTTTTCCCTTTTTTTAGTCCTGTTTTATAGAGTTATTTGTATATTGATTTTGTAAGATGTTGACAAGTCTTCGGTTTATTATCCCTTTACTCCATGAATATTGATGCCAAAATACTGATGTCATGAATATTAATTAACTGAATTTAACTGCGCAACGATCAAGGGCATCTTTTATTATGACAGAGACTTGTCAGATCTGTATCATTTAATAGGCAAACAGAGCAGACACTGATCATAAGGCTCCAACATGAGCTGTCTGGTCTGGGTCTACTCTGTTTGCAACGGCATAGAAAAGCGTATTTATGGAGTAAAGGGTTATTTCACAAATGTTATAATCCTAACAAAAATAATAAAATGTGGAATCATTTATGAGACTCGTATTTCGATGTTTACCAGCACTAGATATATGTACAGACCATTCCTCTCAATTCAATTAAATACAAGGTGAGTTAAGTCCAGAAGTCCTATTCAACCCTTTCCCTCATAGGCTATTTTTAGATTCAACCTCAAAAATCTACCAAAAAGGAGCATTAACAAGAGAAAAGGATTTATTTTTTTAGAATTTTGTAGTTTGAAACCATTGCAAATGCTCTATTTATCAATGGTTTCAACAGAGTTTCAACAGGTGACTTTTACAGAGGCGTAGAAAGGCGTATTTATGGAGGAAAGGGTTAACCATTTCCCTCATATAATCTTTTCACAAATTTTCAAACAGAGCACACCCAGATCAGATGTTCCTATAGGAATAGCCTGATCAGGGTTGGCTCTATTTTCTTTCACATGATATTTTTGTCAAGGCAAAATATTTCCTTGAAAATTTTATATTATAAAAATTCAGCTGATAAATACATGTATTCATAATGGCAATAATTTTGTAGCCATTGCACATACATACTTCATACTTGGCATGCATGTGCAACTTAAGGAGGCGAACAGTTTTAGGGGTGAGTGAGTGAGTTAGGTTTTACGTCCGACCAACAGTATTTCGGTTATTTGCAGACAGCACCCGCATGAGACAAGTTATAGTGCTGCCTCACTGAAATACCCCTGCCGCGGGCACATGGCAAGGGCATCCCACCCAGTC
Organism: Azorinus chamasolen; assembly: GCA_963576725.1. NCBI lineage: Eukaryota > Metazoa > Mollusca > Bivalvia > Cardiida > Solecurtidae > Azorinus > Azorinus chamasolen. The sequence goes on along the minus strand of OY755241.1, from coordinate 29,849,656 downwards.
ACATTATCCTGACACCGGGCCGACCAGTCCTAGAACTACACCTTTTAATTGTCGAGCGCAGACAAGGGAGCTACTAGTACCAACTTTTAACGACTTTTGGTCTGTCGCGGCCGGGGATCGAACCCACGACCTTCCGTACCGCAGGCGGACGCTCTACCACTGAACCACACTGCCGGTCCAGTTTTAGGGGTGACTTAAGGTCAAGGTAATACATCAAGGTCCAATGTCAAATTTAGATTGGTGATAATTGTATAGCCATTCAACATACTTCAAACTTTGCTTGCTTGTGCAACTTATGGAGAGGAATATTTTTAGGGGCGACTTATTAAGGTCAAGGTCATAAACCGAAGTCAAATGTCATATCGAGGGCATAGTGTTTCACAAAAACATCTTGTTCTACTTTCTAAAATGGCGACAATGTTCCACCTTCCATATTTCATTAAAACTACTTTGTCCATGAATATGCAGTAGGTATTGAAATTTGGAACAAACATAGAACAGGGAAATGGTTAACATGAAACACTTGCAGTGGTAAAGGTGAAGAAAGTGCACCAAAATTGAGACTTGTAGACATCTCTCTTGTCGACTGTCGATCATTGTGAAAATTAAACTTTCCTCAATCCAATTCACCTTCAAGTCCTTTATCAGGTTGATGGATGAAGGCGACTAATTGATCCATGTCTAGCAGGAATTGTTTACAAAGCTATTCCAACATAAGACACAGCGTGGGGAAGATAAACTAGAACTACCACTAAAGATGATGAATACCCCCACTAGCACATTTGACACAGAGATGGGGGTTATAGAAATAAATCACTACAATATATGCTACAGTTTAGAAAAAACTCCGGAAAACCTGAAATTCCTAAAAATTTCAAAGTCAATATGCTGTAATTCCTTCAAAAATCAATGTAGTGTAACAAAATTCAAACTTGATCTGTTACTCATTATTATAAAGCTACATACCAAATATCACAACAATATCTGTAAGGGTTAAGAAAAAAACTCCGGAAAACCTGAATTTCCGGAAAGTAAAATCGCTGTATTTCCGCTAAAAATCAATTAGTGTAACAAAATTCAAACTTTATCTGTAACTCATTATAATAAAGCCACTTACCAAATATCACTTCAATATCTGTAAAGGTTTAGAAATAAACTACGGAAAGCCTGAAATTCCAGCAAATTTCTAAGTAAAATCACTGTAGCGTAACGAAATTCAAACTTGATCTTAACTCATTATAATAAAGCCACATACCAAATATCACTTCAATATCTGTAACGGTTTAGAAAAAATCTCCGGAAAACCTGAATTTCCGGGAAATTTCCAAGTAAAATCATGTATTTCTGTGAAAAATCAATGAAGCTTAACGAAATTCAAACTTGAATTGTAACTCATTATAATAAAGCCACATATCACTTCAATATCTGTAAAGGTTTAAAAAAAACTCCGGAAAACTGAAAAAATAACAAAGGGCAATAACTCCAAAAATACTGAAGACAGTTACAAACCTTGGGTACTGCACTTGTGGTCAATGTGATCTATCTATATATGAAGTTTGAAGTCGATAGCTTTTATACTTTGGAAGTTATGAAGACGGACGGACGGACATGGTGACTCCAGTATACCCCCCCAAAAAAACTTTGTTTGTGGGGGTATAAAAAATTAAAGTGACATAAATAGTAAACTAGAGCTGTGGTCATAGTTCACAGACACCCCTTGTCGATACTGTCTCTAAATTGAGCACTTTTCATGTTATATAACAGAGCTACAGATAACTGCATACTCAAATACTAAATTCGTCATTTCTCCAGCAAACCCTATGTTGTGACCACTCTTTAGAATCGTCTCTCTGAGACGATTCTAAAGAGTGGTCATAACATAGGGTTTGCTAGAGAAATAAAGAAGTTATACTTGAAAAAAGTGTTAGTTTACGCATGCTATCTGGAGCTCTGTATAATATTATATAGCGATGAAATTTTCAAAGTCCCATAGCATGACACTTCCTCTCATCATGCCTGTTCAATATGGCATAGCAAAGATTCCCTCATTTATCGTCGATGGCCCTGTTTCGGTGCATGCCCTATTTCGGTGCACTTTACTTGGGAAACGATATCTTCTTTAAGAAGAGCTGAATTACGTCATCACTTTTTGCAATCCACAAAATGAACAAATACCTGTCATTGCTGTCAAAAAAATCTAAAATGTGCTGCAAACAGTTTAGTTACTTACTATATTTGATAAAGCATAGCAATTTCAGCCATTTTCCTTATGTCTGTTTTCGCTTAGATAACTTTTGTCCCAAAAAATACTGTCTTGAAAACGTTTCTCTCAATTTTGTAGAGATAAACATTTGTTGTCATATGCTGCAGCAAAGTCACATGACTTCGATGTCTCTGCTCATTGTTTTTCAAGTACAGGCTTTGTCCAAAAGTATGTCCTTCACTATATTTTTCACATAGGAGAGATACCTTACAGAGCAGATATACTTTAGTTTATTCATACAGGATAGAGACCTAATTTTTTTAAGTTGTTTTTAGTCAAAATGCACAAATTCCAGGGAAAAATGAGTTTAAACCAGGTAAGAACATTGACAATAAATGGTTCTTGTTATAAAAATACTTTAAACTCGTTACATCATGCATAATTTGTTTGATATGCCTTTCCTTTTGTTTTAACAGTTCAAAATTAAAAAATAAGTTACAGACCTACTACTTTTAATTTACAAATGTAGTCATGCACTTTTGTTGAATACTGTATTTGGATAAAAATAAACCGCACCGAAATAGGGCAGATAAACACAAAATAACACAAAATGGCTACGTCATTAAAACGGTTTCAACCGCGATAAATATGGAATATTTTGGGAATTAATTTATACATATTTAAATTAGAAAACCTATTACAAAGGTAATATTAGTTTTTTTCATACAATTTTAAGATTTGTGATCACCGCGATCAGTTTGATTGCTAAGTGCACCGAAACTGGTCCATCCACGATATGCACATTTTCACCTCAGGGTTGTTCATCTGTGAAAGTTTGAAGAAAATCCTCAAATTGGTGTATAAGGAATTGGACACACAAGATTTGTGGGATGGACATACAGAAGGATAGGTGTATACATGGACACATGGACGAGTAAGGCTATAATTATGGAGTTGGATGCGACTCTTTCCAATCACAAATTCTCACAACATCCAGACAAATAACCTCAATCTTCATTAAGTTTGGATAAAAATACCTAGGTGTACAACTGATAGTATCAGAGTGTGACACAAACTTAAAATTGACTTTTTTTACAAATTAAGGCCCATAACTAGGTCAATTTTCATTGCGGTTAGATGAAAATGTACAGGTGAAATATTGTTAATGTTTTATCATTCTAGCAGCAAAGGTGTCAGTTACATGTGGCACAAACTTCAAATACATGTAGCAAATTTTCACACCAAAGCCCAATAATGTTGTATTTGGATAAAAACACCAACCAAAAAACCAAGGTGAACATGTTTACATGCTGATGAATACATTCCTAAGGTTTCAATGTTCTAGAACTTTCAGAAATTCATGCCATAACAATACCCTTACCCTGTCAATGTCCATTGTCGTTAATGAAAAAATTCAGGTAAACATTTTGATTATAAGGTCTCATCATTCAAACACTAATTGTTCCAAAGTTACAGGAGAAACTTAAAATTGTCAATTTTTGACAAATTAAGGCCCGTAACTCTAAATAATGTTTACTGCAGTTGGATGAAAATACACAAGTATTCATGCTGCCTGAAATATTGTTCTAGCAGCAATGATTTCAGAGTTTTGTTTGTTTCTGTTGATTACGCCGATTTCTGTTGCAGAGTTGCATGCAGCACAAATTTCTAATTGCAAACATCAAAGTCCATAACTCTCAATAACCTTCACTGTGTTTGGATGAAAAAACTTAGGAGAACAAGTTTAACTGCAGACAAATACACACCTAAGGTTTCATTATTCAAGCACTTATGGTTTCAGAGTTACATGCAACCCAAACTTAAAATTCCCAATTGTCACAACATAAGTCATATATAACACCATTTCGGCTGGATGAAAATACCCAGGTGAAAACTGTATTTACTAATAATTCTAGTACTGAGACTTTCATGAGTTACATGTACATGTATATGTAGTCGGTTAGGGGAACAGGGAACTAAACCAGGGTTACATATATGCAATACAAACTTTTACAAATCAAAGCCCATAAGTGATAACTCTACCAATGTTTACAACAGTACCAGGGTCCATGCTTTGATTTGAGTTCTCAAGCTTTTGATTGGTCAGATTTGAGCCAGAGGCTCAAATCTGACCAATCAAAAGCTTGAGAACGTATTCAGACTTAACTAAAAGTTTTATAAGCAGGGACTAAAAGTTTTATAAGCAGGGACCCAGGTGTGCAAGTTCAACCTTAATAATATATTCATTATGTTTCATGCCTGTAGAACAATATTTCAAAAAATGCATTTAGTTATGCACAATACAAACTTAAAATTCCGTATTTGTACAAAATAAAGGCCCATAATTCTGACAACGTTAACTGCTGTTGAATGATACACCATGTCAGATTTGGCGTCCAACGTAAATAACCTACAGGGTTATATATTGATATATATGAAGATAATTTGTAATACAAATGTAGTAAGAAACTAGTGGAGTGTAACTGTGTTCTTTGAGTAAGAATTCGGGACAAATTCTTGTGTAGAGGGTGTGTGTGTAGCCGGTTAGAGATTGTGGTGAAACAGTTGATAGTTATTTACTGTGTGGCTTGGTAGCTCAGTCAGTAGAGTGTTGGCATGGTAAGCCTGAGGCCTTCTTCTCAATGAGATCTACCCACCTATGAAGCTTCATGTTGATACCTCTTATACTTTTCGAGTAATGAGCTACATTAAAGTTTTTGCACGCGGACGCCAACACCTATGACAACAACGACCAAGTGATCACAATAGCTTGACGTGTCATCGAAACAGACGAGCTAAAACTGAATATTAGCCAATAAATCTTACATGAATATTTATAGGGTTAAGAAATACCAAAACAGCTACAATCCAAAATTTATTCCCGAGTCTTTAATAACAAATTTGCTGTTTCCATGTGCTACATCTCCACCCACCATAAACACTTTGGAAGTCTTTGCCAAGCTGGGAACCTGAACACAAATTAATCTGTGGGACACCAGTCTCTGCCAGGGCTTGCACAAGAACTCAGAATGGTCGTCTTCTAAATCTCTGTTTCCATCACTTTCAAGAGTGTGGTTATCGCTACTTTCTGGTCTTTTTTTCTTGTACACTTCAGCTTTTGCTGCAAACAGAACTAGATTACAAGTATTCACAAGTTTTCCCAGGACAGATGACACAAGTTTCATGTTACTTTCCTGCACTGGCACACTGTCACCTCCATGACATTTATCCACCCAATAAAATGATGAAATACTATCAATCATAATTGCTGAAATCTTGGGATCACTACAAACCAAATTCTCCAGGTTTTGCAGAGTTACCACTAACTGACCACTGCTACTACATCTAACAACGTGCAGTCTCTTCAGACAGTCACTGATAAATGCTTCAATTGCTGAGGAATCTGGAACTTGTTCCGTATTGTCAAACTTGCTCAAAACAAACTTCTCCAATAGAGTAGCTATTCTTAGAATGTTAAACTTGTAGTCCATGTCAACGAATATGAGACCTGCCTCACAGCCTCCAAGCTTCGTTCCTCGCCATTCCTTTGACATGATGCAGGGGACCAATATATGATACAGCAACTCAGTTTTACCTGTAAACAAACATTTACCATTTACTCCATGAATATTCATAAAAGAAGTAATGACATCATGAATATTAATTAGAGTAATTGTTATAATAGCACATGGAAACAGGAAATTTTGGCCTATATAGAATTATATCCATATTACACATGTATATCATAAGCAAACCTCCTACAGGCTCTGCTCTGTTTGCAAAGACGTTGAAAGATGTATTAATGGAGTAAAGGGTTAAGAGTATAAGGCTACCCAAATTAACATAATTATTTGGCTAATTTAAATATGCAAATAGTGCAGACCAAGTCCTGGCGGTGCATTTTGATCAGGGCATAAAAATTGCTACAGCCATAAATAGTGCTTATGCAATTCCACTGTAAACCTTGATTAACCCTTTACTCCATAAATATTCATGTTGGGGATAAGGCATCATGAATATTAATTTTTATAATGGCACATGGATGCAGAAATTTGTGACTACAGTAGAAACTGTAGAATCATATCTACATGTATGTTACTTCATAAGCAAACAGAGCAGGCATTGATCAGATGACTCCTACAGGTCTACTCTGTTTGCAAGAGTAAACAAGACTTATTAAGGAGTACATGTAAATGGTTAAATGATTTGGGTCTTTACATTACATTGGGTAATTTTGGTAGTACTCACACAGCTCTTTCACTTTGATCTGTGTCAACACTATTTGCTAAATTATGGAATACAGAAAAACAATATAATTCATTCAACAAAAGCACTGCATGTGGATGCCAGCGCTAGTCTTGTCTATTATAGCCCTTTTACAGAAGAACAAAGAGCAAATTTATATACACATAAATTAAACCCTTTAAATCAGGGCTTTATTTCTCTATAAAACCCCATGTTGTAACCACCCATTAGAATTCTCTCCTCGAGACACAAAATAGGGGTTGGAGGAGATATGATGCTTTGTGTATTGGTAAAATGTCCCTTATCTATGGCACTGTCAAAAAGAGTACACAGGGCTTAGTTAACACTTTACCTGTTTAATACCATGTAAGAAATAATGACCTCATGAATACATATGTGGCATATGTACGGTACACAGGATGTTTTGGCTGAGGCAGAAGCTGATGAATCAGATCTATATTATGCCATATATAAGCAAACAGAGCAGACCCTGATCAGTGATCAGACAGCTCCTATAGTATCTATCTGATCTGGGGCTGCTCTGTTTGCAAACACCTGAAAGGGTGTTTCTATGAAGGAAAGGGTTGACCCTTTCCTTGCTGAATGTTCACAAGAGAAATACTGACATAAAAAATGTTTTAACCCTTTCCTTCTTATAAACGCATTTGCAAACAGGGTAGACTCCGATCAGATGGCTGCTCTGTTTGTTTGATGATATTTGACAGATAGATGTTTCTTTAGATTCTAAAATGGCTACAATGTTCCATCTTCAATATTTCGTTATAACTATTTTCTCCATGAATATATTCACTAGGTATTCTAGATCCAAGCTGTTTGTATGAGGTTGTGGTAAGGGTAAAGCATCACTGCGTCACTGTCTGCCACATGTTCTATACCTAGATGTCAGCTTGAATTTGTCACTTAAGTCTTTAGACCTTCTTTAACCCTTGCTTTCAAATAAACACCTTTTAACACATTTGCACATAGAGTAGACCCAGATTAGACGGCTACTGCTTTACCTGTGCCTTCTCCTCCATAAATTTCTATGACATCTTTGGTGTTAGGTCCTTTGTCAAACAAGATAGGCTGAAGTCCCTCCAGGGATGGTCTAGATCCAAGTCTAGCTAAAAACTGAAAACATTTATAACATGTTATATAGAGCAGTACAAAAGATGCATACTAATACCGGTATGTCAAATTCTCTTTAAGAATTATTTTACTTAGATTTAACTGTTTACTCCATGAATAATCAAGAAGGAAATAACAATCATGAATATTGATTAGATTCATCTGAGACAATGAGTTACATAACATCTCGTCTAGATCCAAGCTGACCTGTTTGCAAAAGCATATAGAAACTCAAAGGCATAATTGCGGAGTAAAGTTTTTCCTGTTCCGTCTTTATTCCATATTTCAATACCTACTGAATATTCATGGACAAAATGGTTAAAATAATATGTAAGGTGACATATTGTAGCCATTTTAAAAAGTAAAGAAACAGATCTTTCAAATTTCATTAGCAAACAGAGCAGACACTGATCAAACAACTTCTATAGCAGCCATCTGATCTGGGTCTACTCTGTTTGGAAATGCGTGAAAAACATGTTTATATGAAGGAAAGAGTTAATAATATATGAGTTCATCTAATATACAGACCTGTGAAAAAAAGCTAAACTAAAGCACAATTAATACTTTTGGCACCAAATAATGATACTGCAATTGGGGAAGGTTTCCCTGTTGAATATTCATGCAAGAAATAATGGCATTTATAAACTTCTTTTTTATCATGGCATATGTATACAGGAGATTTTGAAATTGGTAGAAGCTGTTGAGTCAGAACTATTGTAATTTGATAAACACAGCAGACCCTGATCAAAAGACTCATACAGGAGCCATCTGATCTGGTTCTACTTTGTTTGCAAAAACGTGAAAAGGCAATTGTATGAGGAAAGGGTTAAAACATACAGAATATTTGTCTGAAAATGGCATAACAAATATAAACTTTAAGTTTTTAACCCTTTGCTCCATAAATACACATTTCTAAGCCTTTGTAAACAGAGTAGACCTAATTCAGAAAGCTCCTATAGGATCTGTCTGATTAGGGTCTGCACTGTTTGCTTGACAATATATGTGTTTTTAGTTAATTTATATTTATATGATGTCATCAATTCATGGAGTAAAGAATTAACCATTACTTAACCCTTTAGCTGATAGAGAGGCCACCACTGACACCATTGCAAGCAGGGTAGACCCAAATCCTGTCCGATTAAGGTTTGCTGTATATGCTCATTAATCATTTTCGAACAGTGTAGATCTAGATGAGAGGGCTCCTCTGACCAGGGTATGCACTATTTGTCATTCAAAATCCTCTCCCGAATTTTACTGTTCACTATCCTGTACGGACTCCTATTGATAAATTACAATGAAGTACAGTAAAACCACTCTAACCCAGAATTTTGATTTTAAAGAACATAGGCAGACCTGTCAGGTGGCTTCTTAATTAATGCAGAATGAAAGCCATGCAGAAAGTTCCCAAAGCAGCCTCACCTGTCTGATGCTAATTCTAATGAGCAGCCTCACCTGTCTGATGCTAATTCTAATGAGCAGCCACACCTGTCTGATGCTAATTCTAATGAGCAGCTTCACCTGTCTGATGCTAATTCTAATGAGCAGCCACACCTGTCTGATGCTAATTCTAATGAGCAGCCACACCTGTCTGATGCTAATTCTAATGAGCAGTCACACCTGTCTGATGCTAATTTTAATGAGCAGCCATGCCTGTCTAATGCTAATTCTAATAAGCAGCCACACCGGTATGATGCTAATTTTAATGAGCAGCCATGCCTGTCTGATGCTAATTCTAATGAGCAGCCCCAACTGTCTGATGCTAATTCTAATGAGCAGCCACACCTGTCTGACGCTAATTCTAATGAGCAGCCACACCTGTCTGATGCTAATTCTAATGGGCAGTCACACCGATGATGCTGATTTTAATGAGCAGCCATGCCTGTCTGATGCTAATTTAATGAGCAGCCACACCGGTATGATGCTAATTTTAATGTCAGTTTCGGAAGGGTTTTATTGTATTCCACTCTATTCCAATATGCAATTTACATAGTAAGGATGTTTTGTTTGCTTAAGAAATACATCTATTTATCTTCTTTATAATGTCAACTCTTTACTGACATGAAATTCTAGTTTCCACCAATACCCCAAATAATGTGTACAAATTATGAAATATGCCATTACCAACATCCTGCAAGTAATTATATTCATGATGTGGTTATTCATTTTCTTATGTGGATATTCAACAGTGAAAGGGTTAATAATATATTCAACTGTACAAGCTTCATGTATATATTAAATTATTTATTCTCAAAAGAATCGAATCACGATCAATATAGATCTTTCGCTATAATCAGATCCCAATACTGACAACAGGGATCTACTTAAGACAGGAAAGAAAGTTTTCACAACAATTGTTTCAGGGCGAAGTAAATCGGACCGAATTCAATATAGAATTTCTCGATATATGCATCAGTATTTCATACATAACGATGACATGTTACTGGCTCATTTGCTGTATGTAATTTTAACTCATTAGAAACTACTGGACAGTTAATAAATGCACTACTATCTACTCGGTACAGAAATTCAAGAAAATGTACCTGGATCCCAGTTTCTTTTAGCGCCATTTTGGGGTCGTAATAAAACACTGACTTGAAGATCAAATACGAAAATGGCAGAAATTTCTATAAGATTTTTTTTTATCAAAACAAACTAGATCTACTTTTACTCTTACCTGTCAGACTCAGTGTGCATCACAAAACTGTCGATTTAACCAAATCAGACACAAAGACACATGTTCAGTCCTAAATGGTTATGCTTATTAGATCTACTATCAAAAATGTTGAAAGAGAAACTGTATCACCGTTGACAATCGATTCCAAAATAGAAAATCTACTTTAAATAGAACTCTTCCTCTCTCAATATTCATCTAAAAAATAATATCATCATGAATATTCATTAGCTGAATTTCATAATGACATAGATCTACATACACATGAAATTTTGTTATTGGTAGAAACTTATCTCGAGTGCGATGTAGGTCTAGATCTAGATATATTATTAATTTCTTAAGCAAACAGAGCAGACCCTGATCGGACGGCTCCTACATAGTCCTGAGCCGCCTCATCTGGGTCTACCCCGTTTGCAACAAAGGTGCCCGACGCATGCTTGGACTCACCTACGGACCCCCCCCCCCCCCTTAAAAAATAAAATAAAAATAAAATGTGATCGAAGTATGTAAAACTAGCCTAAAACTATCTATTTGAACCTTAAACCACTCAGAAAAAAAACAAGAAAAACACGACCCGGAAAAAATTCCTATCTGGTCTATATACATATATAGACCCGATAGGAATTTTTTTCCGGGTCGTGTTTTTCTTGTTTTTCTGAGTGGTTTAAGGTTCAAATAGATAGTTTTAGGCTAGTTTTACATACTTTGATCACATTTTCTTTTTTTTCTTTCTTTTTTTTTTGGGGGGGGGGGGGGTCCGTGGGTGAGTCCAAGCATGCGTCGGGCACCTTTGGTTTGCAAAGGCGTGAAAAGGCGTTTATATAAATGAAGGAGTTAAAGACGAAAAATCAACTCAAAGAATGCCCCAAGTCTTTGATCAAATATTGAAAGTTGTGTTTAGTAGTCTAGTTACTTCGTATAGATAGTGTTTTCTGTCCTAGAAATGCCCGACATACACATACATAATTGTCAACAAGTTACTTCATTTGCAAATTTTGGACACATAATTTAAACAAAATAGATCTAGCTAATTATAACAATATTTTCAGCCTGGGTCCCAAACTTAGTAGACTGGAAGACGAAGACGAAAATGTTAGTGATTGAGTCGAAGGCTAATACTCAGTCCGACGTCAATTGAACGTTAGTGACGTCACGACGCTACGGTTGTTAACGGCGAGGAATTTTGGTACACGGGAGTAGGTTGAATGGATGGACGTTCGCTGGGGACTGAGTTGTAAACTATTCATTTAATATTTTTAAAAAAACAACAACAACCGACGGTTTCACTTATTTGTTTGTGTGATGGCAAACGTGTATACAAGAAAACACCGCAATCCCAGAACAACGACATTGCTGGACTTTCGGAACTTCGATTTGAGAAATAAACCTGAACTTCGCGTGCTTTCACCAACGAGAAGAAGCATTCCCCAACCAGTGGGTCTAAATCTTCAGAGCATCCCAAGCACCTCGGTAAGCTAACACTGAACTGATTGATAATCTAGATGGCCTTGAAGTTGAAACGTTTAATGACCCGACTAGAATATCATTTGAACATTGCCAGTAATGGTCGCGAGAAAGGTTGTCCGTATACAAGGACATATATGTTTACATTTATCAAATTATTGACCGATAAATGTACACATAGTGCAAATAGTGTAGACACAGATAAGGGGGTTCCTTAGGAGCCCTCTGTCAATGACTTATTCCAGCACATATTATGTTTGCTGTGCCAACTTCATATAAACTATGTGTATGGGTTCCAAGGTTAAAATCTGGATGGGTTTCCTTAAATAATATATAGGAATAAATGGGTTAAGCTATTTAAAACTCAATCACTGTTAACTCTTTGCCTGCTTTGAAATTATGTCTATCATAATGAATATTAATCAGATTATTTTTATAATAATATATGAAATGAACACAGGGAAATTTGGCCATAGCAGAAACAGATATCTCTTATTCCATTATCAAACATAACATATCCTCAGATTACTCCTATAGAAGCCGCTTGTTCTGGGTTTGCTCTGTTTCTTAACTCCTTCCCTCATATTCTGTTTTTAGATCCAGCCACTTTTTTTCAACCAATCTACCGAAAAGGAGCATGAACTAGAGAAAATGACACATTTTAGAATTTTGTAGTTTGAAACCATTGTGATAAACAGAGCATTTGCTCCTGTAGGAGCAAATGCTCTATATATCACAATGGTTTCAATAGGCGATTTTTACATAGGCGTAGAAAGGCGTATTTATGGAGGAAAGGCGTCAAATGACTAACAAAGAACTAAACGATTACATTCTCGCAGTTTCCCATAGCGCTTGATCCACAGAGGTCCGGGGTTCGAATCCCAGTAGAGGCCAGTAACTTTTCCTCCCTTAGAATTACTTCATTGGCGACGAGGATAATTCGGGTTGTATGCGGGGATGCATGTAAAGGCTTAGGGCATGCGTGGGTATAGGCATTGCTCCTAAAGGTTAAAAGGGAGGGGAGTGTAGTGATCGGCCTAAATAAGGTATCTCCAACAGTATTGCTGTTGGGTTAACCCTTTAGCGACGTGGTTCGAGTGTCGGACTAGTATCCAGGAATCCGGGGTTCGAATCCCGGTAGAAACCAGTAACTTTTCCTCCCTTAGAATTACTTCAACATCTTTACAAGCACTATGTAAGCGGCTTATAAGAGCAAGTGGTTGCCTAATGCAAGTCCGAACTTTATGCATAACTGTTTTACATTATAATTGTTCACATATACTAACCCCTTCACCCCATGGATATTCATGTCAGAAAAAATGACATCATGGATATTAGTTAAACTACATTCTAACTGTTATAATCATAATAGTACATGTAGAATCATATCTAAATCATATCATAAGCAAACAGAGCAGACCCGGTCCAGACGGCTTGATCCTACAGGAGCCGTCTGATCTGGGTCTACTCTTTTTTCAAAGGCGTAGAAATATGTGTATTTATGGATTAATCCGTTAACACATTCCCTCCTAGTGACGCATTTTGACAACTCTGTAAAAGTCACATTTTGAAACCATTGTGATAAATAGAGCATTTGCTCCATATAGGAGCAAATGCTCTATTTATCACAATGGTTTCAAAACTACACAATTCTAAAATTCTCCTTTTCTATAGTTAATGCTCTATTCAAAGAGGTTGATTCTAAAAATAGTCTAGAGGGGAATGGGTTAAAGACACAGAACTGTAACCGTTATGATGATGTTCTTCTGTACTGACCAACTGTTTTTTCCTCGTTAGACGTACCTGATCTGGCACCCTGACTTCACGAGGAAATCTGACCAGTACCCAGAGATGATCCGTCATGTCAGTAAGTACACGTGTACTAATAACAACATACAGTAAAACATCTCTATAACGACCACTAAATTACATCAAGTATTTTGTGTTAAAGGCAGGTGGATCCTTAAAGCAAGGTGAAAGTAAAACAGAACGCTCCTATAGGAGCGCTCTGTATTACTTTCACCTTGCTTTAAGAAAACCACCTGCCCAAAATACCAAAATACCAACTAAATAACACAATTTAGTGGTCGTTATAGACAGGCTTTACTGTTTAACCAGTCCCCTGACGAATAATCATGTATGATATAATGACATCATGCATATTGATTACATGAATTTTAATAATAGTAAATATACACAGGAGTTTTTGGTATTAGTAGAAACTGTAGAGTTAGATCTATTATAATTTCCAAAAGCAAACAGAGCAGACCCTGATCAGACGGCCCGCTATAGGATGAAGCATCTGATTCGGATCTACTCTGTTCGCAAAGGCATATAAATGTGTATTTATGGAGTAACGGGTTAAACTGTTGATGATTTTTAAATGAATGATTGATTTCCTTTTCAGAGAAGGTGAATTTCTCATGCAAACATCCGGAAACGTTCGACTACATAAAGAAGAAAGGTAAGCCATACTTTCATAAGGAATTAATCTATACACGAGTTTCTACCCTTCCATATCCGGGCTATCTCCTCTGACTGCATCTAACTACAGTAAAACCCCGCTAATATGACCACCTAAAAGAGGTATAATTCTGGGAGCTATATGCAAGTGGTAGCTTAATGCAGGACAAAAGTAATACAGAAAGCTCCTAGAGGAGCTTTCTGCATTACTTTTGCCCTGCATTAAGCAACCACCTGCATATAAAGACAACCATGTGTTTTTAACTGCTTGACACCGTTATTGCATTTTTTTCTGTAGAGAAACTGCATACATTACGTATATATTTGACAATGAAGTGACTGGTGAGCAAGCAAGACCTTGTTCAGCAAGCTAAAGGTTGAATTATGTCTTAACCCTTATCCTCATATAAACGTGTTTTCACCCATCTGCAAACAGAGTAGACCCAGATCAGACGGCTCCTATAGGAGCCGTCTGATCAGGGTCTGCTCTGTTTGCTGATGGACTTTGATATATTTGTTTATTTACTTTCTAAAATGGCTACAATTTTCCACCTTTCATATTTCGTTATAATTATATTGTTCATGAATGTTTAGAAGGTATTGAACTTTGTAATAAAAGATAGAACAGGGAAAGGGTTAAAGATGTTTTATTGCACAGCAAACAGTGCAGACACATATTATACCCGGATTTGGAGATGCGGCGTCTGGCCAGGATCTGCATTGTCTGTCATAAATCAGAATAAGTAACTTAATTTGTTTCTTATTTTTTTCAATCAGTGTAAAACTATCAGAATAGTTCACCATAGACATGATATCTAAATCTAGGTCTACACTCTTTGCAATATAACCACATCTCTTTTCTCCTAGAGCATCTCATAACACATATTCGAATCAAACTAGGCTGCTGATTGTTATCTATTCGTTGCATTAACCCTTTCCCCCATAGGCTATTTTTAGACCCGACCTCTTTGAATAAATCTACCGAAAATGAGCATTAACTAGAGAAAATTTTTTTTTTTTTAGATTTGTGTAGTTCTGAAACCATTGTGATAAGTAGAGCATTTGTTCCTATGGAGCAAATGCTCTATTTATCACAATGGTTTCAAAATGTGATTTTTACAGAGACGTCAGAAGCCTTTGATATGAGGGGATGGGTTAAACTGTGATTCTGGAGGCATTTGGGCTCTTCGTGTGGTGAACATTCATGTAAGAAATAATGACTGTATGACTATTGACAAGCTGATGTTTGAAAATTACGTTATGACCATGGTCGCTTTGATCATGGCTTATTTTTGATAAGCATGTAGAACACGCCTTTGTCTGACATCTGCTATAGGAGTTGATCTGGCTTGTTTTACTTATAACCCTTTCCTTCATATAAACACATTTTCACACCTTTACAAACATAGTAGTCCCATATCAGACAGCTGATATAGGGACCGTCTGATCATGGTCGGCTCTGTTTGCTTATGGAATTGTACCAGGTATGGCTCTGCAGTTTAATGGACTACCAGTATAAAACATTCATGCGTACATACATGTACGTCATTATAAATATTCAGCTAACACATATGTATGATGTTATTATTGCTGGCATGGATATTGAACAGGTAAAGGAATAAAACAGTTTATATCCAGGCCAGGCTCCGAGTGAGAATATTTTCTGAAAGATGGGTCACATTATGGGTTCTACTACCTTTTGCACAATATTCTCACTGAATTTACGAGCTGTGAATGCAGTGTCATTTTACGGACTAAAATAATTAACGAAATGTTCAGCCATTCTAGCTTGCTTTCATCATTTACCCACTACCTGTTCTAATATTGGTTTACAGGAAAAGTGCCAACCATCAATTTCACAGAAAACACGATATATCGCGAGAGTTACATCAACCCCTCGAGATTTCCAGCACTGAAGCCAAACAACCAGACAGACAGGTTTGGTAACTGTCCGAGCAGGAAGGCTGTTACTGGGATAGGTAAGCCCTGGGTCCGAGATTATAAAACTTCTGAGTCTGAGTCTGATATTATTCTCAAGTATCTAGTTGGTCAGACTCTGAGCAAGCTCAGAATCTGACTAATCAGATGATTGAGAATGCTCTCAGGCTCAAGCATAAAGTTTTAACATCCTCGGGGCCAGGTCTCGAGCTTATAGGGGTCGTCTGTTAAGGGTCTGCTCTGTTTGCTTATGGTAAATTGTAGGTCTAATTCTACAGTTTCCGTCTGAACCAAATGGCATGTGTACATATCTATGGCAATTTAAAAAATCATCTAATTAATATGCATGACGTCATAATTTCTTGCATGAATATTCATTGAGTAAAGGGTTTATCTACAACTATACAAACAATATTGATCTGGTAATTAGTAACCGTTTATTCCTATGAAATTTGCATTTATTGATCTTATTCTTCATTTAACCGAAAGTGTTTTGTCAAACATTGGTTGAAGAGGACACTTAGACAAATCGTGCTGAAAAAAATATGCCTTCCAAAACTTTGATATGTTGCCTTTTTAATTATTTCTGATTGGTACAAGCCTTTCAGAAACTGTTGACCGAGTGTCAAACAGCTGAGGTCCAGATGAGTTACTCGGTTTCTCATCCGGATCCAAGCTGTTTGCAAAAGTGAGTCAGGTGGAGCTTAGCATGGTTAGGGCTACAACAATGGGAGAGATGATGGGGGACGTCTAGTTTTATCATTAATATATGCAGCAATTTCTGCCGAGTTATCCCTTTCGTTTACATTAACGCGTTTTGACGCCTTTGCAAACAGAGTAGACCCAGACCAGACGGCTCCTATAGGAGCCATCTCATGGTCTGATCAGGGTCTCCTCTGTTTGCTTATGGTATGAAATAAATCTGAGACTACATTTTCTCTCCGAGTCGAAATGGCATATTTTCGCATGCCATTATAAAAAAAATCCAATAAATATTCATGGTGTCATTATTTCTTACATAAATATTCAACAGAGAAAGTGACATACAAGATACAAGATACAAGATACAAGAAATTTTATTTTACGTCGGATATAAATAACAAATAACATTAGCTCATGAGCTATTTTCCGACAAACATATGTAAAAAAACAAATTAAATTAAATACAATGTACAATGTCATGCAATCATAAAAAGAAACAAGGAAAAAAGCACAAAGGGGCAGGGCATGCACACAACAACTGAATAAAGCGTAATTTAGCATTAATTGCACTAAAAAGCACTAGATCCATGCAAAGGGAGGCAACCATGGTTATTGAAATTCATATAATGTACCGCAGTTCTCTCCCTTTCCATTGAGTAAAACCTCATCACTTTATTATGTTGATCTACTGTTAAAAAACAAGAGAGCAATATCACAGACTTTTGTCTATCATACATGTTATCACAAAAATTGTAAGTAATCTATAAGAACTATTATACTTGTATATTACAGATGGATTAGACAGCGGCATATATATATATATACATATGTCTCTGAGTTAGCCAGCTTGATTAAAAGTTTGTTTTAATGTATCACAGTTCTGCAAAAACAAATATTATTTCAATATGTTTATGACATATTTATGACGTAGTAGCTGGGGTGGTAGATGACCAGTGTTTGTTTTGTTTTTCAGTGCCCACGCTGATTGTACCTGATTACCTGCCCGTGGTCAGTGATATTTAACCATGAGAAGTATTTAAAATAAAATTGTTAAACTCATATTCTGTTTTGAAATTTATTTATTTTGCTGTTATCTGTAGTGCTTTCGAAGAAAATATGTCTGGGATTTTAGCGTATTTAGAAATGATTTGAAACGTTTCCGCTAGATGTAGTTAGGAACTGACTGAGAAATACTGAGAAAGTTTGATATTTCTACTGGTTCATTTTGTTCCTACCGTCAGATACTGGCTAGAAAATGTTGTCACAATTTAGGAAGATTTTGCTAATTAATACATTACACATTCTCTTAGGCGATCCTTTTATGGACTACACATAGATGCCTTAAAACCAGGTTGTTGCTTAATGCAGGATTAAACTAACACAGAAAGCTCCTAGAGGAGCTTTCTGTGTGACTTTAATCCTGCATTAAACTACCACATTGACTTTAAGACCAACCAATAAATCTTTTTAGTGGTAACATTAAAGTAATTTTACTGTTTCAGTGAGTGTAAACTGTCTCATATCTTGATATTAAATCTGTATTTCTGAGAAAACCTAATCATGCTAATAGCTTACTAGTATATAGTGTTTCCTGCATGACTCAATCATTTGCGTTTTTATATTTGTACACATTCGTAGACACTAGAAACTGAAAAGTTGAGGTGGAATAAACTGTCATGTTATCATTACAGATGAGCTTCGATATCTCGAACTCGGATATCTCGACCTTCGGGATAACTCGAAGCAAATGTTCGATCTTTCCAAAATTTACAATACAGAATACAGTAGTTCCAAAATGTACCACTACGCATAGCACCGCTTGACCGCTTAAAGGTTGAAAGAAACACTGAAAATCCCTATAGGAACTTTCTGCATTACTTTTGAACTGTATTAAGCCGTCACATGTGTTTCTAGATATGCGTAGTGACACATTTGAGAAACTGTCCAGATTTGAAATCGGATGACTCGAACTTCTGTTATTTCGAAGTAATTTGTATGATCCTTTGAAGTTCTTTACTTCTCTCTTCCGTCAATCTCGACATAAACAGCTTGGTCCGAGATGAGACAATGAGCAACTAGGTGTCTCATCAGAATCCAAACTATTTGGCATGTGGCCAATAGTTATAAAACATTCGATTCGACAGCTGTAGTCCAAATTGTAACAGATTCAAAAATTGAGCAGAAGTTATTTTTTACAGTTCGATAAAGGTAAATTCTTTGCATGCTAAGTAATTTTCCGTCTGCAACAATTGTCGTCTGCTTCAATTATTAAAATAAAATTTCTCTCCGTTTTTATTGAAAAAATATGGTCAAGGTGACAAATAGTTTAGATCCAGATGAGACGTCGCATTATCACAGTTTCACCGCTAGCGTGCACAGAGTTAAATACAGCCAGATAGGCCAACACCTTGACCATACAGCATGTATCTAATACATACATATCCAATGTACATAGCTGATCATATATTCTTCGTTAACCCAATCCCTCATATTGAGGACTCTTGGCGACTCTGTAAAAATCATTTTGTGAAACCATTATAATAAATAGAGCATTTGCTCCTATAGGAGCAAATGCTCTATTTATCACAATAGTTTCAAATTTTGTAGTAGGAGCAAATGCTCTATTTATCACAATAGTTTCAAACTACAAAATTCTAAAATTCTCCTTTTCTCTGGTTAATGCTCCTTTTAGGTAGATTTATTCAAAAAGGTTTATCTAAAAATAGCCTATGATGTAATGGGTTAACGTACAAAAAGTCATTGTATTCTATGTTAAATATTCATGTTACAAATAATAGCATGACTATTTATTAGCAGTTTTAATTTGGTGTATGACTACCGGTGTTTTCTGGTCGTTTCAAAAAATGCACCAGTACCTATAAGATAGATATTATTATTTAAGTAAACAGAGCAGACTCTGATCAGACGACTCCTACAAAGGTGTAAAACGCATACCGGCAGTTGTCCGTTAAAATGTTAAAAATGTCAAATACCCGCCTCTGTTCCCTGTCTATCCAAATCTTACCTTTCAAGATACTTCGAACTTTCTACTAATGTCAGACTTTTAACCATGACATTCTCATAACATCGTCAAACGATTTCTATGATAAGGACACCGCATTGAAGTAAAAGTAAATAACTATCTAAAATTTATCTAACAATTAACTTACAGGAATAAGAATAATGAAATGATGCACCATTGTACCTTCTCTATCAGTCTATGAATTTACCCACTGCTCACAAATATATAGGTTCACCCGTGCACACACGAAACAGGAGTTTGACACATCAGATGTTCTACTACAGTAAAACCACTCTAAACGGGAAGTCTAGTAGAGACGAATTTAGATACTTTTCGGTAGGTGGCTGCTTAATCCTAAAGGAGCTTTCTGTATGTATTTCACCCTGCATTAAGCTGCCACCTGTCCCTAAGACAGATATTTATACCAAATTTAACACCCATTTTAGAGAGGGCTTTACTGTATATACAGTGCAACTTCTCTATAACAGCAACTAAATTGTTTAATTAGTTGGTGTTTAGGGCAGGTGACTGCTTAAAGCAATGTGAAAATAAAACAGGACGCCCCTATAGGAGCGTTCTGTTTTACTTTCATCTTGCTTTAAGTAGCCACCTGCCTATAACACTAAATACTCGATGTAATTTAGTGGCCGTTATAGAGAGGTTTTACTGTATATATATACATTATATCATACAGTTCAAACTCACTTATTCCCAAACTCATACATGTAATCGCTATTCGGAAATATCCAACACTCGCTAATCTGAACACAGAACTAGCAGAATGAAAGCCATGCAATATTTATTGTTTGTACGATGTTCACTCTGTATTAAGCAGTCATCTGTACCTAAAGCGTTCTTCTTTCCTCTTTATAAAAACAACAAAAGGTTATTACCTAATGAATAACCATTGACAAAATAGTTATAATGAAATACGGGAGGTGGAACATTGTAGCCATTTGAGAAAGTACAGAAACATACATGTATCTTTAAAATTCCATAAACAAACAGAGCAGACCCTGATCAGACGGCTCCTATATAGGAACCGCCTGACCTGGGTCTGCTCTGTTTGCAAATGCATGGAACACGTTTATATGAAGGAAAGGGTTAAGTAAGACCTTAGATGCACGTTGCGAGTATGATCGCCCTGTTCACTTGCTTAATTGGTTACCAAAATATCTACGTGCAGTTACAATAAATCCGAATATTAAACACTGGTCCATTAATAACGCTAACGAAACATTTTCTTTATTTGGTTCTCTCGACTTCGATACAGGTAAATGACGATGGACAGGTTAGCCGACACTATTCGAGGTGGCCGATGTTTGGCGCAGCAAGAAGCCAGAAAATATCGAATGATTTGTACCAGCAATCGTAGTATCCGATTCTGTGTGCTCGACTGATACATCGTCTCCCTGGTTAAGCTGAAGGACTATAGTTTGAGAGGAAGAATCATACCATTTTTCCACACCGTTGACATAGATTGTTGTTAAAATTCGTCCATTATAGGTAAATGCATAATTCGTTACACTCCGTTCCTTGCCTGTTACAGTTGTAGAGAAAACATAAGTTCCAGACACGGGTGCAACGAACACACCCACATGAGGATTATAAGCGTTGCCCTCATTAACGACGACGTTATCAAAGGCTATGATCTGGTTCTTACCGAGGTGTGGTAATTCGACAGAGAGTGTAGCAAAGAAGGCTACGTTAATGTCGACCTCAGCACTACGTATTCCTTGCTTACGATCATCTGAAGTGTACAAAGTTGATAAATGACAATTTAACTCATTCATTTTGTAAGTGATGTTATGAGTTGATGTTAAGGGTTAACATTTTATCCACTAACAATGAAGGTTTCAAAATGGTAGACATTTGCTTTGTAACATATAATGATGTATCAATTGCGATACAGTATATATAATAAGACAAGTACATGCGCGAGTCATGCAGGAAACACCGCATACAAAACACATGGCCGCCAGAACAGCACCACGACCAGACAGTACAGCAACTGTATATGGCGTTTTATGACCGTATGTATTACCGGTATCTTACAGTTGTGTAAGTTATGGGGTCATGTTTCTTTTGTTTGTTTGAGTTTCGTTTAACGGCGCTACAACACATACTGGCCATATAGCGCCGATGTGTTGGCAAGGAACAGTTCTGTTACTCGTATACGGATGCATACACTTCATTTATGTTTCTTTGCTGTTGTGGACATTCATACTACATAGCCTGCCTGCCTGACTGTTTTGTATTGAAGCAATAAAACCTATGCCAATGGGGCAAAACGTATGCTTCTCTCTATTACACTAATTGTCAGATATAACAGATATAGAAGATGTGCATGTATACACCTAACACACATAACCGGACAGAACGATTGCTGGTGTAAATTCGTTATTGTCTGGCGTCCTCGTGTAAAACATTTAACAGCTCCAACATTGCCTGCTAGCCCGTCGTTGATTCATTGCATGAATAGTAACATTATTTGAGGCCCTCATCTGCTGGCATTAACCCTTTCACCGCCGCAGTCGCATAAATGCACCACGACAAATAGTGCGGCGTCTGATCAAGGACTTCACTATTTGTCTCAATCTCTATTTCTATTATATTCGCTTTATTCCTTTGAACTTTGCATTTATTTATCTCATTTCCTTATTTCACTGGATGATTTAACAAACTTGGATTGCAGACGACAATTAGAAATTTGGCACCGAAAGGATTAAATCGTATCAGACGACAATAACCAAACGCTTACCTTGAGATGCGTCAGGAAAACATACAATAGAACCTTCTTAAACGACCACTTGATATCTTACCATGAACTCCCTTAAAGGACAGTGACTGCCTAATATAAAGGACAAAAGTAATGCAGAAAGCTCTAGAAGATATTGCTGCTAACTTGCGTTCTGTCATCATGCTTTAAACAACACCATTACACTGCTTTGGACTGGTCGTTGTTTGTCATGTTGGGGCGACTGTGTGTTTTCTATGTGATGTTTCCTGCATGACTCATACATGCAGTTTTATTGTATCTAAATTACTACCTATTGAAAATAGTCATGTTACATACCTGAAACTGTTTTTGTTCTATCTGCAGTATGAGTTTCAGGAACGTCAGACTCTGTGACTAATTGTTTCTCGTTATCGTTAACGATGTCCGCATATGTTTCTGTATGTTGCCTCTGTCTGCCTCCCAGCGAGCGACGGAGACTGGCTATCTCCCGAACCTGTCTTTCCTGTTTCCTTCTCATCTTGTTTAAGTTTTCTCGAAACTGCATATCACGTGTTTCTAACACTTCAATACGACTGACCAGGTACTCAAGGTACTCCATAGTACGTTTGTCCAAACCTCTATCCAGGTCCGCTGCGGATATTGTAGCATGCACTATTGGCGTGCAAAAGCATGCAATCAACAATTATATAGTCATGGCACAACTGTTCAAAGCCTTTAATTTAAACTGATGCCGAAAAAAATATGAACTCAGTTCTTATCTGCTCATTCAAACATGGGCCCGCATGTAGACTCCGTGTTTCATTGTGTATCTATTGGAATCTTATCTCGTTCTGTATATACAGTAAAACCTCTCTTTAACGGCCTCTAAATTACATCAAGCATTTTGTGTTAAAGACAGGTGGTTGCTTAAAGCAAGGTGAAAGTAAAATAGAACGCTCCTATAGGAGCGTTCACCTTACTTTAAGCAGCCTCCTGCCTTAAATACCATCTAATTAACACAATTGAGTGACCGTTATAGTGAGGTTTGACTATATGTCGTTAGCATTGACTTGGATTTGTTGGTTATGCAGTATATCAGGTAATCATGATATAAACGTTTTGAAATGATCTCGGTTGATTTTGGATGTCTATAGATACACACAAGTATAAGACCAAATGTCCACTAAGGCGCCGAAGGGTTCCCGAATGTGGATTTCGCAGATTTGGACTGATCTGGGACTGATCGGGATCGAAAAAGATTCGGCATCAAAGTTTTAAAATTTGGACGCAAACTGTTTTATTCGGGAGGGCTTCGTGACATTCTGCAAGCCTTCGGGACAATTCGCGGTGGCTTCGGAGTAGTTTAGGAAGCATTCTGCAAGCCTTCGGGATCTCCTACCCATCCCGAGCGGTTCCCGAATGAAACCGAAAGGCGGAAGGCTTCCTGAAGATGCGGAACGGTTCCCGAATCCACGCGGAAGACATGCCAAATGTATTATGGACGATTCAGAATCGTCTCAAAAGACGCTGATATCAGCAACGCTTATATACATGAATATCTAAAAAGAGCGGTCTTCAGATTACCGGAAGCATTTGAGAGAAGAGACATCTTTTCCTTGGCACCCTTCGGCATGTTCTGCAACTTTTCCGCATCCTTTCCGGACGATCGGAAACCATTTGGGATGCATTCGGGAGGTAATTCTTAACGTTTCGGCATGCTTCTGCATCACTTCGGCGTCTGTTCCGCAAGACTTTGTAAGCCACTACCCGAATACATGCGGAATGCATGCCGAATCACCCGAAGACGAAGCTGATTCCGAATGGTTTTCGAAACGAGCAACATTTTCTTCTTCCTATTGTTTGTTTGTTATGTCTGTGCATCTCTCTGTGTCTTTTATATGTATGTACATTAACTGTTTTTCATCGTGGTGCTGTTCGTGCGGCTATGTGTTTCGTATGTGGTGTTTCCTGCATTTCTTCGGCACTGTATCAGACGAATCCTGCAGGATCTGTCTGCTCTGGGTCTGCTCTGTTTGCAAAGGCATTGAAATTATTTAATAGAGACATTTTAACATTAAAGTAGCTGTCTGAAATGTTGCTGTTTGCAGCCATGTATTTATATCAGTTTCTTCGGCTTAGGGTAAAGCAAACTCCTCACAGTGATCTCCCTTGTCACTTCGTGCGTTCTCTTCAGCGTAGCGATTGGGGAGATCACTGCGTTGGGGGTTGAGGGTAAAGTTGATCATTTACCTGCATTTTTAAAAGCGTGCAAAATAAAATTAAAACCTTTACAATGTTGCATACAATATATATATTTTACATATTTCGTTATTCTCGAATTTAAAGAACTTGTGTGTGACCACTGACCAGTGGGCATTCAATCAACAATAGATAACATACGCGGTGGCAGCGCCGCCTAGTTGAATACATGTAGGTGATCGTGCAATCGGTCCATTTGCTAAGTGAATATTAACACCTTACTCTTTAAATTTGCCTTTACGACGTTTGTCGCTTTTGTAAACAGAGTAGACCCAGACCAGAGGCTCCTGTAGGAGCCGTCTGAAGTCCTGTTTTGATTATGGTATAATATACGTATGATTCTGTTATTTCGGCCGTAAACAACATTTAACTCAAACATTAAGTTAATATACATGATGTCATTATTTCTTTGAAAATATTCACAGGAAAATTGGTTAATACTTTTATTTTTCCGATTCTACACCTAAATACCATATAGGGTTTGAACCAGTAGTATTTGTTCAATTACCTTTGTGGTGTGGAACTAAAACAGCTTTGTAACGTGCTCGTAATACCAGAGGCACGGGAAATGGACAATGTCGGAGTAAGTAAAACCAAGCATAATGCGTTGCATTTACCCTTTATTCCATTAACCCTTTACTCCACGAATATTCATGTAAGGAATAATGGCACAATGGATATTTGTTAAATAAAGTTATATAATGGCACATGGATGCAATGCTGTTTTGGCCATATTAAGAGTCTGATCTGGGTCTACTCTGTTGTTTGAGATAAAAGTAGAAATGCATATTTATTGAGTAAAGAGTTGAAAAGTATATATGTACACCATAAAAGACATACTAGCCGACAATATTTACGCTAGCACTTGACTGGCGAAGCAGGAAACCAGAATATAACGAATAGTAGGACCTAGTAATATCCTTGTCCGATTCTGTGTGGATGACAGATACATCATCTCCCTGGTCAAGCTTTAAAACGATCATTTGGGTGGAGGATTCGTACCAGGATTCTGCTCCGTCAACAAACATCCGTGATACAATTATTCCATTACGAGTAAAAGCAAAACGTGCTACAGACCGGTCTTTGGTTGCCACAGTTGTTGAGAAGACATAAGTCCCAGAAACCGGCGCAATGAACACACCTGCATGAGGGTTATAAGCGTTGCCATCATTAGTCCAGATATGATCAAAGGCGATAATTTGGTTTTTACCG
The DNA here is from genome assembly GCA_963576725.1 of Azorinus chamasolen. NCBI lineage: Eukaryota > Metazoa > Mollusca > Bivalvia > Cardiida > Solecurtidae > Azorinus > Azorinus chamasolen. The sequence continues at coordinate 29,823,630 of OY755241.1, read as the reverse complement.
AGATGAAGAGAATCGGAGGAGAGTGTTGCAAAAAATGCCACGTTAACGTCGACTTCAGTTTGACGTATTGTTTGTTAATGATCGTCTGAAAAATACAGAGTACAAAGAACAAATAACAAATTTATGCTCCATTATTATTTCGGCACTTTAAGTACGAAGTAATGGGAGTTGTGCATTTTGTAGGAATCTGTCTTTTTATTGAATATTTAACCCAAATACAATGGAATACTTGGAAAGCAATCATTTTCATAAATATGCTTTATCTTTTAACCCAAAATACAACCTCTTTGAATAAATCTACCGAAAAGGAGTATTAACTAGAGAAAAGGAAAATTTAAGAATTTTGTAGTTTGAAACCATTGTGATAAATAGAGCATTTGCTCCTATTTGAGCAAATGCTCTATTTATCACAATGGTTTCACAAAGTGACTTTAAAAGAGTCGTTATAAGTCGTCAATATGAGGGAATGGGTTAATGCAGGGCTAACGCGTTGCAGTATTCTTCTTGAAGACCAATAAACATGTCTCTTTAGAATGCTGTTTTAGAGACGTTTTATTGTACATGCATAACGCTTTTATTGACAGTTCTATTTACTCTTTCGCCGCACATGTCGCATCTGTGCTTATCCATGCAAACATCTGTGCTTATCCATGCAAACAGTTAGATGCAGATGAGACGCCGAGTAACGCGACGTTTTATTAGTATCCAAACTGTTTGTTAATGTAACTGATTTTTGAAAAATGAAAACAAAAATGTAGGAGACGACAAAATGTATCTGCAGACAACATTTTGCCGCTAGAGTTACGTGCTGTTTTGGACATGTTGCACTGTTTTGCTATTGGCCATATCAATACAGCCCAATGCTATAACTAGTAGCCTACTAGTGTTTTATGTCAATTAATAATTTGACCTTAAAATGGGAAGACCTTTGTTCTGAGATGAGTAACAACTCTATGAATTAATACTATGATTATAGTCATCATATACACGATTCATTCTGAATGTTGGTTCGTTTATTTGCACTGGTGTGGGGTTTACCCTCCTAGACTATTTTAGACCCATACTCTTTGAATTAATCTACCGATAAGGAGCATTAACTATAGAAAAGGAGAATTTTAGAATTGTGTAGTTTTCAAACCATTGTGATGAATAGAGCATGTGATCCTATAAGGAGTTAAATGGTTTTAAAATGGTTTAAAATGAGTTTTACACAGGCACACAAATGCGTCAGTATGAGAGAATGGGTTAACAGTAGTCACATCTCGACGCCTAGCTAACTACAGGTGGATCGGGAATACCCCAGAGCAGTTTCCGTGGATGGAACAAAATGCATTGCTCAGTGCAGTTGAACCACCGATGTACCACAAGCATCCTGATAGCATAGGCAAGTACTGATTAATGCGGTGTTTGTTTATGGGCATGTATTATATGGACGATGCCAAATCTATGAACGCTAAGTTAAAGGAAATAAAGTATGTTAAATGTATGCCTGTGTATCTGTGTCTGTCTCTGTGTTGTGTGTGTTTATATGCACGCACTTCATTTGTGCTTCAGGGTGGCTGTGTGTGTGTTTATGTGGCATCTCCCGTGTGACTTTCATTTTCTATTCTTTTTTCATGAAACGCTGTATATAGTGAAAACACCTGAAATTTCATATCCACTACCTGTTGCATGTTCTTCGGTATTGTCTGTGTTTGATCGTTTCTGGTCTTCCTTAACGACGTTCTCTAGTGCTTTGTGGCGTCCCACTCTTTCTCCTAGCAGACGGCGGAGATTGGCAATCTCCCGACCCTGTCGCTCTTGTTTCCTACGCATCGTGGTTACCTCCTCCCTAAACTGCATGTCACGGTTTTCTAACACCTCAATACGACGAATAAGATACTCCAGAGTGTCAGTGTTCAAACCTCTATCCAGATCCTCTGCGGACACAGCAGTGTAAACTGCTGACATGCAGAAGCATGCAGCCAAGATGAATATGTTCATGACAAATTCAATTTAAACTTCCCGTCGAGAGACTAATGTCGAATGTCGAAATAAGGCAGCACATGTATAGTGTAGACCTATTCTAAACTACGTTATCTAGTTGATTCTTATCTTGAATCTCACATTTGTTATAGTAGGTCAGACGGTTAGATAGTGGCTTATTGAGTCACATGTCCTATAAACTAATTTTATGCTTTAAAATGTACGCACCGTAGCTACAGGGGTCCAGGGCATGTTTCCCTGGGAAAATAGTAAAATGTGTAGTTGTGAAACCATTGTGATAAATAGCACACTTGGTCCTATAGCTCCATTTTTATCACAACGGTTTGAAAAGGTGACCTTTACAGAGGCGTCAAAAGCATCAATATGAGGGAATGGGGATATTACATGATAAGACAGAACGCGTATCGAAGTCTACCCCTATAAGCATTCGAGTTTTGTATCATTTCAACCTTTGAGATTGATGTTACGCCCTTGCATAAGTGCGTTTCGCGAGCTATGCCCATATATATACTCATTTGGAATATATCAACGTGCTTGTAGACCAGTAAAATGGTTTTCCAAAGTACTATTCTTGTGACAATCACATACTTTCATTATACTATAGTATTCGTAAAGGCACAGCTTCTACTTATCTAAATTAAATGTTAGACTGTTGTCATTATAATGTCCATATACATGTACGACCATACTACATCTTGCACATGAATTAAGAACATGCTTACTCAGTGGTGGTTACCCAGTGGTTTTACTGTAATACAGGAGCCGATCAGGAAATACAGTTCAACTTCAATATCTCGAACTCAAATAACTTTAACTTCAGAATAACTAGACTAAACGTTCGGTAATTCCAAAATTTAACTAAACTAAAGGTTCGGTAAGTCCAAAATTGCTCTAAGTGTAGTACTACGCATATCTAGAAATGCATGGCACAGCTTAATACAGGTCCGAAGTAATGCTGTAAGCTCCTGCTGTAAGCTCCTGAAATAAGCTGTGGACTTGAGAACTTGTTCAGATAAGAAATTAGATGACTCGAACTTATGTTATCTCGAAGTAATTTGTGTATATCTGATATACTGAGGCCCCACTTTACGATATCTTCGACACATTGTACAACCGTCTTCAGTGAAACCATTGGTCACGAACTTGGTGTTTATCATTATCATGTTTAGAAAATGCAGGCACAAAGTCTGATCTGCATTTTTTACTTACTTCGGATTCGTACAAGCGTTTGAAAAACTTGACCGAGTAACTCAACGTCTAATCTGGATCCAAGCTGTTTGAAGTTGCGAGCTAGGTAGCATGATAAGGGTTGGTGTACGTGATTCAAATATACCAACGCGATCGTACGCACGCGTAATTAAGCTGATGGTTGAGAGTCCTTTCGGCGCCAAATAAATTTCGTCTGTATACAATATTTCTGAGTGGGCTTTCTTTTCAATTCAGTCTATGAAACCTAAGTTGTGTATCAAACAGGTTGGATCCTAAAGGGACACCGGGCTACTTGGTGTCTTATCTGGATCCAAACAGTTCGCAGGCGTAATCACATATTCGTCCATTTTACTTACTTCGGATTCGTACAAGCGTTTGAAAAACTTGACCGAGTAACTCAACGTCTAATCTGGATCCAAGCTGTTTGAAGTTGCGAGCTAGGTAGCATGATAAGGGTTGGTGTACGTGATTCAAATATACCAACGCGATCGTACGCACGCGTAATTAAGCTGATGGTTGAGAGTCCTTTCGGCGCCAAATAAATTTCGTCTGTATACAATATTTCTGAGTGGGCTTTCTTTTCAATTCAGTCTATGAAACCTAAGTTGTGTATCAAACAGGTTGGATCCTAAAGGGACACCGGGCTACTTGGTGTCTTATCTGGATCCAAACAGTTCGCAGGCGTAATCACATATTCGTCCATTACTGCAAGACCTGGGAGGCGTTTTCCGCAATGGAAGAGTTAAGTCTCAGAGGTATTTCCTTGGAGATTCAGGCTCTATTGAAGACACTCCCCCTCCTTGAGTAACTTTCATTCTTATCTTTTAGTTTAATTCCTTATATTAAGGGAGCTGGAGCTCTCACACGAGGATTATCCTCTTGGTTTTAGACATTCAATTTCATTTGCTCCCTCTTTATCTGTCTGTCCTTTTGTCTGTCTCTTTTTCTTTTATCTCTGTCTGTCTACCTATGTGTGTTTCTTTCTCTCTGTCCGTCTCTCCCTGTCCCTGTATGTCTGTATTTGTATATGTCTGCCTCCCACTCTCCCTGTCTCTTATCTACCCGTCTCTCTGCCACCCTCCCTTACTCTAGAGCTCTATTTATCACTCTGTCTATGCGATTGTTGGCCATGCTAATCAATATTCTAAATTAGAATAAATGTGCTGACTGAAAATAATTCCATTTATATGAATATTGGATCAACTGTTAATAGGTTGGCTGAAAGCCATTTCGGTCCTGAGCTCAGTTGCCACTGTAATGACTATTGGGTCAACTGTTAGCTTAATAGGTTGGCTGAAAGCCATTCCTATCCTGAACTTAGTTGCCACTGTACATGACTATTGGGTCACCTGTTAGCTTAATAGGTTGGCTGAAAGCCATTTCGGTCCTGAGCTCAGTTGCCACTGTAATGACTATTGGGTCAACTGTTAGCTTAATAGGTTGGCTGAAAGCCATTCCTATCCTGAACTTAGTTGCCACTGTACATGACTATTGGGTCACCTGTTAGCTTAATAGGTTGGCTGAAAGCAATTCCTATTCTGAACTTTACTGTCCTAGTAACAAATGTTGAAAAAATGCGTTTCAGACACCTTTTGAAACATGCCAGTGACTTTGCGTCTGTAATTCCTGAAGGTAGAGCATTCCAAAGTTTCGGAGCTGCATGTATGAAACTTCTCTCACCATATTTTACCCTACAACATTTTGGCACAACGAACGACAATGATCATCTTGCCGACCTTAACTCTCTGCGTGGCCTGTACACGTCAAACATGTCGACAATGTACTTGGGATATTCATTGTGCGTGACTTTATATGTAAGTGTAGAATTCAATCCGATGATGAACCGGAAGCCTGTGAAACCTTCAGAACCGGCGTGATATGATTATATCGAGGAGTTCTGGTTATGATGCGGGCGGCTGTGTTTTGCACTCTTTGACATTTCCGTAGTGAGTTGTTTGAAATTACACGCAGCAGTGAATTACAGTAATCTATTGTTGATGTAACAAGAGAGTTCACCAAAGTATTAGTAGCATTAGGTAGCATTAGGTGAGAGGTACCTTCTAATATGGCCTATTTGCCGGAGCTGTGCATAACTAGACCTATACACGGAATTGACATGTGATGTCATATCCATTTGTGAATCGAACCATGCACCGAAATTCTTTATACACTAAGATGGTCTGATCTTTGAGGGCCCTACTTGCACATTAACCCCTGCAGGTACTTCTGCGTTCTTTGTATGAAGCAGGATGACCTCAGTTTTGTCAGTATTGAGCTTCAGCATGTTCTGGTGCATCTAAGAGACTATTTCTTTGAGACTGTTATCAACTCGCGATAAAGCTTCTTGTTGACAGTAAATGCCATTGGGTTTAAAGGACAGGTATAATTGTGAGTCATCGGCATAAAAATGGTGGTTAAGCCCATGGTTTCTGTAGATTGAGCCGACAGGTTTTGTGTACATGATGTAGTGCTTTGGTCATAAGACCGATCCCTGTGGCTCGCTATATTTCATCTTAACTTGGGTGGACAGTTCTTTATCTACTGAGACTATTTGATAGCGGTAATTTATGAAGAAGGTTATCCACTCAATGGGTTTGCAAATTATTCTGAAGTCTTTTCCCAGGCGTTTTAGCAGAGTTTCATGATCAATAGTGTCAAATGCAGCTGATAAGTCAAGCATGACATGAACTTCTTTTCGTTTTTATCTAGGGATTGAAGGATGCCGTTTTGAACTTTCAGGAGAGCAGTCTCTGTTGAATGATGCTTTCGGTATGCCGACTGATGGTGCTCATGTAGTTCGTTTGATGTCAATTGGGACTCAATGTGTTTGTCGACCACTTTTTCTAACACTTTGGAGACAAATGATTCGATAATGCCTATAATTCTTAAGTTAATTTGAACCGAGATCCGGTTTTTTCAAACGAGGTCTGACACTTTTCGGAACGTAGACAGTGTCTAAAGAGGAGTTTACAATTTTGGTCAGAATCGGTACAAGTTCGTCAAGGCATGACTTTAACAGCGATGTAGGTATTGGATCCATTTCACAGGACTTGCAAGGGGGGGGTGCCTTAATTATTTGTTCTACTTCTTCTTCTGTAACTGTAACAAAACAATCTAAAGCGTTCGTTGCACGCTGCATTTCCATGATAACTGGCGCACTGAATACAGTGTCTGATGCAATATCTGCCCGTATTTTGCCCACTTTGTCAACAAAAAAGTCACTGAAGTCTTGTGCAAGTTGTCTTGAGGATGAAGTCTTAGGCACCGTGATGTCACTAGTTGTACCTAGTAGGTGCTTAGTGACTGTGAAAACTCTTTGAGTCTGCCAGGCTAGATTCTACTTTCTCTGAGTAGAAATCAACCTTTGACTTTGCCAACAGCTTGTTTACTTTGGCACACTGTTCTCTGTACAGCTGATGGTCTATTGAGAGTCTGAACTTTCTCCAATTTGTGTCAAACTTGCGCCGTACATGTTTAGCATCGTGTAGGTCCTGGGTATACCACGGACATGATGGTCTGAGCATTATGACTTTAGTACACAATGGAGCATGTCTATTGGCAAGTGACCCTAGTGCTTGTGTATATGTGTTAACCAGCTCATCAACATCTGTCATTTGCAAACTTGCTTTGATGGATTCTGAGGAGATCTTTCTTAAATGAGTCGACATTAATTGCCCTAAGTTTCCGAAATGAAACAGTATTTCTCACTGTCGGAGGTTTAGCCCCCTTTGCTTCAACAGTTACAGAAAAATGATCGCGAAAATGATCGCGTAAAATTTTAACAGTACTGTCAGATAGTCCTGGGTCAGTGACTTTAATATTTGACACACAGTCACCACCGTTTCTCGTGATAACAGCATCAAGGGTATGTCCAACAATATGAGTGGCTTCATCAACATGCTGTTGCAATCCAAATGAATCTAGTGTACTAACAAAGTCAGCTGTGTCCCTGTCATTCTGATTGACAAGATGGATGTTTAAGTTCCCTACAATGATGACCGGTCTGTCACAGGTCGCAAATTTAGATAGGAAAAGTGGCCATTCATTATCAAGAAAATCTCCGGTGTTTAGACCATTTCCCCGCGATGGTGGTGGTCTGTAAACGACTACTAGGCGTAGAGTGAAATCTCGGATACCTAAGGTGTAGTCCATGCACTAAAATTTTGAGAAATCGTCATCTCTTGTTAATGCATGGAGGCGAAGTCCTACTGAAGCCTTATGCATGACTGCCACCCCGCCGCCACGTTTGCCATTGCAGCGAGGGGCATGTTCAATTCTGTTATTGGTGGGAACCAGTTCGCTTAAGCACAATTTGTCTACAGAACTACCAAACCAGGTTTCTGTAATGGCTACCACATCTAAGTAATATGAAACAATATAGTCACAAATGGAAAGAGTCTTGGTTTTTGACTGATACAGTCATCAAGCATATAATGAGACGATACCCCGTGTAAAACGTACCATGGTAACCCGATACCATTAGTTCAAGCATACACAGGATCGTTGTTATTATATTTATCATCAAATCTAATCGTCGTCACTGTTTCAAGCTATAATACATGAATGCTGCCTCGCCACTTCATATTTATTACTGCCTCGACACTTTATATGTAATATAGCCTCGCCATTTCATATGTAATTCTGCCTCACCGCTTCCCATGTAATACTGCCCCACAACTTCATATGTAAAACAGCCTCGCCATTTTATATGTAATTCTGCCTCGCCGCTTCACATGTAATACTGCCCCACCACTTCATATGTAATACTGCCTCGCCACTTCATATGTAATACGGCCTCGCCACTTCATATGTAAAACAGCCTCGCCACTTCATGTGTTAAACTGCCTCGCCACTTCGTATGTAATACAACATCGCCACTGCATATGTAATACTGCCTCGCCACTTTATATTTAATATTCAAAGCTTGGTTAACGTTACCCCTTCATATGTGTAGATCTGCATTTAATCTGATAAGTTTTGACACAAATCCAATCACAGGTTTCATTGGATTTGTAACATATAAACCTCAACAATTCGAACTTTTTAATAAATTCTTAGAATTAGGAGATCCTTTAAAATGGAAAAGTAGTAAAGTCAAGCAGGCAAACCACATACAATACGCAACCACCACCAAAACACCGATAGACAGCATGACACACATACACACACACAACCACACACCCAAACGCACACTCACACACGAGATGAACACAGAAAACACCAAAAGACACACAAGAACCAGAGACAAACGTTCTACACATGAACAAATCACAAGCACAAAGACGCAAGGCAAACAAAAGGAAGGGTGACAAAGAGAGTACCGCCTTGGCACGGTCAGTAGCAAAAACACTACTGGCGGTTTAAACCGGTTTGCGGACGTCCTAACCTCACACTTCTCTCAAAGTCACCCTAGCTTTACAAATAGTGAAATAAAGTTAACCCCGCTGGACTTACCCACAACATAGACGACGTTGAACACAGGACAACATGTAAAACATAGCATAATTATTATTATTATTATTATTATACCACATTTATATAGCTGTGACAATCCGTCAAATATGTACTCAATGACTTTGCTGAAGTCAGAGCACCTGCAGGTAAGCCGTTAATGACACGACAGGAAAAAAGTAATACATGAGTCTGGTAAGCTCATCCTGTATCCATGTTTAGGAGTATACCATCATAGAGTACTACCCTCGGACTGTTATTGCGCAAGCAATAGTGGCAAAGTGAAAGAGAAAATTGCAGACTCGGTTTTATTGAGCCTGCTCTTGACCAACACTATTTACATCCCTGGCACCGGCGGCTTAAGTAATTTCCAATTGTCATTACAAAACTACAGTATTGAAAGTACATGCATACTGCATGCAGGAAACACCGCATACAACCACACAAACAGCATCACGACGACATACAGCAAATGTACATGTATATAAAAGACACTGAGAGACGCACAAAGACATAAAGAAACAATACAGGGAAGATGGAAGAACCGCATTGAACAGGGGTTAAACCGGTTTAGAGGCGCCCAACCTCACACTTATTCCATCCCCACCCTAAAAAGACAAACAGTATAAATAAACGTATCCCCTCTCCAACTAATCTACAACAACCGCCATGGCAAATTCAGTGTTAAAGTGCATATAAAACGAAAACATATTTAAGTGAAATAACTTTCAACCAATCGCTAGTGTACTCAATGATTGAGCTGCAAACAGAATGAACACTTTACACTACACTCGCTAATCCAAGCATTCATACAGCCGCTAAAGTGAAAGCTCGCTAATCTGAACACTTGCTTATCTGAACACTTGAACACTCGGTAATAGGAACACTTGAACACTCGCTAATAGAAACGCGTGAACACTAGATAATCTGATAACTTGAACCCTCGCTAATCTGAAAACTCTTTCACTCACTAATATGAACACGCATACATTTGCTAATGAGAACACTAGCTAACCCGAACAATGGAACACTTGCTAATCCAAACACTCATTCAATCCCTAATGAGAACGTTTGAACACTCGCTAATCCGGGTTAAGTGAAGATATAAGTTGAGTGTAAGATTTGCCCTGTTCATACCTTACTTATTATAGCTATAAATCACATGCATGACACAATCTGACATTGTTAGTGCTTTTAATAAAACGTCTAGGTATTTAGACGATATTTTGAATTTGGATAATCCTTATTTTTAAAATATGGTTTCTTCTATTTACCCAAAAGAACTTATGTTAAACAAAGCGAACAAGCTGACATTCAGGCTTCCTTTTTAGATTTGAATCTTTTCATCACTAATGATAAAGTTTCGTCTAAAATATACGATAAAAGTGAAGATTTCGATTTCAAAATTGTTAATTATCCTTCTCTAGATGGAAATGTTCCCCGGTCTACATCTTATGGGGTTTACATTTCTCAGCGTATTCGCTTTGCCCGAGCCTGTTCTTTGCTAGAAGATTTAAATAATCGTATTTTAACTATAACTCATAAATTTCTTCACCAACGCTACAGATACAATACATTTCTGAGAAAGCTTTTTCAAAATTCTATTATCGAAATTTACCCCTCGTTAGTAAATATAACTGCAACCGGACGTTACTGCAAAAAGGTATTTCTCATCAAGATTTCTATGGTGATGTTATCTACAAACTTAGTAAAATTCGGGGTAGTATCCATTTTCAAGATTTGTCTATTAAACGCATTAAAACTTTTAGGAAGAAAAGTTATGACCCTATTATATTGCAACACACTGCATGTTTGGTTATCGACCCTTGCACGATGACAGGCCGAGGGTAGTACTCTATCATGGTATACTCTTAAACCCAGAAATGGGATGAGCTTACCAGACTCATGGGTTACCTTTTCTCTGTCGTGCCCTTAACGTCTTCCCTGCAATTGCCCTGTCTTCAGATAAGTCATTGAGTACATATTTGACGGACTTTCACAGTTGTTATGCTATGTTTTACATTTTGTATTGTTATACCTCAATTTCATTTACAATGTTAATTTCCCATAGGCCACCGTGACATAGAAATACTGTCAGGCCCAGCGGGGAAAATATTACTGTCGTAAAAATACTGTCACCCGCTACCATAGGCACGGAACATCTAGATCAATGAGCGCTTGTTAAATTGTGTGCGTGACGTCATCCGTTTGACGTCATCAACTGACGTCATCTGACGTTTGCAATTTGATCAACAAACGTCATTATGACAATTGATTTGTTTTTATTTTGAGAAAGGTCGTGTTATGCGACTATTTCGGAGGAGGCTTTGTCTAGATTGCACAGTGAAAAGGCCTCCGCCAGTACTTGTATGTTAACGTGTATTAATTAGAAATGTGAAGATGTTCTTCGATTTCAAACACCGAGTGGCTTTATAACGTTTGCTTATTGTTGTAATTGAATAAATATTTTTGCTGACGAAATTGATTGTGCTGTTCGGTATAATAAAATAAATATCTCATCCTATGGAGAGCGAAAGCACGTATTATCAACCCTCGGTACGGTAATGTCCACCTCGGTTAACGCCTCGGTGGACATAACCAACCTAACAGTACGTGCTCTCTCTCCATAGGATGTGATATTTATATACTGTGATGACTGTCGTCTATGTTGTAGGGGAGTCCGGCGGGGATACCTTTATTTACAATGTTTGTTTAGCTAGGGTGACTGAGATAAGTGTGAGGTTAGGACGTCCGTAAACCGGTTTAAATTCTGGAGGGAGGTAGTCCCCCGAGAGCAAAAATTGCAACACAAAAAGAGAAAATTGCAGACTCGGTTTTATTGAGTCTGTTCATGAACTGTAATTGAAAGTGCAACACTGCTCAAGCCCGCCCCCTAAACACCCAGATGTGATTTTGCTACTGACGGTGTCAAGGCGGTTCTCTCTGTGTCACCCTTGCTTTTGTCTTGTTTTGTTTTTCTTGTGTCTGTGCTTATGTTTTGTTCATGTTTGTCTCTGGTGCTTGTGTATTTGTTGGTGTTTTCTGTGTTCTTCTCGTGTGTTTGCATGTGTTTGGTTGTGTGTGTGTGTGACATGCTGTCTCTCGATGTGTTGGTGGTGATTGCGTCTTGTATGTGATTTTCTACTGTATGTGTGTGTATATGTGTATGAATTGCTATATAAATTGCTTTCTGTCAATGTTGTGGTGATGGCGGCGTTTTCTACTTGACTTTTACTACTTTTTCATTCAGTAACATATGTATCCAATCGTTTCCAGTCATCTTTAACTATGTCATTTCCTTGCTTTCCCCTTTCCAGGTTATGTCTCCTAACAAGCGACGGATACTGACAATCTCCTGACTCTGTCTTTCCTGTACCTTTGGCATTGTGGCTAACTCCTCCCGAAACCACGACGTACGATTCTCTAACACTTCAATGCGGCAAATCAGGTACTCCATAGTGACTTTGCCTACGCTCACTTCCCGGTCGGAAGTGGAAGCAGTGGTACATACCACTGACAAACAGAAACAGTCAACTAACACGAATTGCTTCACCGCGTAATGATTTACTGTTGAGCTTCAAGCAGACTATCGTCTCAATAAATACGAAATAAATTCTGAAAGGGGGTGATCCCCGAGAGCAAAAATTGCAACACAAAACGAGAAAATTGCAGACTCGGTTTTATTGAGTCTGTTCATCAACAGTAATTGAAAGTGCAACACTGATCACGCCCCCTAGCACCGGCTTAAGCGGTATTCAATTTTCAGAACAAGAAGTACTGAAATTCATGATCTCGAAGGTATAACAACACTGAGAATGAAGTACGGGGCGACGTTTTACGACCGCCACACAAGCACTTAACACCTGCTGTTGTGAAGATTATAAATTCTGTAAAGTCTTATCTTTACTCTCATTTCATTGACTGTGTAGGGCTAAAGGGTAATCTTATTTCAAATCTTATCTCGAGCTGCACATTCCGTTATCACTGTACTGTATTTTATATGAACTGTGTGAACCGATGCTGGCTTTAAGAGGCAATCATGCTGTCGGTCGTGTAATACAGTGCTCCCTCTCTACAACGACACCCTTTGGGATACGAAGATTGTATGTGTTGTCCAGAGGGAGTTGTTAGAGGGAGGGAAAATCAAACATAATTAGCTTGTTTGCAGATCCCCAGATCAGGTGTATTTCGAGAACTAAAACCATTATGCCTCAATCAAACCCTATGTTGTGACCGCTGTTTAAAACCGTCACAAAGTGATAATTCTAAAGAGTGGTCACAACATACGGATTGATGCAGGTATAAAAAATACGATGGAAAAAAGTTGTGTCTGGAGCCTTGTTGTTTCGGAAACAGTGACATGCGTTGTTGTAAGGAGGGAATCGTTATTGAGAGGGCCGTTGTAGGGAGGGAACACTGTAAGCACATAAACCGGATAATATACGTATATTGAACAATTAAACATCCTTTATTTCTCCACCAAACCAAGTACTGTGACCAATCTTTAAAATCGCATCTTCGCGTTTGGTGGAGAAATGATAATTTTATTATTTGGGTACTGACATCCGTTTTTTACATATACATGTATGTGTATATCAGTTATCTCATGGCAAAAAGTATAATTCATTATCATTCAAATATAATGGTATAACGTTTTCATTTTCATGTCTTTACTGCGATTTAAATTTCTGTTCGTTTAAGGCTTTTTATAATATACCATTTCTACATCGACTGTAAAGAAAGCATATTCTTTCACTTCATTTAAAAGTAATGTTCAAGTAGTTTTGAACTAACCACACTTTCTGTGACCGATGTTGCCTTTTTGTAATGTGGAACAACTAAACAGTAGCATGCTAGAGGTATCTTGAATTATGTGAACTATTTCCTTGTAAATCCTGCGTCACAATAGAAACGGGCAATATCCGAGGAATAAGAAAATCAAGCATAATGAAACTCAAAATGATGCTTTATTATGTTAGCATAGTATTAACACGTATACATCCTCAGTTTAAACTCCACTAGCCGACAATATTTGTACTCGCACTTGACTGACGAAGCAGGAAACCAGAAAATATTGAATAATGGTTCCCAGCAACGTTCTTGTCAGAATCTGTGTGGATGACAGATACATCGTCTCCCTGGTTAAGCTTTAGCACGATCGTTTGGGTGGAGGACTCATAGAATGATTCCACTCCGTCAACAAACATATGTGTTAAAACTCTTCCGTTGAGTGAATAAGCAAAGTGTGCTACAGACCGTTCTTTGGTTGTCACTGATGTGGAGAAGACATAGGTCCCAGACACAGGGGCAATGAACACGCCTACATGAGAGTTATAGGCGTTGCCTTCGTTAGTCTCAATGTGATCAAAAACCACGTTTTGGTTTTTACCGAGATGGAAGGAATCCAAAGATAGTGTTGCAAAAAATGCTACGTTAACGTCGACTTCAGTTTGGCGTATTGTTTGTTTACGATCGTCTGAAAAACACAGAGTACAAAGAACAAGTAACAAAAGTACAAAAATGAGTCATGCAGGAAACACCACATACAGAACAAACATTCGCCCGAACAGCAACACAAGGAAGTTTGTGCTTCATCACAATGCCAGCACTTGAGATACGAAGGAATGGAAATTGTGTATTTTGTATTTAAAATACAGGAACCTGTCTTTTTATTGAGGGCTAGTCTAAATAGACATTTGTGTCTTTAAGATCGGTTATTGCTTAATTCAGGGCAACATACTGTTTTGATCCTTTTGAATACCCTGGATTATATGTCTCCCAAGGTGGTCGTTTTAGAGACATTTTATTGTACATATTAATACGTTCCGCACATTAAATGACAGTACCTTTAACTACTTCGCTGCCAGTGTTTGTGGATGCTCTTGCAAACGGTTTGTATCCAGATGAGACGCCGAGTAACTCGGCATCTTAATCTTATCAGAATCCAAACTGTTTGTTCCTGTCACTGATTTGTGAAGTTAAAATGAAGAAACATTAAAAGAACTGAAATTAATAGTAAACGACAAAGTTTGCAGACGTCAAAATGTGGCAGCGAAAGGAATGCTACATATACCGTCAGGTAATTGGTATTCCTATGGGTACGAATTGTGCACCACTGGTCGCCGATTTATTTTTAACTGCTATGAGAGAGATTTCATGTTACGCTTGATTCCACAACCACAATAAGATGTTATAAAAGCCTTCAATGAAACAGCTCGATATTTGGATGATAATTTTTACTTAGATAACCCTTTCTTTAAAGTTCCGATTCCTACCATTTACCTTAAAGTAGAATAAAGCTAACCCTTCCGACACCTATGCAGCTTTGATCTAGACCTTAAAATTGGCAATTGAATGTTTTCTTCTGCAATATCACAAATGAGATGATTTCGATTTTAATATTGTAAATTTCGGAGATGTTCCCCGTGCTCCATCTTACGGGGTTTATATATCTCAACTTATTCGTTCTGTTTAGAGATTGTTAATCTGTTGACGATTTTAACAATCGAAATCTCAGTTTAACTGAAAAGCTGCTTAATCAAGGATATAGATACCATAAACTAAGAAAAGCTTGCTCTAAATTTTATTATATAAATCTCTCACTTATTGGCAAGTACAAATGTAATCTCAAGGCGCTCCTGTGACACAGTATTTCACATCCTGAATGTTATGGTGATGTGATTTACAAACTTCGTAAGATTATTGAATATACCATGTTCTCACTTTTTTAATCAAATATGTTTAAAACATTTTTGAAAAGGGATATGCTCCTATATTACTACAACATACTGCAGTCTGGTTATCAACCCTTCTACAGTAGACAATCACGCTGCCCCTTTGCATGTACGCCAACATGAAGGGTTTAGTACACTATGAAAGTGACCTCTAAAATCCGGAAACGGAAGGAGGACGTCGGATATATGTACTTTTTCGTTTTTGTAGCACCCATTTTTACTTTTCTTCAGTCCCTCTGTTTGCAGCTTAATTATTGAGTACACTAGCGATATAATACAATTTGTTTTCGTTTAAAATGCACTTTACCACTGTATTTGCCATCGCGGTTGTTGTAGATTAGGAGGGATACGTTTATTTTACATTGTTTGGGCGTTGGCGCCCCTAAATCGGCGTATTCCCAGTGACTTTTGTCAATGACCGTTCCGAGGCGGTTATTCCATCTTTCCACTATTGTATGTTTGTTTTGTCTCTTTATTTTTTGGTAGTTGTGCTGTTTCCTTGTGTTGCTGTTCGGGCGACTGTTTGTTCTGTATGCGGTTTTCCCTGCATGACTAATATTTGTAATTTTGCTGCTGGTCACATAATTACAGCACGATACTATAATTACTATTCTGATAGTACTTACGTCGAGTGATAGAATTATTAGACCTCAAACGTAGACAAACTTTGTTATGTGTTTATTTATCTGATTGTTTGTCTGTCTGTCTGTCAGTATAACCCTGTTTGTGTGTGTGCTTTTATAAGCGCGTACTTCATTTGGTGTGACTGTGTTTTATGCGGCATCTCCTGTCTGGCTTTAAGTTTTTATTTTTTTAATGAGACGCTGTATATAGTAAAGTAACAAACCTGAACGTTCTAGTCCAATATCTGTGGCATTAGCTTCAGTATTGCCCGAGTCTGATCGTTTCCGGTCTTCTTTGGCGACATTATCCTGTAGTTTTTGTCGCCCCAAACTTTCTCCCAACATGCGACGGAGACTGACAATCTCCCGACCCTGTCGTTCTTGTTTCCTACGCATCGCGGTTACCTCCTCCCTAAACTGCATGTCACGGTTTTCCAACACCTCAATACGACGAATAAGATACTCCATAGTATCTGTGTTTAATCCTCTATCAAGATCCACTGCGGACACAGCAGTGTAAACTACTGACATGCAGAAGCATGCGGCTAAGAGGAGTCTATTCATGTCAAAATGTGTACAGTTCAAAGATTACAAGGTATACTGGCTGTCGAGAGAATAATTTCGTTATAAGGTATCACATAATACCAATGTAGGTCTTTTCGAAAAGACTTTATCTTGTTGATTCTTATCTTGATTCCTATATGTATTACAGTGGGTCAAACTGATAAAGTAGTACAGCTGCCATATTAACAATTGACATCATAGACTATTTTAAGACCAAACCGCTTTGAACAGATCTACCGAGAAGGAGCATTTACTATAGATATATAGTGTAGTTTAGAAACGATTGTGATAATTAGAGTATTTGCTCCTATGGAGTAAATGCTCTATCTATAACAATGGTTTAAAACATACGAGGGGTGTTCCAAAAATAATGCCACTTGCATCGGTGCTCATATAGCGGAAGTGCTTTTGTTCATTTTAATTTGCTCTGTCCTTCAAAATACTCTCCGCCAGCCAGAATACACCTTTTTAGCCGGTCAATCCATTTTTGAAAGCATTTTTCATACTCTTCAATGGGGACACCCATCAGACACTGATAAACAGCAGATCCAAGGGCATTTCTCGTATTGTATCTCCTTCCAGATAAATGATATTTAAGTTTTGGAAAGAGAAAATAGTCGCAGGGGTCCAAGTCTGGCGAATACGGAGGGTGCGGAAGGACGGTAACGTTCTCCGACTCCAAAAAGTCAGTCACAATACGTGCCTTGTGAGCGGGTGCATTATCAAGCAAAAGTCGGACATACTTAAGTCCTGTTTTGGGGCGGCTACTTTTGTAGTAGTTCTTCAATTTTCTCAGAACAACGTTTTTATAGAACTTGCCTGTGACCGTTCTGCCTTTTGGCACCGGGATTTGAATAGCTGGACCCTTATTAGTGAAAAAATTAGCATACAAAACCTTCTTTACCGTTCGTATTCGTTTGGCAATACTTGGGCGTCTGGAATTTTTAGTGGCCTATATTCGGTTGGAAACCTTCCGCTTTGGTTCAAAATAATACACCCAGGTCTCATCACCAGTGACTATATTGTCAAAAGCCTTTTTACTATTTTTGGGTACATTTTGAGAAGTTTTTTGCCATTGTTACACTCGTCTTCTTTTGCTCATCCGTTAACAAATGGGGTATCCATCTTGCATTTATCTTTCTAACTTTTAGGTGTTTCTTCAAAATTGCATGAACTCTTGTCATTCGAGCCAATTGTCTTACGGTGAATCGAGCATCAGTTTTGAGGACATATCGGATTTTTTCTATGTTACCTTTGGTCGTAGTTGTTGCAGGACGACCTGGGCGAGCAGCATCTTTCAGTTGCTGCTGCCCAGCACTAAATTTAGCTACCCACCTAGTAAACTGTCCTGTGGGACATTTTGCCCTCCCCATAAATGTCACACACCTCGCGGTGAATATCTACAGCCTTTATGCCGAGTAATGACCTACCTTTTATATAGGCCCTAAATTCAAGAACATTTTCAGCTCGTTTTCCTGTCATTTTGTGTATAGTCTAACGAATAGGCTATGAAACGATGTACACTGTACCGAGGCAAGTGAACATGTGGACGAGATATTTACCTGTGTCACGAGCCAGTGATCACTCAATCGACACGAGGTGGTTTTGTGCATGAATTGCACGATTTCCGCGAAATAAAGCACATATGACATTATTTATGGAACACCCCTCGAAATAAAGAAGAGGCACCAAAAGGCGTCATTATGAGAGAATGGGTTAATAGACACACATCCTACAAGTCCATATTTAATTCCGTTAATAACAAGCATTTATCTATTCATTTGAAAGACAGCAGACAAGCAAAATGCTTTCAAAAACGGGGACGCATATAGGGAAAGTATATAGTGCGTATACCTAACGACCTCGCTGTAACAATATCATTAGTATATTTTTGTATTGCCAGAAATGATATGATCATCTGCAAACATTAGATATAACAAGAATAAGATCATTAATGGTATTAGTCTTACAGGCACAAATTAAACTAAATAAATAATAATAGTATTTATTAAAATGTCTTCTGAAACGATTACACACATAACCGGCAAAATTATCTTCCCTTGCACGAAACCAACATAAGTTTCGAAGACACCGGAATAGGAATTACCTATCCTGATAAATAGTTTAACCTTGGAATATATTATCTTTTATAACCAATAAAAATTAAGTTTAAGTAAATGATAGATATTGACCGCATCGCTTGAAATGGCTTATAATGATAGATAGTGAGCACATTACTGCAATAGACTTGCATGATAGATAGAGACCTCAGTACTGGAATAGGCTTGCAATGATAGTGACATCATTACTTCAATATGCTTGTAATTGTAGATAGTGACAAAATTAGTGGAGTAGGCTTCCCACATTACTGGAGTAGGCTTGTATGACAGATAGTGACCGCATTACTAGAATACACTTGTAGTGATAGATAGTGACTGCAATTACTGGAATAGGCGTGTAATGATAGCTAGTGACCGCATTACTGAAATAGGCTTGTAACGATAGATAGTGGGCACATTAGCACCACAAAATGCTACTTTCGAGAACGATTATTTTATACGCTAAAACAGCTGATGGAGCTAGGTATAATACGTAATTAACCCATTCCCTCATAGGCTTTGTTTAGATTCAACCTCTTTGAATAGATCTACCGAAATCGAGCATTTACTAGAATAATGGAAACTTTTAGAATTGTGTATATCAGAAATCTTTGTGGTAAATAGAGCATTTGCTCCTATGGAGCAAATGCTCTATTTATCACAATGGTTTAGTTTAAAACATAACCTACTTTTACAGAGGAACCAAAAGGCGCTAGTAGAAGAGAATTGGTTAATACAATGCACATCGATGAAACCACCTTGAAAGAAAAATACACAGTTAATCTACAAAGCGCATAGTAAAGAACAGTGGACAATGCACTATAACGACATACGCACACTCGTTTTAAACAAAAGTTTGTCACTGAAAGACATGGATAGCTGAAATGGGTTTTGAAAAGAAAAGACTATTATAACCCAGTGATGTTACAACGCACGGCATGTACAACCAGTGCATAGTACTGTAGAACCTGCCCTAAGCGGCCATTCATTTATTGAACATAGCAGTCTTAAAAATAGATGCTTGCTTAATGAAGGTCAAAAGAAATGAAGAAAGCTCCCGTAGAAAGTTTCTGCATTACTTTTGGCCTGCAGTAGGGCACCACATGCCTTACCGACCTATAATAAAACCTCGTTTTGATGGCTGCTTAAAACAGGTTATACTGTACTTTATGATGATGAACTCTCAAATCCAGAGACAGATAGATGGCAGGATATTGTCTTGAAGCTTTCTGCATGGTTTCCACCCTGCATTAAGCAGCCACCTGTCAAGTGTCAAGATTCTTCCATAGTAAATAAACCAGACGTCTTCTGTTGTTGTAATATTTATAACGTGATTTATACATTAATAAGAAAACTATAGGTCAATATGAGAGAATGGGTTAGGAGTCACACATCCTACAAGTCCCTTTTTATTCCTTTAATAACAAGCAGTTATCTATTCATTTGTGACACTTTCTGCGAAAACCGTGTCCGATTAACTTCTAAGACGCATAAGTTGGGCGTTCAAACGAACATTTTCCAGTTTCTTCAACTTCCACACCATGTTTGTATCATGTGACTAATATTGTAATGGCAAATTTCATTGGTCGAAACTAGTCTCTCGTCCAGTCAGCTTGCAGCTTTCATTACTGGCCACTTGACGTGCAATGGATGCTCAAAGCCAAAACAAATAGTTTGGAGACAAGTTCATCTGTCCAACAGTGTGCATAAAGTTAATCGAACGCGGTTTTCGCAGTAAGTCTCACAGTTGCTTACTAGCTATTGTACGCAGCCCTGTATCAGTGCTGACAAGCGTTCAAATAGCCGGTTAAGTCGGTAAGCAAGCGGTTTCGAGGTCGTTTCCTACCTGTAAAAATTACTGTGATTCTCGGGATTCTTCTTTGTGGCTTCTGAGAACCGTTTCATCTTTTTCGCTTTGCAGTTACATATGCTATACATTAGACTACTTATTGGCAAAAAGCTTTACCCGATATACCGTTTGATTGAATGTCAACAGATGCATAACTTGGGAGAGGGGTATAATTTGTAAAAATCTAGTGTTAGTACATTTTTTCTGTCGAGGTTAATACTTCATTGTGACGGTTCCCTGTGATCAGCAGGAACAAAACGTGTTTTGAATGGAAATCCTGTAAACCCTTTTTTATGATGTCTGAAAGAAATTCAAGGTTTAGGTGGAAGAAGGTGTGGAAAGTAAACCCTTTTTTATGATGTCTGAAAGAAATTCAAGGTTTAGGTGGAAGAAGGTGTGGAAAGACTATGTACAAACAGATACATGTATGTTCCCGCTTTTTTATCGGAGTAGGGGTTATAGAAATTAAGTGCGGTTTGCAATGAAATTATTTTCCGGAAATTAAAACAGCCAGTCCATATACAGAGCTAAAAGGTAAAAAAGTGGAACAATTTGCCTTGTGTGAGACCCTAAACCTGTCTTGTTTTAATGCATAATGATATAATTTGGCACATTTGTTCTCCAAGAAAAACCCAAAACAATGGGTCAAAGACAATGCCCGTGATATCCTTTGGGGATATTTTTCACGTGACTGTAACAGCTCTTGTTGTTCTATACGTTAATATGCTTGAGTTAAGTATTTATTTTATACTCTTACTACTGCGAGCTGCATTCAAGAAAGGAAATCTTATGCATAATTTACTCATTTCTTGATTTTCACTGACATTTGTTCTCATTAAAAATAGAATAGGGGACACACAGGGAATTTGAAAATGCCACGCAACGGTGCACAACAACATCAGAAGCACAAATAA
The DNA here is from genome assembly GCA_963576725.1 of Azorinus chamasolen. NCBI lineage: Eukaryota > Metazoa > Mollusca > Bivalvia > Cardiida > Solecurtidae > Azorinus > Azorinus chamasolen. Next base: position 29,802,201 of record OY755241.1, on the reverse strand, counting down.
AATGCTCGCTCGCACATGACCTTCATAGACTGGTCCTTATCTTTCCACTCCAATTAGTGCACTACTACGTAGTGCCAACGGATATAGAACATAAAGGATCCCTGCAAAAAGACCAAGGCCCTCACATTCAATACACAAACGATACACATAATTTAAATATTTCTTGCATACTCAAGAACGATAATATAGATGCGTCATTAAACCAAAACTAAAACCCATAAAACTCAAAAGTAGAATAATGAGTCATACAGGAAACACCACATACAGATCAAACAGTCGACCGGACAGTAGCACAAGGAAACAGCAATTGTACATAACTATAAAAACATCAAGAGACGCACAAAGACAAAACAAACATACAATATGGGAAGAAGTTGTGTCGTCATAACCTATGCAAAAGTTTCAGAACACATTACCAAACTCGCTTTTTCTAAAATATATATCTTGGTATTAGAATGATAGCACAAGATAGATCAATTTGTATCGTCACTCAGTAATTTTATGACAGCTCCTTATCATACAGCTGTGAGAAGTTTGTTTTGTCTTTTTTTATGTGTCTCTTTGTTTTGGTAGTTATATACATTTGTTGTTTGCTTGGTATGGTTTTGTTCGAGCGGCTGTATGTTTTGTATGTGGTGTTTCCTTCATGCCTATGTTTGTACGTTTCGATGGTAAAATGTAGAGAATGTATTTAACCAGCTTTTCAGTTAAAATGATATTTCGACTATTAAAAAAACTAATGGAAGAAATAGCTCTAGCGAAACGAATAAGCTGAGATCTGTAAACCCCATTTAATGAGCTTTCGTCATAACTTTTTGACGATATTATTCCATTGTCAAGTTTAAGGTCTATATAAAAAAGGCTGCATGAGTTTCAGAAGGGTTAGCTTTATTCAATTTGTGTTCGTTTTGGTAAATAGCCGTAATCATAGCATAAAAGAAAGGATTATCTATATTGAAAATATCTAAATATCGAGATGTTTCATCGCAGGCTTTTATGACATCTCCATGAGATTGGGGATTCAAGCTCAACATGAGTTATCTCAAACAAATCTGCGACAAGTGGTGCACAATTCGTACCCATAGGAATACCAATAACCTGACGATATATGGCACACACAGTTTATCTATGATTAGGAAGCATTGTGTACAGAGTAGAAAACATCTTGTTGACAGTGGATGCATTAAACCGTTTAAAAAGATTTATTTAGCAATACACAATTCATATTTCATCTAAAATGCTCTTTGCACATATTTACAGAGTAGACCCTTATCAAGAGTGACTGAATTATGGCTTCGAGATCATGAATTTCAGTACTTCTTGTTCTGAAAATTGAATACCGCTAAGCCGGTGCTAGGGGCGTGAGCAGTCTTGCACTTTCAATTACTGTTCATGAACAGACTCAATAAAACCGAGTCTGCAATTTTCTCTTTTTGTGTTGCAATTTTTGCTCTCGGGGATCACCCCTTACAGAATTTATTCTATTTGCACAATATATATTCAGTATATGCACATAAAATAACGCTTTTTGTCTTTTGTTGGAAGGGCAATTGTCCGATAGGCTTTTGTCCACTCATCGAAAATGTATCTTTTGTCAATATAAACGTATGATATATGGACACACGCTATACGTACGATTAGCGATGGATTTGACATCTATCACACTTCTATATAGCGTATCGTACGAGATCCGTGTGTGTTGTCTTTGTTTCCTTCATTATCGGTAATTGTCTCTTCCATTTGTCTACCAATAACAATTAGAGTGGTATAAGTTTTCAAGTTCATTGACCAAACTAATAACACGCAGCAGAGAACAAAGGTCGTATTCACGAGTTTAATATATAAGACCTCCTCCAACACTTCAGTCTTTACGGATGTGATACATTATTGTTAATGTACCACCAAGTGCGCCGAAATACTGATTATGTTTCATAATTATTATGTTTGCCTTGCGTCTTTGTGCTTTTGATTCTGTTCGTGCATGGAACGTTTGTCTCTGGTTCTTGTGGGTCTTTTGGTGTTTTCTGTGTTCATTTCGTGTGTGTGTGTGTGTGTGTGTGTGTGTGTGTGTGTGTGTGTGTGTGTGTGTGTGTGTGTGTGTGTGTGTGTGTGTGTGTGTGTGTGTGTGTGTGTGTGTGTGTGTGTGTGTGTGTGTGTGTGTGTGTGTGTGTGTGTGTGTGTGTGTGTGTGTGTGTGTGTGTGTGTGTGTGTGCGCGTTTGGGTGTGTGGTTGTGTGTGTGTGTGTGTGTCATGCTGTCTATCGGTGTTTTGGTGGTTGCGTCTTGTATGTGGCTTAGCCTGCTTGACTTTACTACTTTTCCATTTGTAAGATTCTTTCAGTTAATCAATTTTGTTGCACATAAGTATTGATATAGTCTTGTTTTTCCTCTTTAACCATGTATACAGTAAACAATAAACTAACAATACAACTTCAGAAGCACAAATTAAGTGCTCTCGTCCACACAAACACACTTTTACACTCACATAACACACGCACGCATTTTATAATAGATATAAATATAAAGACGGCATTACTCATATTATTAGGACACACTTTGGGTTTAAAACCGTGAGTTGCAAATATGCTAAATATTACCATCACGTAAAATTCACACACGCACTCACACACATAATCTGCACGGTTTATTTCCAGCTGAACACAGACACCATATATGACAACATTTTATTGTGTTACTAACCCTTCGCTTGCTAATCGCGTCAAAATACCTACCTGTAAATAGTGAAGACCCAGATGAGACAGCTCCTGCAGGAGCTGTCTCATCAGGGTCTGCACCATTTACAAGTTGATTGTGCAACCAGTGCACTCCACAGCAGTGATTGCACAGCGAAATACTTGTACACAGTGAAGATATATGTAATTATACAACAGGGCATGGGTAAAGAAGGAGAAATATATTTTAAAATTCAGCAAGCGAAGGGTTAAACACAAACATGGACATCAGTGAAGGCATTACTAGCCAACAATATTGGAGCTAGCAATTGACTGACGCAACAAGAAACCGGAAAATATGGAAAAGTGACCGCCAGCAATGTTCTTGTCCGAATCTGTGTGGATGATAGATACCTCGTCTCCCTGGTGAAGCTTTAGCACGATCGTTTGGGTGGAGGATTCGTACCAGGATTCTACGCCGTTAACATACATAGTAGTTACACTTCTTCCATTTAGAGTAAACGCAAAGTGTGCTATAGAACGTTCTTTGGTTGTAACAGTTGTGGAGAAGACATAGGTCCCTGGCACCGGGGCAATGAACGCGCCTGTATGAGGGTTATAAGCGTTGCCTTCGTTTGTCTCGATGTGATCAAAAGCTAGGATCTGGTTTTTACCGAGATGATAGGAATCGGTAGAGAGTGTTGAAAAAAATGCCACATTAACGTCGACTTCAGATTGACGTATTCTTTGTTTACGGTCATCTGTAAAAACAGTACCAGAACAAGTTATATATAATAATTGAGGTTGTGCAGTTTTTATAGAGAGAGGGAGGAAGTCGGAAATAGGAAAGAACAGCGAAGTATAGAAATATTATATCATACACTTTCAATACATCTAAATTAATAGATACCAATACATATTCCGAACATTTTTCTTATAGTTCATCAGTAGACAAATGTCAGGACATGTAGCTGTAACAACAACTCCTCTATTTATCAAATCTTAAATGCAAACTATATGCCTTTTTCCTAATAACTAGAACATTGAAATAAAATCTTATACAGCTTCGTGATTTTGTTACATACAGTGTCGGTTTTGCCACTAACCGTTCCAAGGTGGTACCCGTTTTGTAACCCTTACGTTTATGCTTGTCTTGTGTTTTTGTACTTGTGCGTTTGTTGGTATTTGATATTTGTTTCATGCACGCGTGTCTGGATGTGTCAATTATTTTATATGTGTTTTGTGGCAATGGTTGCATCTTGTGTGTGACTTTTCACACTGGACTTTACTATTTGTCATTTACAGCCGATTTATTTTGGAACCTAATTTTATTTTATACCGACTGGCAATAATATTAACAAACAGGGACGACCTTTGTGAAATATATTTACTATATGGATAAACGCTGGGTATATATTTAAGACTCTCATTACAATGACAAGAACTAGTATTAGCGAAGATCAGTTATAAACGTATAGCTATATAGGAGTGGATAATAAACGTCAATATTACGGTAATAATTCGTGGTAAACACTATTGTAACTAACCCGAACTTATCTGTCCACCATCTGTAGAATGAGCTTCAGTAGCATATGTATCCGATCGTTTCTGGTCATCCGTAACAACGTCCTTCCCTTGTGTTTCCTTTTGCCAGGTTCTATCTCCTAACAAGCGACGGAGATTTACAATCTCCTTACCCTGCCTTTCCTGTTTCTTTCGCACTACTGCTAACTCCTCCCGAAACCACGCCTCGCGATTTTCTAACACTTCAATGCGGCGGATCAGGTACTCCATAGTGGCTTTGTCTACGCTCACCTCCCGTTCGGAAGAGGAAGCAGCAGTACATGCCACGGACAAATAGAAACACACAACAAAAACGAATCGCTTCATGGCTAAATGGTTTACTGTTGAGTCTTCAAACAGACTGTCGTTTCAATAAATACGATATAAAGTCTTATCTTTACTCTATCTCATGGACTCACACATATGTATAAGAGTAATTTTGTTTCAAATCTTATCTCGAGCTGCAAATTCCGTTATCACTGTACTTGAGTTGATATGAACTGTGAGAACTAATGCTGACTTCAAAAGGCAAGTATGCTGTCGGTCGTGTAATAATCACAAAACAACCAAAGCTAAAGATAAGATGCATATATTAAAACATTCTCCACCAACCCCAATACTGTGACCACTCTATAGACTCGCCTCTTCGAGACTATTCTAACGAGTCGTCTCAATTTTGCGTTTGGTGGAGAATGGCGATATTTATATTTGGGTACTGACGCCCGTTTGTACATACAGTATAACCTCTCTAACCGGAATTCTAGTAGATAATAATTTAAATACTTTTAGGCAGGTGGCTGCTTAATGCAGGGTGAAAGTCATGCAGAAAGCTCCTCTAGGAGCTTTCTGCATGACTTTCACCCTGCATTAAGCTGCCACCTGTCTCCAAGAGCGATATTCATGCTAAATTTAACTGCCGGTTAAGAGAGGTTTTACTGTACATATGTATACCAGTTATCTCATGGCAAAAAGTATAATTCTATATCATTAAAATACAAGTACAAAAGTTGCTGCAGAGGCAGCAACAGAGAGCGCGGGCAAACGAAATGCTGGGAAGATTGTGTAATAGAGTTATAAATTGTCAACTGTATGAATTTAATATGGATGTAACTGTCTTTTGTTGATATTTTCAAAATGCAGACGGTCTGTTTGAAGTAGGGTGTTTTGGACACATCTAATGGCATAAAAAAGTTTTAACATCGTGTATGGCTCATAAATGTCAAAGTAATTATTGCAGAGTGAAATGCTAGTACATGTAAACATTGAAATAAGATGTATAAATAATAAATGTACAAAGTAAGCTGAAATAAACTGACTGTATAGTTTGTTGTCAAGTCTTTTGCTACTATGACATTGAAGGCAAGGAGGAATAGTTTAAAAAGACAAACTTAAGTGTTTTTGTTGTGAGCTTTGAAATGGATAAACTGATAATATAGTAGAACATAAAGGCCGAGGTGGGTCTGAAACAAATGATACAATGTTGGTAAATAAGTACAATACAAAACTGTAAAAGCAGGATCTATATTGCAGCTATGTTTCATTTTCTGAAATAATTGTAACAATCAAACAGTTAAAAGGGTTCTAAAGGCAATTATGTTGAGGAAATGGTCATTTGTTTTAAATATGTTCAACTTTAAGGCAAATGTGAATAATTGACTAGGTGTTTATAACAAGGAAATACAAGCATAATTTAATTGATGACTAGTGTACTACAGAATATTTACATTCGCCCTGCAACGTCCTTATGTAACCTTATTCTAAAAAGAAAGTTGCATAACCTCATGAACACCGGAAGTGCGTCATTCATTTTTTAAATATAAGAAATACAATGGAATATAAATATAAGAAATAAATGACGTGCTCCCGGTGTTCATGTGTTATGCAACCCATAGATTTACGAGCAAAGATTCACGTGAAGCCCTTCGGGCTTCACTAACTTTGCTCGTAAAGCTATGCGTTGCATAACCTCATGAACACCGGAAGCACGTCATTCATTTCTTAAATATCTGCAAACATGATGTTGCATTGTGAGACGGAACTAAATAGAGACAAGTTAATCTTTGGCAAACTATCATTATGTTTTCAGTAACGCTATGTGCATAATGAGAGATAGGACGTTTATGTACAATGAAACATGTGTAAACGAAACAGAAAATGAGCATTATTTTAGGAACAGAACAGAACATATCTTTATTCAACTTGTACAAGCATGTACGTTGTTGTTATAAATACAAAATACATAGAATATGTAACATAGGTCAAATGATCTTTCAGAATGACAGTATATTACAATTACAATCGATTTAATTACGTTGTGCATTAAGTGCTGTCTATTCAGATTTGAGATGACTTATATGTAAGCGTTAACAAGTGCGTTTCTCATGCAAAAGGAATACTTTATATAGAGAGCCAGTTTAACTAATTCCTGACGGTTTTGACGCTGTAGTAGCTTGTAGTGTAAAACTTTACAAAACTTGGTCTAGCATAAGAACACTTGTTTATATATTTCTTACGCAGGTCTGTGTATGAACTACATAAAGAACAAAATGAAACTCGTCTTCAATATCACGAGTTTCACAGTAACTACAATATCTTTCATTTCTTGATATGCTAATTTTGCCGTATCTCCCCGTTTCTATTTTAATGAATGTGAAGACAGACGCAGCCTAGCAAGATAAAATCTAAGTTTATATGACAATGTATCTAAATATGCTTCAAATCCGAAACAGCTTTTAAAATGTATGTATGTTGCTAGTGCACCGCTACTATTGATATTCTCATCTCAACCTTGTATAACACCATCCACTAATCTTTGTTTAAATATTTTGTGAAATGATTTCGGGTTTACAATTATTGGATCCATCCAAACATCAGGAAAACCATTATTTACTAGTAATGCTTAAATACTTGTGACCAAAGTACAAAATTGAGTCATGCAGGAAACACCACATACAGAACAAACAGCTGCACGAATAGCAACACAGGCAAAAGCAAATGTACATAATTATAAAAATATAAGGAGACGCACAAAGACAAAAACAAACATACGATATGGGGGATGGAAGTACCGCCTTGGAACGGTCAGTGACAAAAGTCAATGGGGGGGGGGGGGGGTTAAACCGTTTTTTGGTCGCCCAACCTCACATTTATTCCATCCCCACCCAAGTTTGATTAACCATTTCTATAATCGGCTAATAAATTATTGTATACAGTAGATAATATTACATTCTGTGTTAAAACTAGTTTCAACCAATATTTAATAATTCTAACGATTTATATATAAGGGATATCGACCCATTTCACCATATATATTGTATGTCGATGTACACCTCTTCACGTGTAGTAACCTCTTAAATATTTCGGTGTACTCGTTCTATTTGTTTAGATTAAGTATAACCCCATACTTCACAGCTATAATTCAAAACAGAACTTACACATGCATGAAATAACTGACATGTAACACTAAATTTCAGGTTCAAACCGTTAATATTGGCCATGAGTGCATTCAATGATCTCAGTCCTTTACCTACTATAAACTCTTGATTTAAAACAAAGCTCCTAGTGTAGTTGAAAACCGCCCCAAGGTAGTTAAAGTCACTTACTGTTTCTAAAATCTCACCCCGTACGACCAATTTTCATTTTCATTTAAACCACCCCTTTTCTTAAACACCATTACTAATTTTCGAGCAATTGTATTGCTAATCCCCAAGTTTCGCAGTATTCTTTTATCTACTTTATATTGCAAGTCATGTGGCGAGCTACCAAAGACAACAATGTCATCGGCAAAAAGTAAAATTGAAAGTATAATATCATCTATACTTATTCCTATAAGATCTGGATCTTGAATATTTAACTCTAAATCCTCAAGGAAAAGGACAAACATTATGGTCGAGATTATCTCCCCTTGCATGAGCCCAGTATAATTATCGTATATCACAGAATAAATATTTCCTTTTCTAAGGAACTCGTCTTCAATATCACGAGTTTCACAGTAACTACAATATCTTTCATTTCTTGATATGCTAATTTTGCCGTATCTCCCCGTTTCTGTTTTAATGAATGTGAAGACAGACGCAGCCTAGCAAGATAAAATCTAAGTTTATATGACAATGTATCTAAATATGCTTCAAATCCGACACAGCTTTTAAAATGTATGTATGTTGCTAGTGCACCGCTACTATTGATATTCTCATCTCAACCTTGTATAACACCATCCACTAATCTTTGTTTAAATATTTTGTGAAATGATTTCGGGTTTACAATTATTGGATCCATCCAAACATCAGGAAAACCATTATTTACTAGTAATGCTTAAATACTTGTGACCAAAGTACAAAATTGAGTCATGCAGGAAACACCACATACAGAACAAACAGCTGCACGAATAGCAACACAGGCAAAAGCAAATGTACATAATTATAAAAATATAAGGAGACGCACAAAGACAAAAACAAACATACGATATGGGGGATGGAAGTACCGCCTTGGAACGGTCAGTGACAAAAGTAAATGGGGGGGGGGGGGTTAAACCGTTTTTCGGGCGCCCAACCTCACATTTATTCCATCCCCACCCAAGTTTGATTAGCCATTTCTATAATCGGCTAATAAATTTTTGTATACAGTAGGTAATATTACATTCTGTGTTGAAACTAGTTTCAACCAATATTTAATAATTCTAACGATTTATATATAAGGGATATCGACCCATTTCACCATATATATTGTATGTCGATGTACACCTCTTTACGTGTAGTAACCTCTTAAATATTTCGGTGTACTCGTTCTATTTGTTTAGATTAAATATAACCCCATACTTCACAGCTATAATTCAAAACAGAACTTACACATGAATGAAATAACTGACATGTAACACTAAATTTCAGGTTCAAACCGTTAATATTGGCCATGAGTGCATTCAATGATCTCAGTCCTTTACCTACTATAAACTCTTGATTTAAAACAAAGCTCCTAGTGTAGTTGAAAACCGCCCCAAGGTAGTTAAAGTCACTTACTGTTTCTAAAATCTCACCCCGTACGACCAATTTTCATTTTCATTTAAACCACCCCTTTTCTTAAACACCATTACTAATTTTCGAGCAATTTTACTGCTAATCCCCAAGTTTCGCAGTATTCTTTTATCTACTTTATATTGCAAGTCATGTGGCGAGCTACCAAAGACAACAATGTCATCGGCAAAAAGTAAAATTGAAAGTATAATATCATCTATACTTATTCCTATAAGATCTGGATCTTGAATATTTAACTCTAAATCCTCAAGAAAAAGGACAAACATTATGGTCGAGATTATCTCCCCTTGCATGAGCCCAGTATAATTATCGTATATCTCAGAATAAATATGTCCTTTTCTAATACATGTCTTGACTTTAATAATACATACCCTTTAAAACACGTACACTTTTACCGTTAAGACCCAACTTATACAACTTGAACCACAAATAAGTTCAATTTATACTATCGAATGCCCTCTTTAAATCGGCGAAAGCGCAGTACAAACGTTTATTAGACGCTATCGTCTTCAGTACAATAGCGTGAAGATTAAACACCGCGTCTACATTTGACCGACCCGATCTAAAGCCGAACTGTGCATCTGATGATATTATTTTCCTCGCACCATGCTGAAACTCTGTTTTATCACATAGTCTACCTTGTGGGAGTGCCGTAACTGAGTGCCGTAAATCTTGGAAATGCACTAGTGCATATTTTATGCAAATTAGCAATCGTCAGCCAATCGTAGCGCTCATGTAAGCGTCAGCCTATTATAGCGCTCCATGTAGGCCGTCCGTTGTACATTGTATTACTGCGCTGTTTGTAAGGAATGGCCGAAACAGCCGTCAGCTATATAGCCTGTTTCATTTTCTTTGGCATTTTAAGGCTTATGTGATAAAAAGAATATTGCATTCGTGCTCATTACACATTGTTTTCATAAAACGCGTTTACTATTATGAATATGACACTCGCTAAAGCTCGTGTCATATCATTATTATAATAATAGTCAACTCGTTTCATAAAAACAATGTGTAATGAACACTCACGTAAGATCCTCTATATTTAATACCACTGCAAATATTTCAGCAAAGCAGCTAATCAATGTAATACTCCTGTATTTGGAAGGGTTTTCACGATCAATCTTTTTATATAATGAAAAAACTATGCCCTGGGTCCATGAGTCTGGATAAAATCCAGAATTCAAAATGGCATTGAATGAATCGCACATGTGTTAAGCTATAATATCAATGGATTTAATAAAGTATGAATTCAGTAGAATATCAACCCCTGCTGCTTTATCTGACTTGCGTTTCTTAACAACTGCTAAAATTAACAGTAATATCACAATAAAGTTCATCAAAATTGCAATTAGGATTGTCAAAATCATGGTTAGAGCAAAACAACTCTGCGTCCTCATTTACAGTTTGTGTAGAAGAGCCCATCATTGTTTGAAATAGTTAACGCTTATTTCGTTAGTAGCATGTGGCTTCTTCAGGAAGAGCGACCAAAACTCTTTCGGCTCAGAATGGCGTAAATGTTCATGTTACTAAAAATATTACGCTTACGAGAAATTAATTTCTTGTATGCTATTTTGCTTTCGCATAATACTATTCTATTTTCAGGCGATGGCTTACTAAGCACGGAGGTACACTTTTCTGCACTCTGCATTCAGCATCAAACTTTTCACTATCTTTTTTCAAATCATCGTCTTTAAAGCGTACATGTTTTGAAAAAAGAGGATCAGCAACCGAACGCATAGTTGCAACAATAATTTTTATAATACTTTTTAGGGAGTGACTGTGCAGTGCTGATTGCAGGATAGCTGATTGAAGGAGTTCCTGCAGGGGTTGTCTTTTGGCATTAAGCAATCATCTGTTTTGAAAGTGTAACTTACTGTTAAATATCTGTCCAGTTTAGAGAGGGTGTATTTTAATGTAAGAAAGCGCAATAACCTTAAAACTTCATACAGTATGGCAATACTGGCTATTCCCAAAGTAAGGTGACGCAATAATAACTTGTCTTAGTTAAAATCTGTCATACAATATCATAAGAGATATTTACATGTGTACATGATGTAGACAGTGAAATAAAAGCTGTACAGTAAAACTTTTATTGAGTGACCATACTTTAAGTAAAATTGACAGCTGGTAAGTAAGTGGAAGTAGGCATTAAATGCAGGTTGAAATGCAGAAATATTGTGGAAGTTTTGGTATGTCTTTCAATATGTGGTTAACACCAACTAGTATGAAAGGCAAATTGTTTGACTGCTTACATGGTGTTTTATCTCATTACCTACTTTTAAAATTTAAATCTTTGCAATAAATAAACTGAAAAGGAGCATTTACTAGAGATTGGGGAAATAAGAAGTGTATGGATTTGAAACCATTGTGATAAATGGAGCATTTGCTTCTTTGGGGCAAATGTTCTATTTATCACAATTGATTAGAAAAGTGACTCTTATATTGGTGCGAAGTGATACTTGAAGTAAAGTGACGTAGGTCACATAATGATCAGTTGTCTCGTTTAATTCTGTCATAAAAAAATATAAGAAATATTTACAATTGTACGTAATGTAGACATAGTGAGATAAAAGCTTTACAGTAAAAACCTATATTTGGTGATTATAACATTAGGAACAGTAACAGCTGGTAAATACTAGACGTGGGCATTAAATGCAGATTGAAATGCAGGAAATATTGTTGGTGTTTTGGTCTGACATTAAACATGCGTTTAACACCAATCAGTATGAAAGGCAAATGATTTGACTCCTTAAATTGTATTTTAATCCATTACCTCATAGGTTAAATTTTGCATCAATAAATTGAAAAGGAGCATTTACTAGAGGAATGGGAAAAATAAGAAGTGTGTAAATGAAACCATTATTATAAATTGAGCATTTGCCTCTTAAGAACAATTACCGTATATAGCACAAGTATATCAAAACGTGTCTCCTACATAGGTGGAGGTGATTCGGAAAGTAAGGTCACATAATAATAAGTTGTCTTAGTTTAATTCTGTCATACAATAAAATAAGATATATTTACATGTGTACATGATATACATGGTAAAAAGGAAAGCTATACAGTAAAACCTGTATCGAGTGATCATAACTTGGCAGCTGAGCATTAAGTGCAGTTTGAAATCAAGGAAAATCTTGTGGATGTTTTTGTTTGACTTTCAACTTGTGTTTATCAGAAACTGGTATGAAAGTCCAACGAGTTTACAGTTTACGTGGTGTTTACTGTTCTATGTTGTTTTTTTTCTCAATTTCAATACCTACTCAATATTCATGGACAAAACAGTTATAGTGAAATATGGAAGATGGAACATCACAGCTATTTTAGAAACTAAAGAAATAGATCTATCAAATTCTTCTTTTAGCAAACAGAGTAGACCCTGATCAGACGGCTCCTCTAGGAGCCGTCTGATCTGGGTCTACTCTGTTTGCAAATGCGTGAAAACACGTTTATATGAGGGAAGGGGTTAAACCAATTACCTCATATGCTATTTTTGACATCTACCTCTTTGCATCAATAATCTGGAAAGTAGTATTTAATAGGGAAATGGGAAAAATAAGAAATCTAAAGTTTTGAAACGATTGGTATAAATGTAGCATTGACAGGGGCGAGTTGGACAGGGGCGAGTTGGTCCTGGACCGAATGGAATTAGGCGATGTTGGAAGTCGGTAAAGTTGACCTCTGCTTCACTATTATGGTAGTGCACATGTCAAAATGCATCTGCCCAAATTGCAAGTTGTAAATAGTGAATCAGAGGCATTGTTTCGTGTTGCTAAAATTATTTTATATTGTGATACCGAACACGACGATCTTGTTCCGGATAGGAAAAATGTGGATGGTGGTGATGTTGCGATTTATATAACGGTAAAAACAAAAACATTCCGGCTCCAGTACCAAAGCAAATTTCCCCATCACTAATTGCGCGGGCCCCTGATGGGGCCCGCGCAATAAAGGTATAAAAGTTTTCATTTTCATGCCTTTACTGCGATTTAAATGTCTGTCCGCTTCCGACTTTTAATATACTATTTCTACATCGACTGTAAAGAAACCATCTTCTTTCACTTCATTACAAAGTAACGTTCAGGCAGTTTGAACCAACCACACTTTTTGTGACCGATGTTTTACTTTTGTAATGTGGACAACTAAACAGTAGCGTGCTAGTGATATCTTGAATTATGTGAACTATTTCCTTGTAAATCCTGCGTCAAGATAGAAACTGGCAATATCTGAGGAATAAATAAAATCAAACATCAAACTCAAAATGATGCTTTATTGTGTTAGCATAGTATTAACATGTTTACATGTACATCGTTTTAAACTTTACTAGCCGACGATATTTGTACTCGCACTTGACTGACGAAGCAGGAAACCAGAAAATATTGAATAATTACTCCCAGCAACGTTTTTATCCGAATCTGTGTGGACGACAGATACATCATCTCCCTGGTTAAGCTTTAGCACGATCGTTTGGGTGGAGGATTCATAGAATGATTCCACTCCGTTAACATACATATTTGTTAAATGTCTTCCATTGAGAGAAAAAGCAAAGTGTGCTACAGACCGTTCCAAGATTGTCGCAGTTGTGGAGAAGACATAGGTCCCAGACACCGGGGCAATGAACACGCCTACATGAGGATTATAGGCGTTGGCTTCGTTAGTCTCAATGTGATCAAAAACCACGTTTTGGTTTTTACCAAGATGCAGGGTATTGGAAGAGAGTGTTGCAAAAAATGCCACGTTAACGTCGACTTCAGTTTGGCGTATTGTTTGTCTATGATCGTCTGAAAAATTCAGAACACATAGAACAAATAACAAATTTGTGTTTCACCCCTAAGCCAGCACTTCAGATACGAATGAATCCAGATGAGAAGCCGAGTAACTCGATGTCTCATCAGAATGAAAATTGTTTGTTCCTGTGATTGATTTTTGAAATTAAAATGAAGAAAAATAAAACATTGAAAATTGTAGTAGACGACAAAGTTTGCAGACGGCAAAATATTTCAGCGAAAAACTAGAGTGTCCTTTCGGGCATGTAGCACTGTCTTGCTATTTGTCACCTATATACAGCGCAAAGCTATAATTAGTAAGCTGATAGCATTTGTCGTCGACTAATATAATTATTGGACCTCAGACTTAGAAGAACTTTGCTCTCATGTGTGCATTAATCCTTTTCTCCATGAATATTCACGTAAGAAATAATGATTATTAATTAGATTAATTGTTATAATAACACATGGACACAGCAAAGTTTGGCCATGACAGAAACTGTAGAATTATATATTTATGATATCATAAGCAAACAGAGCAGACCCTGATCATACGGCTCCTATATGAGCCACCTGATCTGCGTCTACTATGTTTGCAAATGCGTAGAAATGTGTATTTATGGAGTAAGGGTTAAATGTGTGTGTGTTTTGTTTTACTGTCTGTCTGTCAGTTTGTGTCTTTCTATATGTGTCTGTTATACGCGCGTACTTCTTTTGTGCTTCTGATGTGACTGTGCGTTTTATGTGGCATCTCCTGTATGGCTTAAAGGTTTTATTTTGCATTCATGAAACGCTGTATATAGTACTGTAACAAACCTGAACGTTCTATTCCACTATATGTGGCATGAGCTTCAGTATTCTCAGTGTCTGATCGTTTCCGGTCTTCTTTGGCCACTTTTTCCTGTGGTTTGTGTCGCCCCAATCTGTCTCCCAACAAACGGCGGAGATTGGCAATCTCCCGACCCTGTCGCTCTTGTTTTCTACGCATCACTGTAAACTCTTCCCGAAACTTCATGTCACGGT
This sequence comes from Azorinus chamasolen, assembly GCA_963576725.1. Lineage (NCBI taxonomy): Eukaryota > Metazoa > Mollusca > Bivalvia > Cardiida > Solecurtidae > Azorinus > Azorinus chamasolen. Next base: position 29,787,154 of record OY755241.1, on the reverse strand, counting down.
TTTCCAACACCTCAATACGGCGGATAAGATACTCCAAAGTGTCAGTGTCCAAACCTCTATCCGGATCCTCTGCGGACACAGCAGTATAAACTACTGACATGCAGAAGCATGCAGCTAAGAGGAATGTGTTCATGACAAAGTGTGTACAGTTCAAAAGTAAGCTTACAATGTCAACTACCTGAGAGACTAATGTCCAAATAAGGTATCACATATATAGTGCAGGCCTTTTGGAAATACTTTATCTAGTTGATTCTTATCTTGATTACCACATTTATTACACTAGGTCGAACGGATAAAGTAGTACAGCTGCCTTATTAACCCATGTGTAACATAATTTAATTATGTTACTGGTTAAAAGTTACTACTGATGAATGGTTAATGTGTTTTTACTTAAGGAGCATGCACATGCATGGTATATATATTTATCAATATGTCAAGAAGCGGAGTTATAGAGTTCATGCTGTCAAAATAGGCTGAACATGTCAACATAGTCGTGTTGACTGATACAATAGCAGTGTGTATAATACTTGAGAGAGAGAGAGAGAGAGAGAGAGAGAGAGAGAGAGAGAGAGAGAGAGAGAGAGAGAGAGAGAGAGCCAGGAGAGAGCTAGATAGATAGGACATGTATGTTAGAAAGATGCCACTATACGAAGAATAAATTATGAAGAAAACTTAGTTATAAGTTGTTGATTACGCCACATATGACCTCATAGACTATATTTAGACCCAACCGCTTTGAGCAGTTCTACCGAAAAGGAGCATTTACTACAGAATAGGGAAATTTTAGAAATGTGTAGTTAAGAAACTATTGTGATAATTAGAGCATTTGCTCCTATGTAGCAAATGCTCTGTTTATCACAATAGTTTCACAAATGACTTTTACAGAGGCGTCAAAAGGCGTCAATATGAGAGAATGGGTTAAGAGTCACACATCCTACAGGTCCCTTTATAATTCCTTCAATAACAAACGTTTATCTATTTATTTGAAAGATATTAACTTGCTTGCAAACAAGCAAAATGCTTCCAAAAAAGTAGGACGCATAAAGGGAAAGTATATTGTATACTTATACTATATACCTAACGACCTCGCTGTTACAATATATTTAGTCTGTGTTTGTATTGCCAGAAATGATTTGATCATCTGCAAGCATTAACATATAACAAAAATAAGATCATTAATGGTCTGGGTCTTGCAGGAACAATTCTAATTAAATAAATAATAGTGAATATCAAAATGTCTTCTGAAACGTGGGAATAGGAGTTATCTATCCTGATACATAGCTTAACGTTTCGAATATCCAATAAGTAAAAGTCTCCCATTCAGGCCACGTCAATAGTGTGTATAAAACAAAACGTATGTTCATACTATCGAAATACCTTCTTATAGCAATATTTGTGCAGTATGACTTTCATTTTCTAATTTTCATGAAACGCTACATATCATAATGTAACAAACCTAAACTCCCACTTCCACTCTCTGTGGCATGAACTCCAGTGTTTTCAGTGACCGGTCGTTTCCAGTCTTCTTTAAAAATGTACTCCTGTGGAAGTTGTCGTTTCAAACTGTCTTCAAACAGATTAGCAATTTAAACAGATTAGCAATCTCCCGACCCTGTCGCTCTTGTTTCTTACGCATCGCGGTGAATTCCTTCCGAAACTGCATGTCTTGATTTTCTAACACTCCAATACTACATAGACCATAGTGTCTATGCTTAAACATCTATTCAGATCCCCTGCGGACTTATGACACGCGGAAGCATGCAGCTAAGAGGAATGTGTTCATAACAAAGTGTGTACAGTTCAAATCTAAATTCTGAAGGGTGGTGATTTAACAATTTAAACTATCTGTCAAGTGACGATATGCTGTCGAAATAAAAGTTTTCTTTTCATCTAGTAAGGAAGCACATGTATAGTGTAGGCCTCTGCTGAAATACTTTATCTAAAGTTGTACTTCAATATCTCGGATTCCAATGGACCATGCACATTTTCTTTTCGAGATAACAGAAGTTCGAGTCATCTGGTTTCTAACGTGGCACTACATGAACCATTTTGGTGTCGCAGTGCCCTAAATAACAGGCAAAGAACAGTTCTATGAAGGTCGTGTCGAGCGCGCATTTCATTTGTGCATTTGGTGTGTTGCTAAGCGCTGTCGTGTGTGAGCACGCATTTCGTTTGTGCGTTTTGTGTTGCTGAGCGGTATCGCGTGTGAGCGCGCATTTCATTTGTGCGTTTGATGTTGCTGAGCGCTGCCATGTTTGAGCACGAATTTCATTTGGTGTGTTGCTAAGCGCTGTCCTGTGAGCGTGCATTTCATTTGTGCGTTTGGTGTTGCTGGGCGCTGTCGTGTGTGAGCGCGCATTTCGTCTGTGTGTTTGGTGTTGCTGAGCACTGTCGTGTGTGAGCGCGCATTTCGTTTGCGCGTTTGGTGTTGCTGAGCACTGTCGTGTGTGAGTGCGAATTTCTTTGTGTGTTTGGTGTTGATGAGCGCTGTCATGTGTGAGTGGGTATTTCATTTGTGCGTTTGGTGTTGCTGAGCGCTGTCGTGCATAAGCGCGCATTTCATTTGTGCGTTTGATGTTGCTGAGCGCTGTCCTGTGAGTGCGCATTTCATTTGTGCGGTTGGTGTTGCTGAGCGCTGTCATGTAGCACGCATTTCGTTTGTGCGTTTGGTGTTGCTGAGCGCTGTCGAGTGTGAGCGCGCATTTCGTTTGTGCGTTTGGTGTCGCTGAGCGCTGTCATGTGTGAGCGCGCATTTCGTCTGTGCGTTTGGTGTTTGATGAGCGCTGTCATGTGTGAGAGCGCATTTCGTCTGTGCGTTTGGTGTTGCTGAGCACTGTCGAGTGTGAGCGCGCATTTCATTTGTGCCTTTGGTGTTGCTGAGCGCTGTCGCGTGTGAGCGCGCATTTCATTTGTGTGTTTGGTGTTGCTGAGCGCTGTCGTGCGTCATTTCCAAAATTCTATTTTATTCTATTTTTATAGTTGGGCTCCTTTCTAATAACAAACGTATAATTACACATCTGGAAAACATTTTGGCTCAGGAAGAAACTGTAGAAACATATTTATATATGATACCATAAGCAAACAGAGCAAACTACTACAGGATCCGTCTGCTCTGGGTCTACTCTGTTTGCAAAGATATTTTTCTCGTTTGCAAGCAAGTTACCCAGTGGTTTGACTGTAATACAGGAGTCGCTGAGGGAAAAACAGTTGAACTTCGATATCTCGAACTGGAATAACTTGAACTTCGGGATAACTCTCCTAAACATTCGGTCCTTTAAAATTTACAATACATAATTATTCTAAAATGTATTACTAACTCGGTACTGGAATTCATAGGCTTGTAATGATAGATAGTGACCGCATTGCTAGAATAGGCTTGTAATGATAGATAGTGACCGCATTACTGAAATAGGCTTGTAATAATAGAAAGTGACCTCAGTGCTGGAATAGGCTTGTAATGATAGATAGTAACCGCATTGCTGGAATAGGCTTGTAATGATAGATAGTGACCGCATTGCTGGAATAGGCTTGTAATGATATATAATGACCGCATTACTAGAATAGGCTTGTAATGGTAGATAGTGACCGCATTACTGAAATAGGCTTGTAATTGTAGCTAGTGACCGCATTACTGAAATAGGCTTGTAATGATAGATAGCACCACAAAAAGTTACTTTCGAAAACGATTATGTAATACACTAAGACCAGGCGTACACTAGGACGCCGAATGGTTCCCGAAGGGTTCCCGAATGTGGATATCGCAGATTCTGGATGATTCGGCATGCCTTCGGGATGTTCGGGAACCCTTCCGCGTCATTCCTGAACCCTTCGGGAACCCTTCTGTGTGATTCGGGGACTGATCGGGATCGAAAAAGATTCGGCATCCAAGTTTTAAAAGTTTTAAAATTTGGACGCCGAATCTTTTATTCGGGAAGGCTTCGGGACCTTCTGGAACCCTTCGGGACGTTCGGGAACCCTTCGCGGTGGATTCTGGGTCATTCTGCAATGCTTCGGGATCTCCTATCTACCCCGTGCGGTTCCAGAATGAAGCCGAATCGATGCGGAATGCTTCCCGAATGCTTCCTGAAGACGCGGAAGGGTTCCCGAATCCACATGGAAGACATGCCGAAAGTATTATGAACGATTCATATACTTAATATCAAACTTATTAGGGGTATTACTGTTACAGATAGAGAAGATAAGTGATATATTTCTAAACAGAAAATAACAGTTTGTGCATAAAATATCTAATTAAACCCAAAATGAATTTGGTAAAATTCTTAAGTCTGTTACAAATTCTCAAATATTGTTTTTGATTTAGATCACCCTCATTTATTATCAAATACAATATGTATTCTTAAAATGACAATTAAGAAAACGTTTTGCAATTTGTATTTTACAAAATAAACACTAATTTATGTACGGTCGTCAGATTGCCAAAAGATTTCGAGATATAAAATACAATATACAAGAAACTTTACCTACAGTCCGATGTTACAAAACATCTTATTTAACATGAGCTAGAAGTTATTTACCGGCTAAAACAATAGCTTCTTAACAAAATACATTCCATTACTAACTACCTATGGATAAAATGCATATATATAGAAAATGAATAGCTATAAAATATAACACATCTCAGTTTTGTTACCTACTAAAAATAGCTTTAAAATAGCATGTATATAATCAATCCCTAATACTCGTAATTGGTGTTTTTTGTGACGAAAACGAACACATGAGATGGAAGCATTGATATGTAGATGTATGTGTGTGCGCACGTGTGTGTGCGTACGTGTGTGTGCTCTTCCCAAATAGTTGCTAAGACTGAATTTGAACCCCACCCAAAACAGGGTCTACAGAGTTTGTATTCAATATTAGTATATAGATGTGTGTATCCTTTACAAGTAGTATACTTACAAAGAGTGTAATTGTCTTTTGCAAACAGTGTGGATTCTGAAAAAGTGGTTCGTGTTTGACCCACCCAAACAGGGTCCATAGAGTGTGTTATTTTGCAACACATCTATAGCTATAATAAATATATGTCAATATTTATTTACATTAATTCTAATGTGCACACTTATTTATTTTGTAGTTTAAGGTTGTGTGCATATAGTATGGATATGTGTAAGTGGATCTATACTTGTACTATAGAAGCCTAAGAACTATCTTTAGATGCAAAATAAGATATGAAATGGAAATAAGACATACATGATTAATTGTCATTAAGAACTGACATAAAAATGAATCTTTCTCAATTAAGTATGAGAGGTTTTAAGCAATCCTCAGTCACATATATTGATGGAGATGCATGGAGAGGAGGATAAGGTAATACATACAGTTTAAAAAGGGGTATTGATATACAGCAAGCATAAGACGGCTCTTCCAGGCGTAAAGGAACTGTCAGTATTTATTACATGATAATGGTGCCATGTACTCCGACCCAATACCCATTAGATGCTAGGAGCCGGAGGTAACCCCGCTCCATCCGAATGAATCTAGTCTAGATATAAGGGGAAATCATCTTTTCCACTGCAACGAGACATCTTTTCCACTCAAAAACACAAAACTGCGACATCGTTATATACCCAGACTATCAATTCGTCAACCATTCAGCCTTATTTCTGCAACGATTCGGCATCCTTTCGGCATGTTCTGCAACGGTTCCGCAACCTTTCCGCAACCTTTCCGCGCAATCGGAAAACATTTGGGAAGCATTCGGGAGGTAATTCTCAAGGTTTCGGAATGGTTCTGCATCACTTCGGCGTCTGTTCGCAACGCTTCGTAAGCCACTTCCCGAATACTTGCGGAATGCATGCCGAATGGCCCCGAATTCAAAGCTGATCCCGAATGGTTCCCGAATCGAACAAAATACATTCTGCAACCCTTCGGCAAGGCTTCGGCACTGTAGTGGACGCCAGGCATAAAACAGCTGGTGGAGTTAGGTATAAAACGTAAAATTAACCCATTCCCTTATAGGCTATGTTGAGACCAAACCTCTGTGAATAGATCTACCGAAAATGAGAATTTGCTAGAGAAAAGGAAACTTTTAGAAATTGTATAGTTCTTAAACCATTGTGGTAAATAGAACATTTGCTCCTATGGAGCAAATGCTCTATTTATCACAATGGTTTAAAACATGACCTACCTTTACAGAGGCGACAAAAGGCGCCAGTATAAGGGAATGGGTTAATGCATTGCATTTCGATGAAAACCCCATTGAAAGAAAAGTGCACAGTTAATCTACAAAGTGCATAGTAAAGAACAGTGGAAAATGCACTATAACGACGTATGCACAATCGTTTTAAACAAAAGTTTGTCGCTGAAAGACATGAATAGCTGAAATGGGGTCTTGAAAAAAACCTTTTATAACCCAGTGATGTCACAACGCACTATGCAACGCAGAAAGCCCATGTAGGAAGTTTCTGCATTACTTTTGACCTGCATTAAGCAACCACTTGCCTTACCGACCTATAATAAAACCTCTTTTTGATGGCTGCTTAAAACAGATTCTGCTGTACCTCATGATGATGAACTTTCCAATCCGGAGACAGATAGATGGCAGGATATTGTACTGGAGCTTTCTGCATGGTTTCCACCCTGCATTAAGCAGCCACCTGTCTAAAAAAACAGACGTCTTCTGTTGTTGTAATATTTATTACGTGAGTGATACATTAATAAGAAAACTATTCATAACACTTTGTCGCAATCTTATTTCCTCTTTTAAAATCAACAGTAGGTTTTGGAATAGGCTTTACAAACTGGTGGGTATACATATACAGTAGAACCCCGCTAATGCGACCACTTAATGCGACCACTTAAACAAACATGGCTGTTTTCATAAGCAGGTGGTTGCTTAATGCAGGACGAAAGTTATGCAGAAAGCTCCTATAGGAGCTTTCTGCATAACTTTCGTCCTGCATTAAGCAACCACCTGCCCTTGCCACTGTGAATTATTCCCCTTTTTGGTGGTCGCATTAGTGGGGTTTTACTTTATATGAGGCGCTATGGTTAATGACTAAAACACACTTTGCTCAAGGCTGAGATCTTGAATAAGTCAGTTAGACATGTAGTCTTTTTCAGTCTAAGTATGATTTCATTCTCAGGCATTTTGCTCGTCATAGTTTGACTGAGGCTAAAATGGAGTATGTATAACCTAAAATCATTCTCAAGCACCAGGTTGATCAGATTGTGACTACGCCAAACTCTGATCAATCTGGAACCTGAGCATGATTTACTACTCTGACTCAAAAAGCTACCAACAGGCATGATACTTCAAATAGAACGATTTCAAACTCGAACTCAGACGTTTATAACCACGTGTCCGGTGTCTACAATGTTTAAAGCTTCATAAATTAAATCGCTAATCCGAACTCACAAATAAGTAGTATATGTGGTACCTTAACCCATTACCTCATAGGCTTTTTTTTTAGATACAACCTTTTTGAACAATCTACCGAAAAGGAGCATTAACTAGAAAAAAGGAAAGTTTTTAGAATTTTGTAGTTTGAAACCTTTGTGATAAATAGAGCATTTGCTCCTATAGGAGCAAATGCTCTATTTATCACAGTGGTTTCACAAAGTTACTTTTACAGAGTCGTCAAAAGCCGTCAATATTAGGGAATGGGTTAATGCAGGATTCAAGCCATGCATAAAGTTTCCCTGTGACTTTCACCTTACATTAACCAGTTACTTGCCTCAAGATCGCAATTCTTCGTCTTGAATTAATTTACGATTAACAAGGAGAGTTTCAAACGATGTTCAGATTAACCCATTCCCTCCTATTGACGACTTTTGGCGACTCTGGAAAAGTCACTTTGTGAAACCATTGTGATAAATAGAGCATTTGCTCCTATAGGAGCAAATGCTCTATTTATCACAATGGTTTCAGACTACAAAATTCTAAAATTTTCGTTTTCTCTAGTTAATGCTCCTTTTCGGTAGATTAATTGAGAGAGGTTATGTCTAAAAATAGCCTATGAGGGAAAGGGTTAACAATGTTTATATTAACAATGTTCAGATCAGCAAGATTCAGATTAGCAAGATTCAGATTAGCAAAGGTCATCCAAATTGAACTTAAGTGTCGAATGGTTTAAATCCTCTGATAAGACTTCGAGTCAACAACAGTAAAAACTTCGACCTTTTAGTAATGAAGAAGTGATGACGTTTTAGGCAGCTGGTTTTAATGCAGGATGAAAGTCATGCAGAAAATGTACGAGATTACTGTATGACTTTCACCATTCCTTAAGCAGCCATTTGCCAAATCAACTTCTCAATTCGTCATTACTAAAACTTCGAGCTATCGAGAGAAAACTTACAGAAAAACTGAATGACACTATAATACGATCAAATTGTATAATTATGTACAGAAGTTCTGAAACGTTGTCGCTTTGTGCATGACGATCATGTAGAAAATTGTGTATATTGCATATACCTGTATATAAAATACATTAAACTCTGAATTCAGTGATCATTTATAAGAGTTTAATGTTCGGATTTAACATATTCCCTGATATGCTATTTTTAGATCCAACCTCTTTGACTAAATCTACTGAAAAGGAGCATTTACTAGAAAAATGGTAACTTTTAGAAACCATTGTGATAAACATCATTTGCTCTATAGGAGCACATTCACAGTGGTTTCAAAAGTGACTTTTACAGAGGCGACAGAATGTGTTGATGGGGGAATTAGTTAAGACAAATAGTAACTGAATACAGATCACAAGTATCATTAGTTAAGACAAATAGTGGCTGAATACAGAACACAAATATCGAAACCAAAAATACACCAATACTTTCTTTTCTGAATTAAGCCCATCTACCTATTATAAATTGACCCGATATCCCCCCCCCCTCCCTGCATGGTCGTTGCTAGCACATATCCAGCTTATCTCAACCTGACTCGTATTTGCAAACAGTGTGGACCCAGAGGAGATGCAGAGTAACTCGACGTCTCACCAGGATCCAGGATAGTCGCGGTCAATAGTGTCTTAATCCTTACCCTCATAGAAACGTGTTTTCACGCATTTGCAAACAGAGTAGACCCAGATCAGACGACTCCTAGAGGAGCCGTTTGATCTGGGTCTGCTCTGTTTGCTTATGGAATTTGATAGATCCGTGCCTTTACTTTCGAAAATAGCTACAATGCACCACCTTCCATATTTGATTATAACTGTTTTGTTCATGAATATTCAATGGGTATTAAAATTTGGACTAAACATAGAACAGGGAAAGGGTTAACCCTTATCATGCCAAACGAAATAATGTTTGCTCAAACTCTGATATAAAGCAATGTTTATTCACTTTGTTCAAGCTATTGAGAAACTACTGACCGAGTGTCAAACAGCTTGGATCCTGATGAGACGCCGAGTTACTCGGCGTCTCATCTGGATCCAAGCTGTTTGCAAATGACAGTTAGGTCGTGATTGGCAGGATAAAGGTTAAAATCGTGTTCAAATCGGAAGTAGTCAAAATTGCACCAGGTCCAAATTTGAGCAGACAGATGTGTAGTGGTTGTTCATTTACTCCATAGATACATCTTTTGGAACGTTTGCAAACAGAGTAGACCCTGATTAGACACATATGGGAGCCATATAACCAGTACCTGCTCTGACTGCTTATGAATTTTGTGAGATCTATTTCTATATTTTCTACCATGGTCAAAAAGTACCTTGTTCATAATGCTGTTAAACGAGATCATTTTATTAACCCTTTCGGCGCCACATTTCTAATTGTCGTCTGCAAACCACTTTTGTTTAATCATATGGTAAAATACGGAAATGGGATAGATAAGGAACAAAGCATAGGTATAGATATAGAGTTTGAGACAAAAAGTGAAATCCCTGATCAGAGGCGGCGTCTGATCTGGGACTGCACTATTTGTCGTGGTGCACTTTTTCGACATTGGCGGTGAAAGGGTTAATGAATATATTCATACAGTCTCTACTTCTGACAATACTATTCCTGGAGTAAAGAGCTAACCATTTGTTTCATATAAACACATTTTCACATCTTTGCAGACAGAGGGGACCCAGATCAAGCGGCTCCTGTATGAGTCGTCTCATCAGGGTCTGCTCTGCTTGCTTATGAAATTATAATAGACCCGAGTATACAGTTTGTATTAATACCAAACACTCATGCGTACCATTATGAAAAATCAGTTAATAAGTATTCATGATGTCATTATTTCTTACATGAATATTAAACAGGAAAATGATTTAGAGGTTTTACTGTTATGTAACGGACTGCAATCAGCCAAAATATCGCCCCCGTCTTCTACCCGTGAACAGACGGCCGTATCGCTTGTCCATGTTAGAGATGTCATCACTATCTAGACTTGCTCTTTTACCGAACCAACCTTTATTGTCTACAAACAGTCTTCCATACCTCTTATCCACATCTCTTTTCCCAAACATTTTGTTCCCTCCAATAAAAAGTTGGCCATATCGTTTTGGCGGAGCATATTCAATCAATTCCGAGTCATCGCGTTTGCCTACTTTGAAAGGCGACCCAAAAATGTATCCGTAACGCTTAGCGAGGCGTTCATCATCTCCATAATCGTCAGAATCAAATGAACTTTCTGAAGACCTCTTCCCAAAGTAAGACCCAGAGCCCATGTACAATCGCCCGTAACGCTTCTCGGGTGACCTCTTCCCAAAGTATGACCCCGAGCCCATGTACAGCCGACCATAACGCTTATCGGGTGACCTCTTCCCAAAGTATGACCCCGAGCCCATGTACAGCCGACCATAACGCTTATCGGGTGACCTCTTCCCAAAGTATGACCCCGAGCCCATGTACAATCGCCCGTAACGCTTCTCGGGTGACCTCTTCCCGAAAAACAGGCTACCATATCGCTTAGGGCTCTTCATGAAGAGAGTACCGTATCGCTTGTTTCTCCCCTCAAGCGCATTCTCAATTTCTGGATTTTCTGGTTCATACTCAGAATCGTCATACACACCGTCATCAATGTCATAGTAGTCTTCGTCTGCCTCGGGATATTCCCGTGCGGTTTCTATTTCCTCCATGACCTGTTCACAGGATTGTTGGTCACCTACACAAGCATTGCAAAATTGGAATGCTGAATCCACAGTACAGCAATCGACGAGGTTCACACCCACCTTAAAGGGAAGCGCGGAGCAAGCCAGGCAAACGCTGGCGACTTTATTATCTTTGTCACACTGGTTCCCCTCATCTTCGTCGCTGACTGGAATAGCTTTCTCTTCCATAGCCAGACAGGGAACTATGAAGACCATCGCAAATGCCGCTAGAAGCATGGTATTGTTTGACCTTGTCATCTGAAAAAACAACAACAGGTAAATGGTATTGTTTTATCTGGTTGGGTCGTTAATGATATTGTGCGCCACACAAGAGACAGGGCATAGCTATAACCGCATACGTTTCCTTATTCTTATCCATTTCCGCCATGAATATTCATGTAAGAAATAATGACGTCATGAGTACAATTTAGATTAATTTGTTATAATAGTACGATAACACGGACATTTTTGGATTTGGCTATGGCAGAAACTGTAGAATCATATGTACTACAGTAAAACTCCTCTTGTGCGACCACCTAAAAGAAGTATAATTCTGGGTTATAGAGACAGGTGGTGGCTTAATGCAGGACAAAAGTAATGCAGAAAAAGGCGCGTATTTATGGTGTAAAGGGTAAAATCATCAACTCTGCAAATAAGCCCTTTAACACATTACACCCTAGTGACGCATTTGGTGCCTCTATAATATTGACACTTTAAAACCATTGTGATAAATAGAGCACTTGCTCAATAGGAGCAAATGCTCTATTTATCACAATGGTTTCAAGACTACACAATTCTAAAAATCTCCTTTTCTTTAGTAAATGCTCCTTTTCGTTAGATTTATTCAAAGAGGTTGGGCCTAAATATAGTCATGGGGAGAATGAGTTAACGCATTCGCAAACAGAGCAGACCAAACTCAGGCGAATCCTGTAGAACCCGTCTGATCAGGGCTTGCCTTGTGTGCTTATGTTATTAGATAGATTTGATTATACAGTTTTTTGCCATGGCCATTATTTTCTGTGTTGACGTGACATAATGGGATGGAGCCGTCTGTCAGGGTCTACTGACCGTGTTTGCTTAACCCTTTCGCTGCCAATGCCGGATCTGTGATTACCTATGCAAACAGTTTGGATCCAGATGAGACGCCGAGTAACTCGGCGTCTCATCAGGATCCAAACTGTTTGTTACTGTTACTATGTTTTTGAAATAAAAATGAAGAAAATAAAAAAAATGAAATTTTGTAGCAGACGAAAACGTTAGCAGACGACAGAGTTTGGCAGCGAAAGGGTTAAGGAATATATAGAACTGACTCTACGGATTCTTTTGTGGCCATACATTCTTCTGTTGATATGCCAGAGTAAAACAAACTGTTCTAATTAATATTCATGAAGTCTGCATTTCTGTGTAAATATTCATGAAGTAAAAATATTTTGTATGACCCAGCTAGATATCAAACTAACCTTGTACAAACCATTTCGAAAGTGAACGCCCAAGTGATTGAGCTGAGACGGGTCCTTTGTTTACACAGCATTCGTATAATAATGGTGCATATGACGTGAATAAATTAATTAAATTAAGAGTAAGACTCTAGGTAAATTCATGTGAGCCCTTTCCAAACACTGTTTGCTAATCTGGTTGCATTTTGGCTGTTTTAAAAAGAAAAAAAACTGTAATTTAAGAGTTGTAGCAGACGGGACATACTCCAGACGACAGTTATTAAACGGTTTAAAACATTCACCGCCAATGTCGTATAAATGCACCACGACAAACAGTGCAGTCCCAGATCAGACGCCGCATTTTCAAGGCGGCGTCTGATCAGGGACTTCACTTTTTGTCTCAAACTCTATTTCTATATCTGTGCTTTATTCCTTTGAGCTTTGCATTTATTTATCTCATTTCCTTATTTTACTGAATGGTTTAACAAACTTGGATTGCAGACGACAATTAGAAATTTGGCGCCGAAAGGGTTAACCATTTCGCTACGAATTGCGAATCTATGATTACAGTTTGAAACAGAAGAAGAAGCTCGGCCGCTATCTTATTAGAATAAAAATGTTTGATGTTGCGATTTTTTTAAGCAATAAGGAAGACAATTCAAAACTTAAAAAGTGAATCAGACGATAACTTTTGCAGACGACACTATTTGACAGTGAAAAAGTAAATCTTTAGTACAATAAAACCTCTCTATAACGGCCACTATATTCTGTTAATTAGTTGGTATTTAGGGCAGGTGGTTGTTTAAAGCAAGGTGAAAGTAAAACAAAACGCTTTATTGTACGTGGTAGGAAACGTTTTTAAACATTTTCAGATAGTTTTGATCCAGATGTTTTTTCAGAGTATGTTTATACAGTTCTGATCCAGATCCAGATGAAGAGTCGATTAAATAGACGTCTGGGCATGCTACGCATACCCCTGTGGAATACTCATGTAACATAGTGTAGAGCCAGATCTATTTTAAGTTCATAATTAAAGAGAACAAAATGAAGTAAACGGTTACATCGAAACTATTGAGGACAGAAGAAGACGTTCTGCGAACAATAAGTTTCTAATCTTTTTAACCCTTCGCTTGCTATTCACGTTAATATACCCACCTGTAAATAGTGAAGACCCAGATGAGACATCTCCTGCAGGAGCTGTCTCATCAGGGTCTGCACTATTTACCAGTTGATTGTGCAACCAGTGCACTCCACAGCAGTGATTGCACAGCGAAATACTTTTACACGGTGAATATACATGTGTATGTAATTATACAACAAGACATTGATAAAGAAGGAGAAATGTATTTTAAAATTCAGCAAGAGAAGGGTTAAAGCTGGAACTATTATCGTTAAAATGTCCGACGCACTCTATGGTAAGGAAAGAATTAGACTGAAATGAAACTAAAGTCACTGTCGTAGACAGTAATCGGAGCGGTCATCAGACCTCTCCATAGTGTTGGAATTAGATGACGGTGTATTCTGGGATGGCTTACAATTTATCTCGAATAGTTTTGAATGGTGACGGTAAATAATAGTATAATTGTCAACCGTCGTGGCTATACGCATGCGCGAATTTTGGTTATATAAAAAATACGCAGTCATAACTATCACTAACCAATAAGGGGTTTGAATATTAAGCAATATTAAAGTATTTATAGAAAACGTGGTTGAATTCGAAAAATAAGATCATTTGAATAAAAAATGTCGATATGTTAATTGAAATAGACATGATTATGTTATCCCGGACGATCTCTGAACAAAATCCAATGATTATTTTATTTCGGACGTCTCTGAACAAAATTTGAATTAAGGTCGTCTCAGTTTCTATTTTTGGATAGGCCTACCCATAAATCGATGGAGCTGAACAGACTATTTAGGTACACTGTATATGACAAGTCCCACCATTTTAAGAGCTTCTTAATCAAATTATCATGCGACTGAAATTTAACACCTACTACTTATCAATTAAGCATTGCTTCCTGACTTGATTCTTATTAAAACACGCGTCTCCCCTGATAAATTAGCAATGATAAACGATTTAGACGCCGTGGCGCAGTAGGTTAGCCCGAATACTGTTGTGTTTCTAATTCACATATGTATGACCCAGATTGGGTTCGAATCCACCAATAGCAAAAAGAAAATCTTCTCTTTTTTTCTTTTCTCTTATTTCTATAATTCTATGGTGAAATTTTTGTTATTCCGTCAACATATGCATATTAAACAGAACATTAAAATAGCTCCATGGTTATAGAATTATTACGCCTTAGAAACGCCTACTAACCTAATAAACCTGCTACTACCGGAAGTAACCTAACAACCCTACGTTTATCCACATCCCTTTATTACGTCACTAGAGAAGTCTGGTGACTGGATAAATTCCAATACACAGGATACATTTTTTTTCCAAAGAACTGCTTGCAACGACCCTGATTTTTATAGACATATTTACGACCTGGTGCCAGTGTTCTTATGTAAAATAACAAAGTGGACCGTTGTCAAACGGCGCCTATATATATCAACTGTTTGATAAGAAACTGCTGTATATCACTCTTTGTCTACCTTTTAAAGGAAGCCAACTTGTATCCCTTTAAGCCGGACATTTACAAGTACGTATATTGCCGTTTTAGTCATTTTTTAATTTTATCTTAGATACTTAATGCATTCATGCAGAAAGCTTTCTGAATGGCTTTCAACCTACATGAAGCAGCCACCTACGTACAAAGATCTAAATTCTTCTGTACTAAAATAACCGGTTTGGATGGGATTTCCTGTACAGCAAAACCGCTCTAAACCGGAACTTTAACAGAGACACATTTTGGTATTTTACAGCAGGTGGTTGCTTAATGCAGGGTGAAATACAGAAAAGGAGCTTTCGGCATGACTTTTATCCTACATTAAGCTACCACCTGTCTTTAAGACATTTATTGATACCAATATGTTCGTCTAGCTTAGAGTGGTTTTCCTATACTTACGATAAGATGACATTTCACTCTCAGTATCGAGTCAAACTTTAACCTTTCGCACATTTAGTAATTGTCGTCTGCTCAATATTGTATATCTGCCACAAATCTCAAGGTCATTTTCTTTTGATAAGAAAATGTATCTGTATCAGATTGGATCTTAACATAACACCAGATAAATCCATATGATCTGGATCCAAATGTTTGCATAGAGAATCAAGTATTCAGGGCTAGCTAGTATAACATTATACACGTAAATCAGTTTCGGTTCAGACAAGACAGGAAATGCACTCTCGGTGATATATCTTAACACTTACACTGCGGAACACGAGTCACTAATGTCTTTTGCAAACAGTGTAGACCCAGATGAGAGAGCTCCTTGAGGACCCCTCTCATCAGGGTCTGCACTGTTTCTCACGCTACACCTTTACTTAAATAAATCCCTAAATATTCACCATTTGTTTGACTTTTGCAATAGTCCATTTGAAAATTCAGCATTGTAAGGGTTAAACTCTTTAACCGCCCAAGACGCCGGAAAGCGACTCACAGGCTTGCTGAAATGGGCGAATATGTGATTACTTTACAAACAATTTAGACCCATCAGGATCCAAACTTTTTGACACGCCATTTACGTTTTAGTGAAGAAATTGAAGGAAAGTCTACTTTGAATCTTAAGCAGACGATATTGTTTGAAGAAGAAAATTATTTAGCGCTAAAAGTGTTAACAAATAAAGATAAGAGAAAACGACTCTTTTGAAGCCGTTTAGAAGCAGACGATGTTACAGAGGTCTTATCGTCTGAAATATTTGTCTTCTGCTTCGATATTTGACTTTTGAATTTTCATATATGGGACTTAGGCAAACAGTGTAAGACTCTGATCAGACGCCACATAATGCGGCGTCTGATCAGAGTCTACACTGTTTGCTGATAGAAATTTCAATATAAAACAAAACGAAATCGAAAATTTTGACCATGCACCCCTTAGATAAAAAAAATGGACTAATCCAATATATACGCATGGAAGAATCCACTGGGAGCAAACATGTGATTGGCAGAGAAAGAGTTTAGGAATGCCCCATAGTGTTTTGCTTTCAGAGTGCGATGTATTGATGAAAATTACAAAGGCTTGTAACAGACAACAATAGTATTATAACAGCTTGAACTGCGCAACTGTTGTGGCCTGTTTCATGTCTAAAGCATAAACCATATTGTGTGTTCTTTGACTCTCTATGCCATGACTATTCATGTAAGAAATAATGACTTTATGAATATTACTTAGATTAATTGTTACAATAACACATGGACACAGGGATATTTGTCCATGGCAGAACCTATATAATCATATCTATATTATATCATAAGCAAAGAGAGCAGACCCTTATCAGACGGCTCCTATTACAGCAAAACCCCGCTAATGCGACCACCTAAAAGATGTATAATTATGGGTGCTAGATGCAGGTGGTAGCTTAATGCAGGACAAAAGTAATGCAGAAAGCTCCTCTAGGAGCTTTCTGCATTACTTTTGTCCTGCATTAAGCAACCACCTGCTTATAAAGACACCCATGTTTATTCATTAACTGGTCGCATTAGAGGGGTTCTAATGTATACAGGGCTTTTTTCACTATATTGGGACAATAGCCCATGTCCCTGGAATTGGGAATTTTATCGAGAAAATTGTAAAAATTGGGAATTTTTGATAATTAAGTGCTTTACTGACATTGATCAATAACTTAAAGTAATAATGAATGAATAAATCCAGACATTCTGAATGATAAAAAAGTATGTACAATTTGTCCCCAAGAACAATTGTACTGAATAAATTGAGATTTTTTAGTGTTAGTGGTTTTTTTTTTCTTAGATTTTTTTTATCTGACTTGAAATTGGGAATTTTTCTCCAAAATTTGGGAAAAACCATACTTTTGCCATTGGGAATATAGCCCAATAACGGCTATAAAATTGGCCGAAAAAAGCCTTGCTTAGATTGGATGTGGGCCTACTCTGTTTTCAAAGGCGTAAAAATGTGTCTTTATGAAGTTAATGGTAAAATCACCATGGTAATGACATCATGAATATTAATTACATTATCTTTTATAATGGCACATGAACACTGGCCATTTTGGCAAAGACAGAAACTGTAAAACCAGATATATGTTACTCATAAGCAAACAGAGCAGACCCTGACCAAACGGCTCCTATAGGAACTTTCTGATCTAGGTCTACTCTGCTCGTAAAGCGTTAAAAGACGTTACTACACAGTAAAGGGTTAAGACAAGATGACAGATATTGATTTTTTGCTATACAATAAAACCTCTCTATAACGGCCACTAAATTACATCAAGTATGTTGTGTTAAAGGCAGGTGGTTGCTTAAAGCAAGATGAAAGTAAAACAGAACGCTCCTATATGAGCGTTCTGTTTTACATTCACCTTGCTTTAAGCAGTCACCGAACCCTAAATACCAACTAATTAACACAATAGTGGCCGTTTTAGAGAGGTTTTACTGTATCGATACTTCCTTTGACTATTTTTACACATACTTACTGAAATTATGTCTACTTATATTTCTTAGAATTATTTGAATGTCTTTGAATTATTTCTACATATACCTACTTCACATAATTATGTCTACATACATTTCCTTGGACTATTTCTACTTATACTTACTTAAAAAAGTCTACATATATTTCTTTGAACTATTTCTACACATACTTACTTTAAATATGTATACATATATTTCCTTGAACTATTATCTTTAAATTTATACAATAAAATACCGATAATCCTAACTTTAGTAAATAAGTAGTGAACAGTTTTAGGCGGGCAGCTGCTTAGTGCAAGGATAAAAGCCATGCAGAATGCTCCCAGGAGAACGTTCTGCATGACTTTCATCCTGTTCTAAACCGCCATATTGCTGTCAGATATTGAGTCTTATGGGAGTGTTGAGACTACGGAGATTCTACTGTATGTATTTCTATAATGGATATCCATATATCTCACTGGTATCCCCCTGGTATCCCACAGTTATCTCACAGGTATGTCACTGTTCTCACTGCTATCTCACTATTTTCTACCTGATATCTCACTAGTATCTCTCTGGCTTCTTCCTGACATCTCACTAGTTTCTGACCTATATCTCACTGGTGTCACGCTGGTTTCTCAGTGCATATCACTAGTATTCACTGGTATATCACTCACTGGTATTTCACTGGTCATCTTATTCACTGCTATTTCACTCACTGATATGTCACTGGTATATCACTCATTGGTATCTCACTGCTTTCTCACTGGTATCTCTCTCACTGCTTTCTCACTGGTATCGCACTTACTGTTATCTCACTTACTGGTATCTCACTCACTGATATATCACTCGCTGGTTTTTCATTGCTTTCTCACTGGTATCTCACTCACTGGTTTCTCACTGGTATCTCACTTACTGTTATCTCACTCACTGGTATCTCACTCACTGATATATCACTCGCTGGTTTTTCACTGCTTTCTCACTAGTATCTCACTCACTGATATCTCACTCGTTTGTTTTTTATGCTTTCTCACTGGTATCTCACGCACTGGTATCTGACTCATTAATATCTCACTCGCTGGTATCTCACTCACTGATATCTCACTCGCTGGTTTTTCAATGCTTTCTCACTGGTATCTCACGCACTGGTTTCTCACGCACTGGTATCTGACTCACTGGTATTTTACTGGCATCTCACTCACTGGTGTTTCATCCGGATCCAACCTGTGTGTAATTGTGATTATTATTGATTTTGAAATGAAAAGGAGAAGACAAATAAAACAAATGCGATTTGTAGAAGATGATATGTGTTTGTAGACAACATGTGATATCGAAATAGTTAACGAAACTTCCCAAACGCTACCAATAACTCATTTTCAGACACACCACTTTTATCCGTTACCTGATTAATATGCATATAAGAAACAATAACATTATGAATATTCATTAGCTGATATCTTATGATTGTTTATGAACAAGAGAGTTATTGGCCATGTCAGAAACTGTTGGATCAGATCTATACTGTATATATATAAGTCCATAGGCAAACATAGCTGACCCTTATCAGCCAGGGTCAACTTTGTTTCCAAATCAGGAAATCGCATATCTATTATCATCATCAAGCTCTGGTTAGAGTTTTTCCATATACTGTAAAAAAAACTCTAATGCGACCCCATTATGAATAAACATAAATGTCTATCAAAGCAGGTGACTGCTTAATGCTGGGCGGAAGTAATGCAGAAAGCTCCTTGCAGGAACTTTCTGCATACATTTCGCCAAAGGCTGATTGCTCCCGAGGGGCTTTACGATACATTCTGTCATCTGATTGAAAGTTACACAAGTTTCCATATCTCTAATGACAGAACGTACGGCGTACGCTGTACGTGTGAGGCTTCAATTAACTGTAAGCCTGCTGTGGGCGGATCCATGCTTACCTCTTGAAACAATTTGGATCCAGATGAGACGCCGAGTAATTCGACATCGCATCACGGTCTAAAGTGCTTGATGTTGTGTTACACTCTGATAGGGTTTGTTTTTGAAAATAAAATACAAGATAAGTCCATTTTCAAACCTGATTTGGCGACATTTTATCTACAAACAATACTTTACTCAACTGGTTAAAGATTAATGTCTCATAATGTGTCCATGTAGGACTTCTAGGAGAGTGATAAGCATTTGCTTAATCAATCAGTCAGACTTGCAAAAACAAACTATAGCGTACATTGCACTTCAAATGAAATGTGTTTAACCAGTTCCCTGTTCTACGTTTATTCCAAATTTCAGTACTTACTGAATATTCATGGACAAAATAGTTATAGTGAAATACGGAGAAGGAACATTTTGAAGCCATTTTAGAAAGTAAATAAACAGATCTATCAAATTCCAACAGCAAAAAAGGCAGATCCAGGAGCCGTCTGATCTGGGTCTGCTCTGTTTGCAAATGCGTGAAAACACGTTTATATGAAGGAAAGGGTTAACGCTTTACTCAATGACTATTCATGAGATACAACGACGTAATGGATATTATAGTAATTACACTAACAGTAATTAGATTCATTTGTGTAATCACATATGAACAGGGGGATTGTTTGTCATGACAAAAACTGTAGCGTGATATGTATACAGTGAACCCTCATTATACCGGTATTCGTTACAATGGCACCCTCGTTATACCGGCATTCGTTACAATGGCACCGTCGTTATACCGGCAGTATGCATTGACACAAAATTACCGTTAAGTCTTTGAAACAACCACTGAATAAATAGGTGCAATGCCAATAAGACAGGTGATCGCTTAACGCAGAACACAACAAGTGCAAAACGCTCCATTTGGGAGCTTTTTACACTTGTTGTGTTTTGCATTAAGCGTTCACCTGTTGGTACTAGTTTAAAATTGGCCATATGGTTCCTGGCATATTTAAACTCGTTATAATGGTCAACCTCGTTATACCAGCAACATGTCTGGAAACAAACACATCCGTTGTAACGAGGGTTCATTGTATTATTTCATAAGCAAAAAGAGCAGACCCTGATCAGACGGCTCCTATACAGGAGTTTGCAAAATCATTAAAAAGCTTATTTATGGAGGAAAGATTTAGCTGTTTTTTGCAATGTGTAATTGTACTGTATGTAAAATTGAAATAATAAAAAGCATAAAACTTAGTTTTAAGGTACGAACGAAATTACGGTTTTCGCGTAAATCGTCAACATTTTCTGTCGAATTGATCCTAGACTATTGTTTCCTACTTTACGAAAACTAACACTACTTACAACATGTTTATTGATGGTTCGGAGAAAGAGAATCAATTTGGTCAAATTAATTTTGTTTGCTTTGTTAACAAACATAAACAGTGGGCGCAAATTTGAGAGCACGTCTGTCAATTACAAAAACAGTCCCGGAGCGGAATTGGGCTGTGTGTTCAATTATCCCCTATCCAGTTAGTCGAGACCTAACTAGCATTTGCAAACAGCTTGGATCCAGATAGACCGCCGAGCAACTCGGCATCTCATGAAGACCCAATCAATTTGACACTCGGATAATAGTTTTTCAAAAGCTTGAATGAATTGAAAGAATGCTATCATTACAACAGATGTGAATGTGAGCAACTATTATTTTTAACAGCATTGTAAGGATAATGTTATATCAGACAAGGCAATGACTTCAAGTATCTGTAATCTGATGGATGTTGAACCTTGTACAAACTTCTGCATCAAACAAACAAAAAGGAGAAGTATTTCTCGTCGTTTTTGAGGCAGGTGTCTGCTTAGTGTACAAAAGAACCTGTCTTAAGCGACCGTCAAAAAGGATCTAATGGGTCTGTAAAAAGGGTCTGTAGAACAGATAGTAGCTTAATGCAGGTCAAAAGTAATACAGAAAGCTCCTATTGGATATTTCTGCATTACTTTTGCCCTGGATTAAGCAACCATCTGCTTCTTAAGATTTCTGCGTTCAATTAATGCTTCAGTTAGTCAGTCACTCAATCAGTCGCTTAAGACAGGTTCTACTGTATTTCGAAAAATAATGCAGAAAACTCCAGTATGAGTTTTCAGTAAATATTCGTTGTGCACCATTTACCCTGAATCCCGTTAACGCTTTCCCCCATAGGCTATTTTTAGATCCAATCTCTTTGAATAAATCCACCGAAAAGGAGCATTAATTAGAGAATTTTGTAGTTTGAAACAATTGTGATAAATAGAGCATTTGCTCCTATAGGAGCAAATGCTCTATTTATCACAATGGTTTCAACAGGTGACTTTTACATAGGCGAAGAAAGGCGTATTAATGGAGGAAAGGGTTAAAGCCATTGAAAACAGAGGAGACTCATATATGCCCTGTTTGCGTATGAATTACATTTAGAGTAGAACCTGTCTTAAGCGACCTTATATTGATTGGACACAGGAATCTTAAAAAAGGTGGTTGCTTAATGCATGGCAAAAGTAATGCAGAAAGCACCTATAGCGTACATGACCTACTCTTTTATTTGGTTCTTCTGTAGAATTGGTGGACGTAATACCTAGTGTGGTCAATGCGCTTGTCTACAATACCAGGATTCTGGGTTTGATCCCCAGCCGAATCAAGTCCTTCGGATAAGACTTTATAAACCGAGGTCCGATGTATCAGTGCTTTACACTGGGCATCTAAAAGAACCAGAGAAACTCTATCGATAATAAGAGTAGGGCATCACGCCGTGTTTCTCTATAATTATCCGCTCCACTCTCTCTGGTCATCCAGTTATCCCATAGCTGGCAGAAACGGACGTTAATAAACACGACCAAGTGTATAGAATTGAACTTTTAATGTATATGACCTTCTCTTTTTGTTGATTCTGATATAGAACTTCTTGTGTATACGATCCGTCTTTTTTGTAGATTCCCCCATAGAACTTCTAGTGTATATGACCGTCTCTTTTAGGTGGCGGTGGTCTAGTGGTAACGCGCTTGACTATCAGTCCGGAGGTCCGGGGTTCAAATCCCGGTCCCACCCCGAAATTTCAGAGACGCTTTTCCGTGTCTACCACCCGCACATCCTCTCAACCCAGGGGTTAAAATGGGTACCTGTGAGGGTCACTCGGCGGTACTGCGGCTGCATGATTGCGCCATATGTTAGCAGTGCTCAATATTGTAGGCCAATGACTCAATGACCAGGGGAGTAAATGTACAGTCGGCTGAGCGGTCATTCGGACTGAAAGTAGAATATAACTAGGTACTTTACTTTTTACTTTTTGTTGGTTCTTATATAGAAAATCTTGTGTATATGACCTTCTCCTTTGTTGGTTCTTCAATGATCAACATTTCTGAATAAACTTGAACTTTATGGACTAAAGAGACGAATAAGATTCAAAGGTCTCGTCGCGTGCCACTGAAAGTTACTGAAATTTCAGTCAAATGTCCTGAAACATAATCAAGTCACGCAACAATCGCTTCTCTTCAGATTTGGACCACTGCATTTTTTAGTGTAATTATAACAAAATTTATTTTTTTCTGTAGAATTTTAAAATGTGATTTTCTCTTTAACCCTTTACTTAAATAGTGCGTTTTTCTACGCCTTTTTCAAACAGAGTAGGTCCAGATCAGACGGCTTCTGTAGGAGACGTCTGATCAGGGTCTGCTCTATTTGTTTATGAAACAATATAGATGTGATTCTACAATTTCTGCTATTGCAAAATGTTCCCGTGTCCATGTGCCATTATAAAAATCAATCTAATTAATATTTATGATGTCATTATTTGTTAGATGGATATTGACTGAGTAAAGGGTTAAAGGTTTTCAATACTCAAACAGTCGTTGTTTGACATACAGTAACCTCGCTAATACAGTAACCTCACTAATATAGTAACCTCACTAATACAGTTACCTCACTAATACAGTAACCCCACTAATACAGTAACCCCGATAATATAGTAACCGCACTAATACAGTAACCTCGGCAACACAGTAACCTCACTAATATAGTAACCTCGCTGATACAGTAACCTCGCTAATATAGTGACCTCGCTAATACAGTAACCTCGCTAATACAGTAACCTCGCTAATATAGTAACCTCACTAATACAGTATCCTCGCTAATACAGTAACCTCGCTTATACAGTAACCTCGCTAATACAGTAACCTCGCTTATACAGTATCCTCGCTTATACAGTAACCTCGCTAATACAATAACCCCGCTAATACAGTAACCTCGCTAATACAGTAACCTCGCTTATACAGTATCCTCGCTTATACAGTAACCTCGCTAATACAATAACCCCGCTAATACAATAACCCCGCTAATACAATAACCCCGCTAATACAGTAACCTCGCTTATACAGTAACCTCGCTTATACAGTATCCTCGCTTATACAGTAACCTCGCTAATACAGTATCCTCGCTTATACAGTAACCTTGCTAATTAATATTTATGATGTCATTATTTGTTAGATGGATATTGACTGAGTAAAGGGTTAAAGGTTTTCAATACTCAAACAGTCGTTGTTTGAAATACAGTAACCTCGCTAATACAGTAACCTCACTAATATAGTAACCTCACTAATACAGTTACCTCACTAATACAGTAACCCCACTAATACAGTAACCCCGATAATATAGTAACCGCACTAATACAGTAACCTCGGCAACACAGTAACCTCACTAATATAGTAACCTCGCTGATACAGTAACCTCGCTAATATAGTGACCTCGCTAATACAGTAACCTCGCTAATACAGTAACCTCGCTAATATAGTAACCTCACTAATACAGTATCCTCGCTAATACAGTAACCTCGCTTATACAGTAACCTCGCTTATACAGTATCCTCGCTTATACAGTAACCTCGCTAATACAATAACCCCGCTAATACAGTAACCTCGCTAATACAGTAACCTCGCTTATACAGTATCCTCGCTTATACAGTAACCTCGCTAATACAATAACCCCGCTAATACAATAACCCCGCTAATACAATAACCCCGCTAATACAGTAACCTCGCTTATACAGTAACCTCGCTTATACAGTATCCTCGCTTATACAGTAACCTCGCTAATACAGTATCCTCGCTTATACAGTAACCTTTGCTAATACAGTATCCTCGCTTATACAGTAACCTTGCTAATACAGTATCCTCGCTTATACAGTAACCTTGCTAATACAGTATCCTCGCTTATACAGTATCCTCGCTTATACAGTAACCTCGCTTATACAGTAACCTTGCTAATACAGTATCCTCGCTTATACAGTAACCTTGCTAATACAGTATCCTCGCTTATACAGTAACCTCGCTTATACAGTAACCTCGCTATTTGGAACGTTTAATAAACCTTCACTAACGTTTGGTAAAACATCGAAATTTCGAACTTTTGGTAAAACTAAGTATTTTTGCAAACTTTAAAGAAAACTTCAACTTTATTTTGACCTTTTGATAAAGTTCGCTATTTTGAACTTTCGATCGCTATTTAGAACTTTTGATACACTTCGCTATTTTGAACTTTTTAACAAAACCTCGCTATTTGGAACTTTTGATAAAATTCGAGATTTTAGTAAAACTTGGCTTGTTCAACCTTTTACTGTAGCAGAAGTGATACCCTTTCTTCCAATGGAGTTTTCTAAGTCTTTGTCGCCTCTGTAAAAGTCACTTTTCGAAAACCATTCCAATATTGATGCCTATATAAAACAAGTGTTCATCCCAATATAAAATACCCTGATTCCAATATAAAAATCATAGATGCCAATATAAAATAAATCTTGATTCCATTATAAATAGTCTTGATTCCTAAGAGATGCAAATGTACTAATCAGCTGTTATTGATCCAAAGGGTCAGAATTCCGGTCGGACTAGTCACGAGCAGGGTATCCAATACATCTAATCACTTGTGTCCACACTGATCAATGAAAAACGATATCGGGCCGATAACTTCAAGAGTTATCATAACATCCAGAATACAAGTCATGTGACAATAATGCCAAAACGACAGAAAATGAAACCTGTTGTAACATGTCGTATGTGGTGATGAACTATCTGATCTTGGTCTATTCTGTTTGCAAAGTCGTGAAAACGTTCATCCCTTTATTCCATAAATACGCCTTTCAACGCATTTGCAAAACAGTGTAGACCCAGATCAGACGGATCCTGTATGAGCCGTCTGATCAGTGTTTGCTCTCTTTGCTTATGATATAATATAGATATGATTCTACAGTTTTTGCCATGGCCAGACATTCCTGTATCCATGTGCTATTATAACAACTAATCGAGTGACTGTTAATGTAGTAAATGGTTATGCACTTTACTGCCTCAGACTCGCTTGACCATTCAGCATTAACTCGTTGCATGCTAAGTAATTTTTCGTCTGCAACACTTGTCGTCTGCTTCAATTCTAAAAATAAAATTTCTCTCATTCCTTTGCAAAAATATGGTCAAGATGACAAACAGTTTGGATCCTGATGAGACGCCGTATTATGCGGCGTCTCATCTGGATCCAAACTGTTTGCATGGGTAATCACGGTTTCACCGCTAGCAGGCAAATAGTTAATGACTGCAATATAAAAAGTCTTGAATTTCACTCATAATCTGTTTTAGCGAAAGAGCATTAACGCCGATTCGCCAAAATGTGGGTAAAGCCATTTACAGAATCTTTGAAATGGGGTCTTGTTTCGTCGTTATCCCATTCTCTCATATTGACGCTTTTTGACGCCTCTGCAAAAGTCACTTGTTGAAATCATTGTGATAAATAGAGCATTTGATCCTATAGGAGCAAATGCTCTATTTATCACAATGGTTTCAAACTACAACAATAAAAAAAATCATTTTCTCTAGTTTATGCTCCTTTTCGGTAGATTTATTCAATGATGTTTGAACTACAAATAGCCTATGAGGTAATGGGTTATAACAATTAACCATTCTCTCCTCTACTGACGCATTTTGTCGCCTCTGTAAACTTCATTTGTGCATTACACTAAATACTAGAGAAAAGTCAAATTTTAGAATTTTGTAGTTTGAAACCATTGTGATAAATAGAGCATTAAATTTTGCTCCTGTAGGAGCAAATGCTCTCTTTATCACAATGGTTTTCATCACAATGGTTTCAAGAAGTGGTTATTATAGAGGCGTAGAAAGGCGTATTTATGGAGGAAAGGGTTAAAGATACGCCGTTTTACCCATTCGCATAGTAGGCCCAGATCGGATATCCTCAATAGGAGCCTTCAGATCAGGATCTATTCTTATGAAAACGAGCAACATTTACAAACGTGCGTACTCAAATACTAAAAGCGACATTTCTCCACCAAACCCTATTTTGTGACCACTTTTTAGAATCGCCTCGAAGAGGCGATTCTAAAGAGTGGTGACAACATAGGGTTTGGTGGAGAAATAAAGACGTTATTCTTGAAAATGCTTTAATTTGCGCATTTTATCTGGCACTCTCGATATGATTGTGCACTTTCTGCCATGACCAAACTTATTTTTGTTTGTGACGTCATTACAACAAATTGTAGACACTCGGATTATCAAACGGGGTTTGAACATTTATACTTTCCGTTTTAAAAAATTGAGTAATTTCCGGACGAATGTCTGATTACCCGTGAAACGGAGCTGTTTAATCCTTTACTCCATGAATATTCATGTAAGAAATCATGATTTTATAATAATATATGAACACCGTTCTGAATATTTAACCAAAGCATGAAGTGTAGAATCATATCCATTTTATGTCATAAGCAAACAGGGTAAACCCTGATCAGACGGTTTCTATAGGAGCCCTCTGATCTGAGTCTAGCGTATTTATGGAATAAAGGGTTAATCCTCGTATTTTGTAATGTTTTTTCTTCTCTTTTGCATCACAATATTTCATCTTTAAAACCACAATCTGATAATTCAGACTGTCTGTGTTCTCGTGAGACACAGTCACAATGAATCTTCGTCCTAACTTCACCCAAAGCATTGTGAACATTTAACCCTTCATCGCTATAACAGAATAATGTCTGCTCGAGTTTGAATCTGCTACACTTGTGTGCACCTCCAATTCAATGAAGCTCTTGAGAAACTATTGAACGCAAGCCAAACAGCTTGGATCCTGACGAAACGCAGAATTACCTGGCGTCTCATCTGGATCTATACTGTGTACAACTGCGAGTCGTCTCGCGAGGGAAGGGCTGGAGTATTTTGTAAAACGATTTTGTCGCTGTGCTAATTTTCTTCGAAATAAAGTGTAGATTTCATGGACAGAGCGACTTATCTCAGTTGCCCTGTCTCTGAGGAGCAATGCTGACAGACACCAAGCATTTGTCACAAGAGTATGTGGAATATATTGTTAGAAAAAGACATTAGAACAATCCTTAGTGTGGAGAGGGCAAACGCTTGCAGCAATTGTCTCACGCAAATATTTTTTTTTCAAAATGAGTTTTCAAGACTCAAAGAATCTTTTCCATCAATTTCTTTTGAAAACACAATTATAACTTCCTAAAATTGGAGATCCTTCGAAAGCAAAAGTAGATCTAGCAATGCCAAAAGAGAAAATTGCAGACTCGATTTTATTGAGTCTGTTCATGAGTAGTAATTAAAAGTGCAACACTACTCACGCCCACTAGCACCGGCTTAAGCGGTATTCATTTCTCAAAACTTATCAAATCGACACTAATAATCCCGAAGGACCGGAAAATATAACAACACTGAGAATGAAGTACTGGGGCATAATGTCAAACACATTAGTGTACGAGGGGTGTTCCAAAAATAATGTCACTTGCATCGGTGCTCATATAGCGGAAGTGCTTTTGTTCATTTTAATTTGCTCTGCCCTTCAAAATACTCTCCGCCAGCCAGAATACACCTTTTTAGCCGGTAAATCCATTTTTGGAAGCATTTTTCATACTCTTCAATGGGGACACCCATCAGACACTGATAAACAGCAGATCCAAGGGCATTTCTCGAATTGTATCTCCTTCCAGATAAATGATATTTAAGTTTTTGAAAGAGAAAATAGTCGCAGGGGGCCAAGTCTGGCGAATACGGAGGGTGCGGAAGGACGGTAACCTTCTCTGACTCCAAAAAGTCAGTCACAATACGTGCCTTGTGAGCGGGTGCATTATCATGCAAAAGTCGGACATACTTAAGTCCTGTTTTGGGGCGGCTACTTTTGTAGTAGTTCTTCAATTTTCTCAGAACAACGTTTTTATAGAACTTGCCTGTGACCGTTCTGCCTTTTGGCACCGGGATTTGAATAGCTGGACCCTTATTAGTGAAAAAAATAGCATACAAAACCTTCTTTACCGTTCGTATTCGTTTGGCAATACTTGGGCGTCTGGCATTTTTAGTGGCCCATATTCGGTTGGAAACCTTCCGCTTTGGTTCAAAATAATACACCCAGGTCTCATCACCAGTGACTATATTATCAAAAGCCTTTTTACTATATTTTGGGTACATTTTGAGAAGTTTTTTTGCCATTGTTACAGGCGTCTTCTTTTGCTCATCCGTTAACAAATGGGGTATCCATCTTGCATTTATCTTTCTAACTTTTAGGTGTTTCTTCAAAATTGCATGAACTCTTGCTAACAACAAGTTTGTCATTCGAGCCAATTGTCTTACGGTGAATCGAGCATCAGTTTTGAGGATATTTCGGATTTTTTCTATGTTACCTTTGGTCGTAGTTGTTGCAGGACGACCTGGGCGAGCAGCATCTTCCAGTTGCTGCTGCCCAGCACTAAATTTAGCTACCCACCTACAAACAGTCCTGTGGGACATTTGGCCCTCCCCATAAATGTCACACACCTCGCGGTGATTATCTACAGCCTTTATGCCGAGTAATGACCTACCTTTTATATAGGCCCTAATTTCAAGAACATTTTCAGCTCGTTTTCCTGTCATTTTGTGTATAGTCTAACGAATAGGCTATGAAACGATGTACACTGTACCGAGGCAAGTGAACGTGTGGACGAGATATTTACCTGTGTCACGAGCCAGTGATCACTCAATCGACACGAGGTGGTTTTGTGCATGAATTGCACGATTTCCGCGAAATAAAGCACAGATGACATTATTTATGGAACACCCCTCGTATGAGAATATGTCGAATGACTTGACCTGCCATCTGTATCCAACCGGTTCGCCATGATTATTACAAACTCAAGTTTCAAAATTTAACCCTTTCCCCTCATAGGCTATTTTTAGATACAACCTCTTTGAATAAATCAACCGAAAAGGAGCAGTAACTAGAGAAAAGGACAATTTTAGAATTCTGTAGTTTGAAACCATTGTGGTAAATAGAGCATTTGCTCCTATTGGAGCAAATGCTCTATTTACCACAATGGTTTCACAAAGTGTCTTTTACAGAGTCGTCAAAAGTCGTCAATATCAGGGACCAATCAGTATCCAATTAATATAAGGTCGCTTAAGACAGGTTCTACAGTACATTAAAATCTGATCAGATGAGTTTTGAAATAGTTCACTATTACTCCATTAATCTCAGAAACTGGATGGATTATTAATCAGCTGAATACAGTAGAACCCCTCTAATGCGACCACTTAATGGATAAACATAGCTGTCTTTATAAGCAGGTGGTTGCTTAATGCAGGTCGAAAGTTATGCAGAAAGCTCCTATAGGAGCTTTCTGCATAACTTTTGTCCTGCATAAAGCTACCACCTGCCCTTGCCACTGTGAATTATGCCCCTTTTTGCCGGTCGCATTAGTGGGGTTTACAGTGGTTCACTAGTACTCCATAAATCTCAGAAACTGGATGGATTATTAATTAGCTGAATATCATACTGGCACCATATGATGTAACAAACTAGTATTTCATTAGCAAACAAAACAGATTCTGGGCGGAGAGCTCCTACACGAACTGTCTAATCTGGGTCTGATTTGTTGGCAAAAGTCGCAGAAAAAACGTAAGTTTGAAGAATATGGTTAAAGAGAATATCATATTTTCGTTTTACTGTTCGAAATGTTGGCAACAGGCTTATCTATGAGTAACAGGTTAACTCTATACTTAATGAATATTCATTAAAAAATAATGACGTCATGAATTTTAATTAGATTAATTGTTATAATAGCACATGGGCAGAGGAATGTTCGGTCATGGCAGAAATTGTATAGAATCATATCTATATTAAAACACTAGCAAACAGAGCAGACGCTGATCAGACGGGTCCTACAGGAGCCGTCTGATTTGGGTCTACTTAGTTTGCAAAGGCGTAGAAGAGCATATTTATGCATTAAAGGATTGAGGAAATAAAGTACAGTAAAACCTCTCTATAACGGTCACTAAATTACATCAAGTATTTTGTGTTAAAGGCAGGTGGTTGCTTAAAGCAAGGTGAAAGTATAACAGAACGCTCCTATAGGAGCGTTCTGTTTTACTTTCACCTTGCTTTAAGCAGACACCTGGCCTAAATACAACTAATTAACATAAATTAGAGGCCGTTATAGAGAGGTTTTACTGTTTATCTGAACTAGAAGGAAATGAATTAGTTTTAGTTCTAGCGCAGTTTTGCTTGCATACCATCTTTTGGTTTATAATTACGAATTGTCATGAGCTGTGCGCTTTTCGAGGAAGATTAATGTTCATTTTACGGTTTGATTCGAGTCTCTCTGTCTTGATGCAGATATTGGCAAAAACTACGCACTTTCTGAAAGCGATGTGGAACTCCAATCTTAGTTGTACAGTAAAATATCTCTAAACCGATTGTTTTAACCATTTTACCGCCGAAGTCGCATAAATGTACCACGACAAATAGTGCAGTCCCAGATCAGACGCCGCCTTTTCAAGGCGGCGTCTGATCAGGGACTTCACTTTTTGCCTCATTCTCTATTTCTATCTAAGTGCTTTGTTCTTTTGAAATTTGCATTTATTTATCTCATTTCCTTATTGTACCGAATAATTCAACAAAATTTGGATTGCAGAGGACAATTAGAAATCTGGCGCCGAAAGGGTTAAAAAAAGGAGACGGGTATTTTCAGACAACTGGCTGCTAAATGCAGTGTGAAAGTCGTGCAGAAAGCTCCCAAAGTAGCGTTTTGCATGAGTTTTACCCTGCATTAAACTATCACCTGTCTCAAATACAATAGAGCCTGTTTTAACACATTTCTTCCAACTCTTTTTAAGCCCGATCTCTTTGCATAAATCTACCGAAAAGGGGCATTTGGGACAGAAAAGGAATTTTTTTTACAACTGTGAAGGTTTGAAACTATTCTTATAAATGGAACATTTGCGCCATATGAGCAAATGCTTTATTTTTCACAGTGGTTGCAAATAATGTCTTTTGCGTCAAAATGCGGTACTAGGAGGGAATGAGAAAACTCATTCTCCCCTAGACTGTTTTTAGACCCAGCCTCTTTGAATGAATCTACCGAAAAGGAGCATTAACTAAAGAAAAGGGAAACTTTAGAATTTTCTAGTTTGAAACCATTGTGATAAATAGGAGCAAATGCTCTATTTATTACAATGGTTTCACAAAATAAAGTTAACATAGGCGCAATAAGGCGTCAATAGGGGAGAATGAGTTAAGCGACCTTCCATTATTCATATAAAGGAAAGGGATAGTCGATGGAAAGTTAAATATTGCCTTCCTTGTATAGGAAATAAGCACTCCATCTCTAAATACCATCTGTTGTCGAAATAAAGTGGTTTCTCAAAAATACAGTAAAGCCTTTCTACACGAGGCACTCAAATGTGTAACAGTGACGGTTACTACACGAGACACTCAAATGTGTAACAATGACGGTTACTACACGAGGCACTCGAATGTGTAACAATGACGGTTACTACACGATGCACTCAAATGTGTAACAGTGACGGTTACTACACGAGATACTCGAATGTGTAACAGCGACAGTTACTACACGAGGCACTCAAATGTGTAACAGTGACGGTTACTACACGAGACACTCGAATGTGTAACAGCGACAGTTACTACGCGAGGCAATCAAATGTGTAACAGTGACGGTTACTACACGAGGCACTCAAACATGTAACAGTGACGGTTACTACACAAGGCACTCAAACGTGTAACAGTGACGGTTACTACACGAGGCACTCAAATGTGTAACAGTGATGGTTACTAAACGAGACACTCAAACGTGTAACAGTGACGGTGTCTACACGAGACACTCAAATGTGTACCAGTGACGGTTACTACACGAGACACTCAAATGTGTAACAGTGACGGTTACTACACGAGACACTCAAACGTGTAACAGTGACGGTTACTACACGAGACACTCAAATGTGTAACAGTGACGGTTTCTAAGGCAGGTAACAACTTACTGCAGAATGAAATGACAGAATCAGAACTTTTTGTATCACATAACAGTTCTATACAGATTCCATATGTCAGTTTAGAATCAGCTCTATATTTGGTCCATGTATCAAGTTAGAATCAGGTCTATGTTGGTTCTATATATATCAGTTCAGGATCAATGCTGTATAGTCTTTATAATTCCATAAGCAAACTGAGTATTTATTGACCAACATGTCTGTTCTGTGTATATTCTGTTTCTGTTTCTCTGGCAGGTAAAAGGTTAACCTGTTACCTCTTGGACTACTTTTAGACCAAACCTCTTCGAATAAATCTACTGAAAAGGAGCAGTTAATACAAAAACGGAAACTGTTTAGAATTGTGTAATAAAATTTAAATCATTGTGATAAATAGAGTATTTGCTCCTATGGAGCAAATACTCTATTTATCATAATGGTTTGAAAAAGTGGCTTTTACAGAGGCATCAAAAGGTATCAATGTGAGGGAATGGATCAGTAAGAAACGTGGTGCAACAGACAGCCATCAATTGTTTTGTGAACAAACAAGTCGCATGTATACGTATACAATATAACAGTGAACCTAAAAATATTGGTGTCAGAAGTAATGGCTTTAAGGACATTAAATACCCGTAGTTTAATGGCATTGCCAGAGCTACAGCTAAAGGCACGTGCAGATATACTTCGAGACGATTCTAAAGAGTGGTCACAGTATAGGGTTTCGTGGAGAAATGACGGAGCTATTCTTGAAAATGTTTAGATTTACGCATCTTATCTGGACCTCTGAATACGAACACATCAGAAGGTGTAGTATGAGATAATATCATAATTAAATGGAGTAGATCTGCAAGAGCAATCTACTCTGGGTCTACTCTGTTAGCAGATGCATAAAACTCGTAAAGTTCTACGAGCTACAATGTTGACATAATACATATTTAAGCAAGTGCATTGAGAAAATGAGGCTTAAATGAATGAACCCTTCTTCTGTTTGTCGCGGCCTGGCTCTCGTTTGCAAACAGCTTGGATCCAGATGATATGCCGAGTAACTCGGCCGAGTAACTCGGCGTCTCATCAGGATCCAATCTGTTTGAGCCTCTGTCAATAGTTTCTAAAACATACAACCTTGGATGAATTGAAAGTAATTAGCAGCATGTCGAAGTTTAAGTAGGTATCGTGTTCATGGCATGATAAACATTAACCTTTTCCAGCTCGTTAACTGAACAACGCGGAAACCGCCTTCATTGCATTTCATTGTGCACTAAAGACCTGCGTGTGCATGGGTATATTAGATTGAACCATTCTCCTGCTGTGCATGGCCACCTAACTAGAAATTGCAGACAATGTGGATCCAGATGAGACACTGAGTAACACGGCGTGCTATCAGAATCGAAAATGTTTGCCATTCAGTCAACTATTTTTTCAAAAGCTGGAATGAATCGGAAGAATAGATCGGTGTTTACGTTGACAGCATTTATACACCTGGAGAAGAGTTCACCCTGATTCTGGTGAAATATTGACGTCAGGCAAACTTTATTGCTATATTTTAAACGTTATCCTGATTTACTTGTTTTAGAAATGATCAATCTAGGTCCAAACAGACAGAACCAAGCGGAGACATCGAGTTACTTGTGGTATATTCCGCTGTTTCATTTGAAAGATCACAATTGGAGTGTGATGAATTAGAGTACCCTACAGAGTACCATACAGAGAGCATGCAATAAAATACAATTAAAGCACTATGTAATTAGAGTACCATATAATTAGAAAACAATGCAGTTAGAGTACTTAAAGTAGCATACAATTAGAAAAGCATACGTTTAGAGTACCATACAATTAAAGCACCATGTAATTAGAGTACCATATAATTAGGATACAATGAAGTTAAAGTACCATACAATTAAAGTAGCATACAATTAGAGAACCATACAATTAGAGTACCATACAATTAGAGTACCATACAATTAGCGAATCATACAATTAGAGTACCATACAATTAGAGTACCATACTGTTAAAATACCATGTAATTAAAGTACCATACAAATAGAGTATCGCAAACCTTATAGGTCCTGAGTAGACACCGAGACACTGATTGCATTTTACAATCAATAATTCTCTGGTAGCATATTAAAGGTACTACTTAAACAATCAATAATTCCTCGATAGCACGTTAAAGGTACTATCTGAACGGTTATCCTGCTATGGAAATCTAAGTCCGTCTACTCAAACCCTGATATCCAGCATGTCTTACTGGTCCCCGATTCGTCACTATTGACCGAGTATCAAACAGCTTGGATCCTGATGAGACGCCGAGTAACTCGGCGTCTCATCTGGATCCAAACTGTTTGCAAATGCGAGTCAGTTGGCTTTTAGCCTTGTAAGAGTTTTAACACTACCGCCTCATTCATCGTACAGGGATAATGATCCATATAAAACGATCATGATGAATTATCAACCAATTCACAGCCTTTTCTCAAGTGATTAACAGAATGATATGTGGCGTTAAAAGCTGACTACGGTGTTTTGTGCTATAAGATCAGCAGATGGAAACATATTCAATACAGCTACATGTACTTAGGATTATATTAACCATTCTCTTATATAAACGCATTTCCCTGGATTTGCAATGAGAGTAGACACATATTAGACGCGGTTCCTATAGGAACCGTCTGATAAGGGTCTGCTCTGTTTGCTAGTGGGTTTGCGCAAGCTCAAAGTCTGACCAATCAGATACTTGAGAATGATCTCAGACTCAGATGTTTTATAACATTGGTCCCGTATTCGTATTTGCAAACAACTTGGCTGCAGATGAGACGCCGAGTAATTCTGGGGGAATGGGATTAAGACAAGAGGAGCGCTGATATCTCTTATAGTTTAACCCTTTCATCCATAAATACGCCTTTCTACGCCTCTGTAATAGTCACTTCTTGAAACCATTGTAATAA
This sequence comes from Azorinus chamasolen, assembly GCA_963576725.1. Classification (NCBI taxonomy): domain Eukaryota; kingdom Metazoa; phylum Mollusca; class Bivalvia; order Cardiida; family Solecurtidae; genus Azorinus; species Azorinus chamasolen. The sequence goes on along the minus strand of OY755241.1, from coordinate 29,751,001 downwards.
ATAGAGCATTTGCTCCATAGGAGCAAATGTTCTATTTATCACAATGGTTTCAATACTAAATAATTCCAATATTTTCCTTTTCTCTAGTAAATACTCCTTTGGGTAGATTCATTCAAAGAGGTTGAGTCTAAAAATAGCCTATGAAGGAAAGGAGATTATAATATCTCCTTACACGTTAGTAATTGTCGTCAGCAAAAATGTTGTCTGCCACAATTTTCAATTCTATTTCTTCCCCTCCTACATACAGCATGTCAAACAGATTGGAATCTGATGGGATGTCGAGTTACTCTGCGTATAATCTGGATCCAAACTGTTTGCACAGTACATCACTGTTTTACCACTAGAATAACTGTTATTTTGCCGGTACTCATTAGAATTTGAATGAGTCCGTTTATCTAAAATATTACATAATGCCGTCAAGATCACGTGCAATATTACGTCATGCCGTCAAGATCAATTGCTTCTTTATACAAGACATTGCTGTCATGTCATTTGGGAAATACCGTGTGACTGTAATCATTTGCATTAGTAAGCATAGAATTCTCGATAAGTTTGGTTTGATCATGTTACCGTTAATGGCTTCAAGTGTCTGGGGCACTTTTACGAACAGTTGAGGGGCCAAACTTATCTGATATTGGGCATGTCATTGTTATACAGTTCCAATTATTGTCTGTGAAACGGGATTCTAGAATTAAAGCGGTACAAGACATTCGATCATCGGTGATAATCTGCAGGACGGAAAAGGAATCTAAATCTGATAAACATGTTACAATTATAGATAAGACTACAACTTGATTGACGACCATACAAGAACCTGACCAATAGGCTACAGTGATCGCACTGGAATCTCGGCAGTCAATCAGGGTACATACTGCGTGTGTAAATACTCTTACTCGTGTAAGAAATAATGACATCATGAATATGAATTAGATAAATTTTATAATGGCACATGAACAGAGGAATATTTAGTCATGGCAGAATCTATATCATTTCATAAGCAGATAGGACAGACCTTGATCAGAAGGCCCTGTTCTGTTTGCAAAGGCGTAGAACGGCGCATTTAAGGAGTAAACGGTTAATGGGAGTAGTTCAAATACCATAGACAAAGAGGCGTATTTTAAATACATAAGCTAAAGGGACGTTTCTTAAATACTATAGACAAAGAGGTGTATTTAAAATACTAAAGCTAAAGGGACGTTTCTTAAATACTATAGACAAAGAGGCGTATTTTAAATACTATATAAAAGCGACGCATGTTAAATGCTATAGAGAAAGAGGTGTATTCTAAATACTACAGATAAAGGGACGTATGTTAAATACAATAGACAAAGAGACGTATCTTAAATACTAAATATAAGGGATGTATGTTAAATAGTATGAAGAATGAGGCGTATTTTAACTACTAAAGACAAAGCGGCGTATTTTAAAGACTATAGATAAAGGGATGTATGTTGAACATCATAGAGAAAGGTGCGTATTTTAAATACTACAGGTAAAGGGGCATTTGTTAAATACTATAGAGAAAGAGGCGTATTTTATATACTATAGATAAAGGGGTGTATTTCAATACTATAGACAAAGGAACGTGTCTTAAATACTATAGACAAAAGGCGTATATCAAATACCATAGATAAAAGGGCGTTTATTAAATACTATAGAGAAAGAGGCGTATTCTAAATACCATAGATAAAGTGGCGTAGGTTAAATTCTATAGACATAGAGGCGTATTTAAATACTATAGATAAGGGGAAGTATTTTATTAACTATAGATAAAAATGCGTATTAAAAATAATATAGATAAAGGGACGTATTTCAAACACTATAAACAAAGAACCGTATTTTAAATACTAAATATGAAAGGATGCATTTCAAATAATAGATATATAAAGAGGCGTTTTGCAAATACTAATGATGAAGGGCTGTATTTTGAGATTCAAAAGATCAATGGACGAATTTCAAATACTTAAGATCAATGGGCATATCTCAAATACTTAAAATAAAAAAGGCGTAAGTCAAATACTAATGAAAAAGGAGCGTATCTCAAAATACTACGCTCGGCATGTCTCCACCAAACCCTGTATTGGAACCAGCACTCTTTAGAATGCCACATCTCGTCGTGACGACTCTGAAGAGAGTGGTCGCATCAAACTTTTCGCAGAGACATAAAGGAATTGTTCTTAAAAACTCATTTTAAACATCTTATTTATGCCTTTGATCTTATTGTCAATGTCCAGACGTCTACTAAGCCATGTACGCCTGATATTCTGGGTAAACCCACACAAAAGCAATGTTTGGAACTGATGCACATGTATCATTTGACTGGACTCATATAGATACCTAACCTGCGAGTCCGACGAGTAAATTGTTCTCTGTAGAAAGTTTAGAAACTATCGTGTAATTAACTCATTCTCCCCTAGACTATTTTAGACCCAACCTCTTTGAATTAATCTAACGAAAAGGAGCATTAACTATAGAAAAGGAACATTTTAGAATGGTGTAGTTTTGAAACCATTGTGATAAATAGAGCATTTGCTCCTACGGAGCAAATGCTCTATTTATCACAATGGTTTTCAATAAACGAGTTTTACAGAGGCGAAAAAAGGCGTCAGTGGGAGAAAATGTGTAATGTACAGTAAATCGTGGTTACTATGACTACCAAAAAGGTCACACATGTGCTTAACCACTTCCTTCATATAACCGCCCTTTCACGCATCTGCAAACAGTCAACCCAGATCAGGCGGCTCCTATAGAAATCGTCTGATCAGGGTCGGTTCTGTTTGCTAATGTAATTTGATAGATATGTTTCTTTAATTTCTAAAATTGCTATAATGTTCCATCTTCCATATTTCTTAAAAACTATTTTGTCCATGCATTACCCCATTCCCTCATATTGACGACTTTTGACGACTTTGTAAAAGTCACTTTGTGAAACCATTGTTATAAATAGAGCATTTGCTCCTATAGGAGCAAATGCTCTATTTATCACAATGGTTTCAGAACTACAAAATTCTAAAATATCCCCTTTCTCTAGTTAAAGCTCCTTTTCGCAAGATTTATTCAAAGAGGTTGGGTCTAAAATAGCCTATGAGGCAATGTGTTAAGCAACAGCCTAGCTTAATACAGGTTGTTGCCTATATCAATTCAGGACGACATTTGTACAGAAAGCTCCTTTATGAGCTTTCTACATTACTGTCGACCTGCATTAAACGACGACCTGCTATTATGGAGGAAAGGGTTAATTCAGAAACAATGGGAAAACCCGTATCTACTGTTGTAATAACTTTTGGTCCATCCCTTTTGTCCCGCCGGACCAAGTCCTTCAGACGAGACTATAAACGGAGGTCTGATGTATCAGTGATTATAAGAGTAGGGCATCGCGCCCGGGTTTCTCTGTATCCTCTCCCATCTCTCTGGGGCGTCCAGTTAGCCCATAGTGAGCAGAAACGGACGTTAATCAACACAAACAAACAAACAACCCCTTTGCTCTTGCTTTATATTTTGTGTATGGATATGTAATACATGTATTGTAAAAAAGCAAGCAATAAAATATGATTAAACTAATTCTGAAAACAGTGCTTTCTTCCATTACTTTCAACTTTCACAAGTGTCAGACAGAGTTATTCGACGTATTATCTGGATCCTCTTTGTTTTGCCTCAAATATCGTAGTACAATGTACATTGAATCTGCGCTATGCCTTCCAAATAACGCTACCACAAATTGGCATCGTAACACGAGTACAGACTACAATATCAAATACGAGTACGATGGAACCCGTCTTAAGCGGCCATTCTTTTAGTAAACATAGGAATCTCAAAAAGTAGGTGGTTGCTTAATACAGGACAATAGTAATGTAATGCTGAAAGTTCCTATAGGAGCTTTCTATATTAATTTTGACCTGCACTAACCCATTTGCTCCAACGATCCCATATATGGGACGTAGGCAAACAGTGTAGGCTCTGATCAGACGCCGCATTATGCGGCGTCTGATCAGAGTCTACACTATTTGCTGATAGGAATTTCAATATAAAGCAAAACGAAATTGAAAATTTAGGCCAGGCATCCCTTAGATAAAAAAATGGATTAATCCAATATATAAACATGGAAGAATCCACCGTGTGCAAATGGGTTAAGCTGATCTGCCTTACAGAAACGTATAGTTAGACCTCTTTTTGATAGCTGTTTAACATTTCCCAACTCTTCATTTCTACAATTTCGAACTATTGAGATTTTACTGGATTTGATTGGTCAGATTTTGAGCAAGTGTGACGTCATAAATTATTAACACGCCGAGTAACTCGGCGTCTCATCAGGATCCAAACTGTTACTGTTACTATGTTTTTGAAACAAAAATGAAGAAAATCAAAAGAATGAAAATTTGTAGCAGACGACAAAGTTAGCAGACGACAGAGTTAGCAGACGACAAAGTTAGCAGACGACAAAGTTAGCAGACGACACGACAAAGTTAGCAGACGACATAGTCTGTCAGCGAAAGGGTTAAGATAGGTGTTTGTAAACGTAGGTGTTATCTTAATGTAGGGTGAAAATCATACAGAAAACTCCTCTAGGAGCTATCTACATGACCTTCACCCTACAAATAAGCAGCCAACTGCTTAAAGTTCTAAACTCTTAATTACTAAATCTTCGACCTACCGAGTTTGTTTTTACTGTAGCTGATTAATACATATACAAGGCAAAAATAATGTATAAGGTTTGGTGGAAAACTTCTTGATTTGTGTTTATAAATTTCTCGCATTTTTCACTTTTAAGATTTGTCATGCTGTAAAAATCGATTATTAAACATTATATTTAAACAATGCAGCAGATAAAGTTGCATAATTAATTACTAAAATCGTCTTTCTCCACCAGATCCTATGTTGTGACCACTATTTAGAATCGTCATTGCTACTACTACTATTACTACTATTACTACTACTACTACAACTACTACCACTACAACAACAACAACAACTACTACTACTACTACTACTGCTGCTACTTCTACTACTACTACAACTACTACTACACTACTACTACTACTACTACTACTACTACTACTACTACTACTACTACTACTACTACTACTACTACTACTACTACTGATAATACAAGTTAGCCATGCCTCAGAACGATCACTGTATATTCAGCAGATTTCGAAATTTAACTTTACAGTAACATTTTGAAAGGAAATACAGCGAAGTGAAATAAAATAAAGTCCCGCTTGTACGGAAACATTATTGTCTTTTTAACCGTTTGTTCTATAGACACACTCTTTTCACGTATTTTCAAACAAAGTAGATCCTGATCAAACCGTCTGATCAGATCTGGTCTGTTTGATTATGAAATAATATAGAGCCGATTCTTCAGTTTCTGTATTGATAAAAATAACTTTATAAAAAATTCATTTGTTTTGCCATGGAATAAATGATTAATTTACTAATACTAAAAAATTTCAGGACCATCCAAAAATATTTGATAAAATAATCTGAGGCCATATCAAAGAGATAAAAATGTCAATCATACCCTTTCAAAAAATAAATAAACATATATTTCCTATGTTATTTTGGCTTTATTTTTCTATGTTTTATACATCATTCATTGAGTTATTTATAAAAGAAACAAAAATAGTTTATTACTTGTTTATAACATATATTATTATTGTATTTACTAACATTTATCGCACCATGAATGCTATTTTCTCCTCAGAAATAAAATTACCTTTTGCAGCTGCAGCACCTCGGACTCAAGGCTTTCCGTTAAGTCTGTAAATGCCCCTTCTCACTTCAGCAGACTTATCCTTGAACTTTATATCCCCTCCTATGCGATCCCGTATTAGTCCATTCAATCACTGACGCACACCATCAGGCAGGCAACCTTTTGTCGTCATCACCGGGCGCTGATGTCAGAGACGTCTACTATATATCGGAGCCTACTTGTCCCAATGCTTCATCAACAAACGCGTTTAGCCAATAACAGTTTAGTCTCAGTTTCGTATTACGGCACTGTCAACACAACTAATGGGACAATCTCTGTAAGCGCCCCCAGGTTGTTTCATGTCTTCGATAGCGCGATTTGTTTGCCTATTTCAATGCTGCTTTGTTGCTGGAATGTGCTTGCGAAAGTCCCATCAATAGAGCCCGTCACCGGCCTAAAAGCTTCATTGTTTTAAAAGAATTAAACTCCAATATTTCAAAACAGGTAAATTGACTCAATCATTACTAAAGTAAACAAGGAGCAATATTTACGTGGGGGTTAATAAACACGTATGTAATTGTTTACATTTTTGATGGTGTGCCATTGCTTTGCTCTTAACATACAAAAGGCTATGATAAAACAATTGCCAATGTTTCACTGCCACTTGATTGCCATGCCGATACTACAATTGTACTTTTAAAACGAGTTCTTAACCATTTCAATGCTGAGTTTTTAGAGTGGGACAGTCCATTATTGTTTTGTTGGTAGAGTTCATACAGTATGAGAGGGTATAGTTGCGAGAGAAATTTGATGACAAACAGTTCAGACTCTGACAAGAGGGCGCCTCTAGGAGCCCTCTGATCTGGATCTTCACTTACCACTCGCCAGTTTGGTTATTTGTTGCCTTTGTTATTTGTTCATATTAATATTTCTCTAAACCTTTGACATATTGATAAGATGTTCGTTGTTCCAAGAGTCTGTTATGTCTAAGTCAGTAGTGCAAGGCATCGTATTAATTTCTTTCAAGATTGTTCAAGATTGATTGTTCAACTTCATTGTTCAGATTCATTGTTCAACTTCATTGTTCAGCTTCATTGTTCAATTTCATTGTTCAGCTTCATTGCGCCTGATGAGATGTAGATTGCTGTCTAGAACTATTCTGTATCAAACCTAACTCTAAATGAACTGTTAGACTGCTTACACATTAACCGAATGAAAATTGATGTAAGATATAATGACTACATGGGTAATTAAATGCATTTTATAATGGCTTTTGAAAGCTTCAGATTAGATGCGTAAATTAAAACATTTTCAAGAATAACTTCTTTATTTCTCCATCAAACCCTATGTAGTGACCACTCTTTAGAATCGTCTTGGAGAGACGATTCTAAAGAGTGGTCACAACATAGGGTTTGGTGGTGAAATGACGATTTTAGTATTTGTATACGCACATGTGACTGGTGCTCTAAATTTTGAACAGGAGGATATTAGACCATAGTAAACACTGCAAAAACAGGTTTCATAAACAAACAGAACAGAACCTCATCAGACTGGTCCTACAGGAGTTTCTGATCTGGGTCTACTCTGTTTGCAAATGCGCTAAAGTGCGTGTCTCTCAGGTTAAAGGAAAATGCCCAAGCAGTCATGCAGAAATTAAGTTTCGCTCCAGTCTACATCCTTTCCCTGATAGAAACACCTTTTCTGCAGGTTGTTCGATATTTGCATGGAATCTGTGTTTAACTACAAATTCCACAAAGTTTGAAAGGCATAGACTTGTTGAAGGAATTTGAATGTTTGAATGACAAACAATGTAGACCCTGATCAGAGTGCTCCTCTACAAACTTTCTTATCTCGGTATATATACATTGTTTCAAATGACAGTGCATGTATCTCCAGCACTCAATGAGAAAATGTCTTATTTCAGTCGTCATTTCTCCATGAAGCGTTATGGTATATCGTCTTTTAGATAATTATATTCCTACTGACTGGTCACTACAGTGAGTTTGGAGGGGAAATGAAGGAAATACTGTAGATATCGATGTGTGTCAACAGTACAGATCCAAATCGGACGGTTAATCTGAGCTTACACTATTTGGATGTCACAAAGGCTGATTTTCTCATGGCATGACGCACATCTACATTACGCATTGTAATTATGCTTCTGTTGTTAATGTTTAGCAAATTTAAGCAAGACACTGATTTGGAATTCCAATTTCAGAACAGGCTTTCTTTTATTCTTTGCAAACAGCATCAATTGAGTAAGGTGTCAAACAGTTTTGAACGAACATATTCTGTGTGAAAAGAGCGTTATATAAATGTGGTATACTGATAACAATAGTACTATTATAGGTTAGACCAGCGCTACGGATAAATGTGCGTACTCAAATACTAAAACCGTCATTTCTACACAAAACTCTATGATATGACCCCTCTTTAGAATCAAAAGACGACGATTCTAAAGAGTGGTCATAACATAGGGTTTGGTGGAGAAATATTGAATCTATTCTTGAAAATGTTTTAATTTACGTATCTTATCTTGAGCTTTGTATGACACCACTTTATTTCGAGAATCAAACAAAAACATTGATAAGCATACAAAATGACGTGTTTGTTTCTTTATAAGTAAGAAAATATAGCAAATATAGCATCCCAGGTATGGTAGCAGAAAAAGATAGGAAAAGGAAGACAGTGAGAAAGAAGTAGGAAAGAAGGAATTTAATAAACTATAGTTGTGTATCTGTATGTCCCTAGATTACATACCCGTCCTGGATTACTGCGTGATTACATACCCGGCCTAGGTCACTGCTAGATTACATACCCGACCTAGGTTACTGTTTGATTACATACCCGACTTAGGTCACTACTAGATTACATACCCGACCTAGGTTACTGCTTGATTACATACACGAACAACGTTATTGGGTAATTACATACCAGATCTATGCCATAATGTGATTACATACCAGAACTAGGTTATGGCGTGATAACACATGAGACATGCGTAATACATGTAGTGTGATTACAGACCAGGCCTGCAATACGGCGTGATTACATACATCACCAGTCATAGGGTGATTACATACCAAACCAATGTACATAGTTACATACCCGACATACATTATAGCATTTTTACATACATTACCTACGTTATAGTGTGATTACATACCAGTTCTACGTTACAACATGATAACATACCCGACCTACATTGCTGCGTGATTACATACCAGACCTAGGATACAGTGTGATAACATTCCAGTTCTACACTGCAGTGTTGTTTATGATTACATACAGGATCTACGTTACAACATGATTACATACAAGACCTAGGCTAAATCGTGATTACATACAAGTTCTGCGTCACAACATGATTACATACATGTACAATATCTACGTTACAGCGTGATTACATACCAGATTTGAGTTATTGCTTAATTACATACCAAACTTACGTTATTTTGATATTACATATACCAGTCTTACGTTAAGGCGCGATTACATATCAGTTTTATGTTATAGCGTGATTACATACCCTACATACAACGTGATTACATACCAGTAATGGGGTTTAGCTTGGTTACATATCACACATGCGTTATACCAGACCTACGTTACTGCGTGATGATACATACCAGACCGACTTTACAGCGTGATTACAAATAATACGTACGTTATAGCGTGATTACATACCAAATATATCGTCAAAGTATGAGTACATAACAGTCCTAGGTTACAGAGTGATACAAACCAGACTGACATTGCATCGTGGATACATACCAGACCTACGTTATGTCGTGATTACATGTAAGATAAAATACCATATATATATCGTACATGTAGCATGATTACAAACCAGTTTTACGCTGTAGCGTCATTACAAACCAGACCTAAGATAAAGTATAATTATATACCAGACTTACACCATAGCGTGCTTACATACCAGACCAACGTCATAACGTAATTACATACCAGACCTACGCTATAGCGGGATTACATACCTGACCTACGATATAGCATAATTACATACCAGACCTACTTTATAGCGTAACTACATATCAGACCTACGCCATAGCGGGATTACATACCAGATCTACGATATAGCACAATTACATACCAGACGTACGCCATAGCGGGATTACATACCAGACCTAATTTTGTTTTCGAAGGATCACCCACTTTCGGAATATATGTACTTCACAAAAACAGTAGGTGTTAAGTGCTTGTGTGGCGGCCGTAAAAAGTAGCCCCGTACTTCATTCTCAGTGTTGGTATATGTTTTGGTCCTTCGGGGTTACTAGTTTTGATGGTATAAGTTTTGAAAATTGAATACTGCTGTAACGTGCAAACCGAGAGACCCAGCAACAACAAACCCTGTCGGTGCAAAGCTTAAGCTCACATCAAGAGATGTTTGTTGCGCTATATATATATACTTCCACTTCCCAAGATACAATGATCTTGTCAGTTTCATTTGCATAATTACCAACGTTTTACGAACGTTACATTACTCTCCCCTCCGAGAAGTCTCGTCCCGAGACTTGGAACCTGGGAGACCCGTGGGTAAGGCAACTCCGGTCCGGCAGTTGTCTTTATCCCACCGCTGCCACCATTTTTTAACGTGCAAACCGAGAGACCCAGCAACAACAAACCCTGTCGGTGCAAAGCTTAAGCTCACATCAAGAGATGTTTGTTGCGCTATATATATACCTCCACTCCCCAAGATACAATGATCTTGTCAGCTTCATTTGCATAATTACCAACGTTCTACGAACGTTACACTGCTTAAGCCGGTGCTGGGAGGGGCGTGAGTAGTGTTGCACTATAAGTTGCACATTTTTCAGGTTACCTAATATGGAATATACACTGCCAGTAAAGTCCATATGGGACGAGAGCGATTAGGTTGCTGAAGGCAGTGGATGGAAATTACACGGCTTTCACGTGACATCAATCGGATAAGATATAGCATACTTACATACCAGACCTACGCCATAGCATGGTTACATGGCAGACCTAGGTTATAGCATACTTACATGCCAGACCTAAGATATAGCATACTTATACCAGATCTACGTTATAGCATGATTACATGCCAGACCTAAGATATAGCGTACTTATATACCAGACCTACGTTATAGCATGATTACATGCCAGACCTAGGTTTCGGCGTTATTGCATACCCTACCTAAGTCACTGGGTGATTAAATACCAGTTCTGCGTTACATTGTGATTAAAATGCCAGTCATACATAACATCGTGATTACATACCCGACCTACCTTACAGTGTGATTACATAGACAATCTACGCCATAGGACGAATGGATACCAGACCAACGTTGCAGAGTGATAAAATACCAGACCTAATTTACAGAGTGAGTAAATACCAGATTTACGTTACAGAGTTATTACATACACGACCTACGTCATAGGGTGGTTAAATGTGTTTATCCTGTCACGTGCCTATTTTCCTGACGGATAACAAGGTGCCTAATAAACTTTTTGTTATTATGTCAGTTGGTCACATGATCGATGTTATTATGTCAGTTGGTCACATGACCTGTAGCCGAAACTACTTTTCTTTTACCGAGACGCTTATTTCGTGAATACAAAATTTACGTCTACGGAGTACTACTGAATAAAAAAAGTTTAACAAAGCGAATTTGTTGATTTCAATCGATACCCATTAAACTAAATAGAAATCTAGATCTAAGTCTTTCACTTCATTCTCCAAAACTTATATTCTTAGGCCTAGACTAGATCTAGTAGATCTAGATCTAGACTAGATCTAGTTGTTTGTCGCGAAATTACCGTGTTTAGATAAATCCACATCAAGAATCATAAATCGTCTAGATATCGTCAAGTGACAGGTTCTTTTTCTTACATAACCAACCGGGGCAACGGTTTTGTTTTGAGCATTTTTTTTAAAGCAATGTGACTTTTTGGAATTCCAGTGACGTAATAACGCCTTTATAGTGACGTCATCAACAGTCTAGAGCAAGTAGAGTCGGGTATACTTTGCGGTGCATTTTGTGGTACATTCGGTACAAAATAATTATATTTTGCTGTCGTGACAAGGATAAATAGAATATTTGGTTCCTAGCTTTGAATGAGAAATGTTATCTGGCTCGGCTTCTGAATATATCAGGTTCGCCTTCGGCTCACCTGATATATTCATCCGCCTTGCCAGATAACATTTCTCATTCAAAGCTAGGAACCAAATATTCTCTATTACTTACGTTACAGGGTGATCACATACCAGACTTACGTTATAACGTGCTTTACATGCTCGCCATTGGTTCATTCTATAGTTTGAGATGAAATCAACAGCAAAAACATCTAAATGACATACATGTAACTAGAATTGTCATGCATTGCAGTGCATAGACATTGGAGATGTCTCACAGGATTTAGGGATAATTGTATTTGCCTGAAACTTTCTAGTTCTCTTTTTACTGCCCTTCAATATCACTAGAAATAAATTGTTGAGAGACGAACAGTCATAACAAATGAATCTGTTGCAGTTAATTCTGCTTTTATCTTGTTTCTCCAATCAATATAACGCTTTGAACGACTTTTATCGGCTGCTATTGTGTAAACCAGTCATTTTGATTAAAACTTAATCAACAGAGATTGGTTACAGTGAACATAGAACCTATTTGAGTTTTGTTGGAATAGAAAAACGATCAAATATAATCATTATAAGAAGTAATAACATATGAATACACATATTTAACTGCAGTAGAACCTGTCTTAAGTGGTCATCAAAAAATTTATAATTATTGGTTTGTAAGGCAGGTGGTAGCTTAATGCAGGACAAAAGTAATGAAGAAAATTCCCTGTATTTAGCAGCCACTTGCTTTTTAAGACGTACATGTTAAATAAATGAATGGCCGCATAAGGTTCTACTGCACATACATTCAAGTGTATCAATCCTCAAAAGGATCTTGTGCCTTTTATTCTCGGATAACGCTTGTCCGTCTATCCATCCGTCCATCCGTCTATCACCCCGTACATCCGTCTATCCATCCATCAATCCGTCTATCATCCGTCCATCCGTCTATCATCCCGTATATCCGTCTATCCATCCGTCCACCCGTCTATCATCCCGTCCATCCGTCTATCCATCCGTCCATCCAATCGCTTGACTGTATATAGACAAGGCGATCTAAGGCGTGTCCTTAACCCTTTACATGTTCAATAATCATGTAAGAAATCATGTCATTATGGATATTGATTAGCTCAATTTTAATAATGTAAAATTTCTAAGGGAATATTTTGACAAAAACTGTACAATCACATGTATATCATGTCAAAAGTGAACAGAGCAGACCCTGGTCAGGAGCCGTATGATCTGGGTATATTCTGTTTGTAAATGCGTAAAAGGGCGTTTAAATGAGGGAAAATGTTAACCTATGGTGAATTGCACTAAAGAGTATTCCCGTAAGCACATTGTGTATCCCTCTGTGATTAAAATATTTGTTCTTTCACTATTGACCGAGCGTCCAACAGTTCGGATCCTGATACAATATCGTATCACTGACAGTATGGTACATAACTTACAGTTGTGATCGCCGTATGTTACACAGCATGCGGTGTTTGTCGTAATTGTTGCATTCTAGAATGTGCTATCATTTCGGCTATCCGAGTACTAGCGATGGTCGTAAATTAGGACTTAATATCGTACGATCGTTTGCAAGACTGTTTTCAACATTGAGCTTACTGGGCAAAATATTTTTACACCATGTCTAAGCCACTACACATTTTAATTTCAAACTATAATAAGTTTGTCTACCAAACTGCAAGCAGGTTAGGGTCGGCCTGACCCTGTAATCTAAATTACATGTAGATCGAGACTGTTTACATAAGTAATCACTCACACTACCGCAGCATGCTAAATGTTGAATAATAAATAAGGTTCTTCCTGGAACTGAATTAGAAAACAACTGAGCTGCCAGATGTTTATCAGGTAATTGACATTTTCTTGTCTTGAAAGCAATTTATTTTTATGCAGTAAAACCCTTCTAAACCGACCACTTTATTAATAAACAAAGGTGACTTTAACCCTTTCCTTCATATAAACGTGTTTTCGCGCATTTGCAAACAGGGTAGAGTCAGATCAGGGTATTCTGTGTTTGCTAACTGAATTTGAAAGATCTGTTTCTTTACTTTCTAAAATGGCTACACTGTGTCACCTTCCATATTTCATTATAACTATTTGTCCATGAATATTCAGTAGGTATTGAAGTGTTTAGAATAAACACAGTACAGGGAAAGGGTTAACTCTTTCGGTGCCAATGTCGCCTGTTGGCACCATTGAAAACAGTGCAGTCTCAGGTCAGATGCCGCCTTTTCAAGGCGGCATCTGACCTGGCACTTGACTGTTTTCTGTATTATTTTAGCCCAAGCATACAGGTTTTTAAAAACAAATGTTTTACTAATATACCTTTATTATTTAGTTTAGAATCATATCTAATATGAAATTATTATTACAGACGTCACTTTTAAATTTGGCGCCAAAATAGTTAACTTCAGGTGGATGGTTAGTCCTTTCCATGTTTAAGATTCAAGTAAGGAATGATAATAATGTGTAAACAAGATGTTTGGGTATTGGTAGAAACTGTCTATTATCATTTAATATGCAAACAGAGCAGACCCTGATCCTAGGAGCCGTCCGATCTGGGTCTACTCTGTTTACAAATACTTGAAAAGGCGCTTGGTTAATGCAGAACAAACGTAATAATGACAGTTCTAATGGCAGCTTCCTGTATATCTTTCATCCTGCATTAACCCTTTCCCTGCCAATGCCAGATCTGTGATTACCTATGCAAACAGTTTGGATCCAGATGAGACGCCGAGTAACAAAAATAAACAAAAATGAAGAAAATCAAAATAATGAAAATTTGTAGCAGACGACAAAGTTAGCAGACGACAGAATTTGGCAGCGAAAGGGTTAACCCTTTCCCTCATATAAACGTGTTTTCAGGCATTTGCAAACAGAGTAGACCCAGATCAGACGGCTCCTAGAGGAGCCGTCTGATCAGGGTCTACTCTGTTTGCTAATAGAATTTGAAAGATCTGTTTCTTTGCTTTCTAAAATGTCCACAATGTTCTATCTTTCATATTTATTTATAACTATTTTGTTAATGAATATTCAGAAGGTATTGAAATTTGGGCTAAATATAGAACAGGGAAAGGGTTAAGCTGCCACCTGAAGGGCATGCACTGGTACTAAGTATAACGTCTGCTTTAGAGCGTTTTTACTGTGAATGAATCTGTCTGTGTTTGATTTTCAGTAATGAAATTGTTATCACTGCTCGCGTGCCATAAAGTGTCCAGACATTAACCGTTTGTGACTGAAAACAAATTAATTATTTACCTGCCAATGGGAAATCTGTGATCAATTATGCAATCAGTTTGGACCCAGATGTTAAACAGTTTGGATCCAGGTCAGACACCGAGTAACACCAGGGTACAAACAATTGTGTTTCTTGAAAGAAATTGAAGAACATTTAAAAGATGAAAATTGTAATAGACGACAAATTCTGCAGACGACTTAACGTGGCAGTAAAGTGGTTAACCGCCAGCCGTCTACTGGCGACTTTGTGAAAAATTGCAAACAGTTTGGATCCAGATCAGACGCCGAGTAACTCGACGTCTCATCAGGAACCAAAGTGTTTATCATTCTGTCACTGGTTTTTGAAAATAATTGGACGAAAAATGTACTTTTAGAATTGAAGCAGACGCCAATATTTACAGACGACAATTGCCCAGTGTGCAGAAGGTCAATCAAACTACCAGAGTAAACAGAACACATGATCAAACACCACGTTCTGATACATGTACAGTAAAACCCCGCTAATGCGACCACCAAAAAGGGGCATAATTCTGGGTGGCAGAGGCAGGTGGTAGCTTAATGCAGGACGAAAGTTATGCAGAAAGCTCCTCTAGGAGCTTTCTGCATAACTTTCGTCCTGCATTAAGCAACCACCTGCTTCAAACGACGCCAGTGGTTGTTTATTAAGTGGTCGCACTAGCGGGGTTTCACTGTATTTAGTTTATCATTTTGATTGCTGAAGTTTCGAAGTGGACCAGTCCATGCTTGTTTTACAATCGAGTCCATACTCTGAACATCTAAAAGTTGGGGCTAAAGGATGTTGAACGACAAACAGTGTAAATCCTTATCAGAGTACCCCTCTAAGGGTCCTCTAATCTGAGTCTACACTGTTTACAAATGCCATTTCACTCATTACGAGCTTGCATTCAAAGGGTTAATCATTTCGTCGCCGGCATTATCGTCTGCTAATATTATTTTCTGCTTCCGGTTTCAAAATGGAGTTCTTAACCCGGGTGCTTAAACCATTTCACCAAGATCTACCCCTAACTGTTTGCAAAGGCTGCGAAATTGCGGCAAAATAGTTAAATTATTCTTTAAAACCGGGCTTTACTTGTTTTACTCTCTACTCGACAGAAACGCATATTGAAGCATTTGATAACATTAAATAAACCCAGATCAAATGGCTCTTGTATGAGCCCTCTAAAGATCAGTTTGTATATAGAATATATTAGATCTGATTATATGTTATTTGTCATATTTAATTAATAACAATAACGAGTATGCCAGGCTTTGCTGATAATGTCGTCTAAAGTAGAATTAGAATGTGATGTCACCGGTATATAAGCTTCATTTGGACATTTTTCATCATTTCTCATAATGATCAACAAGAAAGGAGTGACAGTTTCGCTCGTGTATAAGGATTTTAGTGAATTCGAGCACTTGGTCGCCAACTACAGTAAAACTTCGATTATCCGAACACTAAAATACATATTATTATCGCTCTTTAAGACAGGTGGCAGCTTAATGCATGGTGAAAGTCATGCAGAAAGCTCCTAGAGGAGCTTTCTGCATGACTTTCACCATGCATTAAGCAGCCACCTGCCTAAAAGGTTCTAAATTATTCTATACCGAAAATTCGAATAATCGAGGTTTTACTGTATATTGTTTCCGACTAAACAAAACAACACGGTTTTTTTCTAGAGGTTTTTGCCCCTCGTACTCGCTAAAACGGAGACAAAGTATAGGATATTTGGTACCAGCGTGTAGATACATTTTTCTTTCTATATAAATACATGTATTCTGAAAGTGGGTGATCCTTCGAAAGCAAAAGTAGCATTGCCAAAAGAGAAAATTGCAGGCTCGGTTTTATTGAGCCTGTTCATGAGTAGTGATTAAAAGTATAACAGCACCCCCCCCTTTAGCCTTAATCAGTTCAATTTTCAAAACTTATACCATCAAAACTAATGATCCAGAAGAACCAGAGAATATAACAACACTGAGAATGAAGAAAAACGGGGCGACTTTTTACGGCCACAACACACGCACTTACCACCTGCTGTTGTGAAGTACATATACTCTGAAAGTGGGTGAAACTTTATTTTTCTGGGAAAATTCACCTCCGGGCAAAAATAATTGCAGTTATAGCGGAGCACCCGTGGATCGGATGGCCCGAGATTTATTCGCCTTTCTCTAATGTAGAATATAGGAAAGTTCAGCTTTGTCTCTAAAAGCGCCAAACTTTATGTTTTCGGCTCCAAATGTTACAAAACGTCAAGTTAGGGACATTTTAACTTATTTTTAGACATATTTCATGAGCCGGACGCGTGTTGGCCAAACGGTTGTTAACATTTGGTTCATACGAAGACGCATTATACGGTAGTTATTTGGAGCCAGGCTAAGGGTCAGTTAGGAGACGCTATGTTCATATGAAAGAACATCTTTGAAAAATCTATACTTCTCTTCCAGAACTTTGAGACATATATTCTTCATATTGAAGTTGCGAATTCGTTATTTTGTATACATTTGTTTTCAAATTGTTTAATGTAGGTACAACGTCCATATTTCAAAGTACGTTACGCTGTCCCGAATTTTAACGCTACAGCAAAACCTCCTCTTATACGATCACTTAATGAACAAACATGACTGTCTTCATAAGCAGGTAGTTGCTTAAAGAGCTTTCTGCATAAATTTCGTCCTGCATTAAGCTACCACCTGCCTTTATGCCCCTTTTTGGTAGTCGCATTAGAGGGGTTTTACTGTATTTGATTTTTTATCATGTCGTGTTAGGCATCTTGTCGATTCTTAACGCAATTTGAAAAACAAATCAAATTACGTGTTTTTATCAAAGTACGTGTTTTTATCAAATTACGTGTTTTTGTCAAATTACGTGACATCTCCAAAACTAATTGTCTTTCTTCAGGCCATTGAGCAGAACATCGTGGGATATGACTGATCGACAAAGCTTTAAAGTTAATAGTTTCGACATTTCACTCTTAAACAATCAAATTATTCTAAGAGATCGTTTAATTCATAAATATTTCAAGTAGCTATGGGCTATATGTAAAATGTTAAGTATCTACGTATCTCTCCTAAGACCGACGTTCTAGAGACACATCTTAAAGGCATCCTTTGCGGTTTGATGTTACGAACTATTTCAATAAGTTAAAGTCACGAAACACCTACTACACGAAACACATATGTATGTTACACCATATGAACTTTTATTATTACATGTAAGACTTCATAATAAATTTTAGGGCATTAGATTAACGTGCGTGCTTAAGTACTGAATTCTCATTTCTCCACCAAACCCTATGTTGTGACCTCTACGAGACGATTGTAAAGAGTGGTCACAACACAGGGATTGGTGGGGAAATAAAGAAGTTATTCTTGAACATGATTTAATTATGTATCCCCCATTTATAATGGGGAGAGATATTGTTTTTGGTCGAGTTGTCCGTCCGTCTGTCCGCCTGTCCGTCCGTCTGTCTATCTGTCACACTCGTGTCCGCTCCATATCTCTCACAAATATGGAAGGATTTCAAAATGCTTTGGAACAAATGTTCGACTTAACAAGATGATGTGCAGAGCGTTTGATTCAGGCACGTGGGTCAAAGGTCAAGGTCACAATTCAAGGTCAAATGTTTTAGCCACACCCTTGGTGTCCGCTCCATATCTCTTAAACCCTTGGAAGGATTTCAAAATGCTGTGGCACAAATGTTCTCCATAACAAGGCAATGTGCAGGCAGCAGGAATCAGACATGTGGGTCAAAGGTCAAGGTCACAATTCAAGGTCAAATATTTTAGCCTTGATTTTCATATCTGTTCCACATCTGTATAACCCTTGGAATGATTCCAAAAATGCTGTGGCACAAATGTTCTCCTTATCAGGCCAATGTGCAGACAGCAGGATCCAGGCATGTGGGTCAAAGGTCAAGGTCACATTTCTAGGTCATGGTCACAATTCAAGGTCAATTGTTCACACTTTCTTGTCCGGACGATAACTCCTACATGGCTAATGCGATTTGATTGAAACTGTATACATTGACATAGCATGATAAGAGGAAGTGTTCTTTATAAGGGTCATAACTCTGGCTTCAATACTTTTGGAGTAATTGCCCTTTGTTAATCTTTTTGTCCGCTCTACTGATGCTAATGACATTTCATGTATGGAAAGAGCATGATGGAAGGAAATGTTATGCACAAGTATCATAATTCTGGCTTCAGTAATATTGGAGTTATTGCCTCCCATTTCCTGCAGAGTTTCGGGACTTTGAATTTTTTACATGAAAATTTTGTCCGCAGGGTTTCTCCAAAACCTTTAATTGGATGTTCATTAAATTTCATAGGATTGATTAGCATCATGCCTAGTTGTGCATATCTTATTCCTGTTCTGGTTTGATGATTTTCTGCAGAGTTATTGGACTTTGAAATTTTTACATGGAAAATTTTCTTCGCGGGGTTTCCCCCAACATCTTTTGTCGGATTTTCATGAAACTTCATAGGATTGATCAGCACCATGCCTAGTTGTGCATACTTCATACCTTTTCCGGTTCGATGATTTTCTGCAGAGTTATGGGACTTTGGAAAAGTTTGTCCACGCGTTAGGGGAGACATAAGTTTTTGTATCAAAAACAATTCTAGTTTACTTATCAATCTGGATCTCTTATAATATACAGTAAACTCCCTCTCAACCGGAATAATTTAAGTCTTTTAGACAGGTGACTGCTTAACGCAGTATGAAAAGTTATACCGAAAGCCCCTTTCACCTTGACTTTCACCCTGCATTACGTTGCCACCTTTCTCAAAGACTGCCGTTGGTAAAATAATTTGAATGTCCGGTTTATAGGGGGTTTACTGACTATACTGACACACATTTAATCATGATGTCTACCTTTAACCTTTAGCCTGTTGGGCAAATTACAGAATTGCTCACCTACTACATTTCCAAAATTCAAGCTATAATCAACTTGTCTACCAAAATGAAACCAGAGTGTCAAACAGTTTGGATCCTGATGAGACGCCGATTTACTCGGCTTCTCATCTGGATCCAAACTGTTTGCATAGGTATTCACTCATCCGTCCATAGCAGGCTAAAGGTTAAGATGATCTTCGTATCTTTTCGATTGTCTCAAAGACATCTTAAGTTACAGTCCCATACTTGTAACTAAAGGCGATTGAATCGATTTGGTATCTACACCAGAGCCTGTTCTAAGCGGCCACCAAACTACAGGTCTAATCATGGGTCTGTAATTCGGGTGGTAGCTTAATGCAGGTCAAAATAATGCAGATATCTCATATAGAGCTTTCTGCATTACTTTTCCCTGCATTAAGCAACTCGTACATCAGTACATAATCACTAATACACATGTTCATACTTATTATATATTGGGCTAATATAAGTTTTCATAATTAAAAACAATATTTTATTATATTACATTATGTCACGTGATTTATTCTATATACATGTATACATATTATTCCGAGGTTCGTAGAACCTGTCTTAAGCGGTTATTGATTTATTGAACACATGAGTCTTACAAAAGCAGGTGTTTGTTTAAAGCAGTGTAAACGTAATGCAAAAAGCTCCTATAGCAGATTTCTACATTTCTTTTGACCATTAAGCAACCACCTGCCTTGTGGACCAACAATTAGACCTAAGACATGTTCTTCTGTACACGATGCCGTTGTTTCTTAACCCATTCCCTCATATTGACGACTTTTGACGACTCTGTAAAAGTCACTTTGTGAAACCATTGTGATAAATAGAGCATTTGCTCCTATAGGAGCAAATGCTCTATTTATCACAATGGTATCAAATTACAAAATTCTAAAATTCTCCTTTTCGGTAGAGTTATTCAAAGAGGTTGTATCTAAAAATAGCCTATGAGGTAATGGGCTAATCTTACATGGGCATTCACCAGGTCATAGATACTGATAAATATATACCATACTTTTGTTATCACTTCACAGATGAGTATGAATATGTCCCAGTTCTATAGTCTGGCCCTGTAGAAGTAGCACCAAAGGAAAAGGCACACATTACCTGGTGGTATTAATACAAGAAATAAATACATCATACATTAGAATTACGGTAAAACCCCGCTAATGCGACCACCTAAAAGAGGTATAATTCTGGGTGCTAGACGCAGGTGGTAGCTTAGGACAAATGTAATGCAGAAAGCTCCCCGAGGAGCTTTCTGCATTACTTTTGTCCTGCATTAAGCAATCATCTGCTTACAAAGACACCCATGTTTATTCATTAAGTGATCGCATTAGAGGGGTTCTACTGTACATGTAAATGTGTTTAAACTACGCTGGTGCCAGTCTTTGCCAGATCGTACACAGTTCCGTTTCATATTATGATTTTAAGATTCGTATATATCAGTATATAAGTAGTGCACATATTCATATCATGAAAATAATGTGTGAATATTGATAAATCGTTAGAAAACAGCCGACTGTTTAAGAGACGGGTACCTGCGCAAATCAATGGTCATGCTCGACGAATCCTCCACTGACTCCGAATCCATTCCGGTGAATGACGGATGCGTTTCCGCCAGTTTCCGCAGCAATCTCATTTTCATTTTTCTCTCGATGCAATCAAGTCTTTCAACTCTTTCCTGACAATGCTCGTTATTTCTAATTTAGTTTCAAGATTCGAATTATGAAGTCACGAAGTCAGGATTTGTTACACGTTGTCTTTTCGAAACTATGAGCAGAGAACATCTTTCTTTTTTTTCTTTAACAGAAATATATATAATTTGAGCATTTTAATGTTTTCACTACAGTAAGGTTTCGTTTAATCCTTTCCCTTATGTAAGCGCATTTTGACGCATCTGCTGTGTTTGCTTATGGTGTAATTATTGTAATATAGAGCTGATTCTACAAAATGTCATGTGTTCATAATCCATTATAAAAAAAAAATCTTATTACCTAATGACGTCATTATTTCCTATATGAATATTCATCAGGGAAAGGGTTAATGGACCAGAAGAAGTTACTACATGTATTTGATGAAGTACATTAAAACCATGCATGCACCTTCAGCCATTGCCAATCTGAGCTCGAGCTGACTGGCATCTGGATCCGGATGAGACGCCAAGTTGCCGAGTAAGCCGTTTGACACCCGCCCAGTACCTTCTCAAATCTGTGTCTGAGTTCATTCTCCAGTATCTGACTGTCAGATGTTTGAGACTGATGTCAGAATTAAGCAACAGAGGGGTAATAAACGTTATTTTCGGGCATTAACATCTGCCGAAGGGCAAGGGCAAACAAAACACCCAAAGGGGCACTACAGACGTTATTGCCTGAATAAAACATTTATTATTATTGTTCTTGCATAAAACTTTTTTATGCTTTCGGGCCACTGTTTCGTGGGTTTTTTGGACGTCATTTCAGCAGAGTTTGAGGCGCTATTTGTGCCAGTGGTATTGCCCGAAGGAAAACGTGTATTAACCCTCTGTTATAACCCGAGTTTAGCAAACATACTTTTTATAGCATGATAAAGATTGGGTAATATTAATAACTTTAACACTTTCAGCGCGAAAATGAATTTCACCTGCTAACATTATCGTCTGCTTCAGGTTGCAAAATGGCGTTTTCATCAATTTCTTTACAAATATAATTTACAGTAAAACCATCCAATGCGAACACTTAATGAACAAACATGGCTGTCTTCATAAGCAGGTGGTTGCTTAATACAGGACGAAAGTTATGCAGACATCTTTTATAGGAGCTTTCTGCATAACTTTCGTCCTGTATTAAGCTACCACCTGCCTGTGCCACTATGAATTTAGCCCCTTTTTGGTGGTCGCATTAGAGGGATTTTGCTGTATAACCAGTATCAAACAGTGTCGATCCTCAGGCGACGGCGAGTGATTCGGCTCTTGCAAAAAATATCACCGATTGGTCTGTGGCAGCTAAAGAGTTCAAAGGATATTTTTAGCAAGGATATTTCACTCATCATTTCTATGCTGCGTACATTATGGAAAGTACATAATCAACCTGAAAACTGAAAATTAGTTTATTTGATTAACGCCTGTTTCTATATTGCAATGTATTCAGTACCGTTGCACAGTGCATCCTAAAATACACAAACAACTAAAATTAACAATTCTTTGCATGCTAACGATGGAATCTCCTGCCATCTATGACCTATGCATCCTGTATCCAAACCAGGCACCACAAAGCCCAACTTCTGCACCAAAAAATGAGAAAGAAAATTAACTCTTCGCTGCCAATGCCGGATCTGTGATTACCTATGTAAACAGTTTGGATCCAGATGAGACGCGGCGTCTCATCAGGATCCAAACTGTTTGCTACAGTTACTATGTTTTTGAAACAAAAATGAAGAAAATCAAAAGAAGGAAAAATTGTAGCAGACGACAAAGTTTGCAGGCGACAGAGTTTGGCAGCGAAAGAAAATTAATGGTTTTAAAAATGTCGCAGACGATGAGCAGCAAACGGCCATTGAGCAGACAACAAATTACATAGCAAGTAAATACTTTAAACAATTGCTGAAACATCTAAAAACGCAATACTTGATTAAACAAATGAATAAAAGCTGATGGAATAATAACATGCGAGTGTTTTACAGCTATACACATGATACTAACTTTAACCCTTACAACTCTGAATTTCCAAATGGACTATTCCAAAGGTCAAACAGGGAAAGCTTATTGTGAATATAATGGGATTTTTCTAATGAAAATTGAAAAATGGCACACAGTGCAGACCCTGGAGAGAGGGCTCCTCTAGGGGCCCCCTCATCTTGGTATACACTATTCGCAAAGGAAGTCAGTGACTGGCGTCCTGACCAGTAAGGGTTACTACCGACGCCAATGCTTATGCTGTTAGAAATGTACAGTAAAACCTCGGGTAGTCAAATGTTAGTATAGAAGAATTTAGACCATTTTAAGCAGGTAGTTGTTTAATGCACAGCGGAAGTCGTGCAGAAAGCTACAAAAGGCGCTTTCTGTATGACTTTCATCCTGCATTAAACTGCCACACATTACCCCCTAGTGACGCATTTTTGCGTCTCTATTAAATTCACATTGTGAAACCATTGTGATAAATAGAGCATTTGCTCCTATAGGAGCAAATGCTCTATTTATCACAATGGTTTCAAATTACAAATTTATAAAAAAAATCATTTTCTCTAGTTAATGCTCATTTTCGGTAGATTGATTCAAAACCGTTGGGTCTAAAATAGCCTAGAAGAGAATGAGTTAAATATCGATAGTGATACAGTTTAGTGTTGAATAACCAAGGTTATACTTTATATACGAAAATTGACATTGAGGGTTTACAAAACATTTTAGAACCAGATCTGTCACCGCATGTTTAAATGTTTGTCAGCAAATAGACGTGTGCTTGACAAACAGTGCAGGCCTCGATCAAAAGGCGGGTTTTTAAACGCAACTTTTAATCTGGTTCTACACTGTTTACAAATCGTGCATGCTGGTTTTGATACAGCGGGACCCTTTTACACATTTTGAATATGATTGGTGTCGTTGCACTTACTACAGTGAACGATCCAGGACTATATTTCTCGTAGTTTTAAAGCTTGAAACAAACAATGTGCAGTTTCTCTTTGCCTTTCTTTGATCTCGTCCCGCATGTGTAGTGTTCATAAATACTGATTATCACAGATCGCATTTAAGTTCTGAAATCCCGGTAATTGAATAATATCAACGTGTGAATTATATTCTCTAGGGCAACGTAGAGTGAAACAGAGTGTAATGTCGAACGAAGTCTGTATTTGATATTACTCTAATTACCATGAGACATCCAATGTCCTCCATCTGGTAGTATCCTTATGACTGTAGTATTCGAACATCCAATGTCCTCCATCTGGTAGTATCCTTATGACTGTAGTATTCGAACATCCAATGTCCTCCATCTGGCAGTATACTTATGACTGTAGTATTCGAACATCCAATGTCCTCCATCTGGTAGTATCCTTATGACTGTAGTATTCGAACATCCAATGTCCTCCATCTGGTAGTATCCTTATGACTGTAGTATTCAAACATCCAATGTCCTCCATCTGGCAGTATACTTATGACTGTAGTATTCGAACATCCAATGTCCTCCATCTGGTAGTATCCTTATGACTGTAGTATTCGAACATCCAATGTCCTCCATCTGGTAGTATCCTTATGACTGTAGTATTCGAACATCCAATGTCCTCCATCTGGCAGTATACTTATTACTGTAGAATTCGGACATCCAATGACTTGCATCTGATAGTATACATATAACTGTATACATCCAGTGTCCTCCATCTGGTAGTATACTTATAACATCTGATAGTATACTTATAACTGTATACACCCAATGTCCTCCGTCTGGTAGAGTACGTATATATGTATGTATTCGGACACCCAATGACCTCCATCTGATATTATACTTATATCTGTTGCATTCGGACACCCAATGTCCTCCATCTTGTAGTATCCTTACTACTGTAGTACTCGGGCACATAATGTCCTCCATCTGGCAGTATACTTATTACTGTAGTATTCGGACACCCAATGACCTCCACCTGGTAGTATCCTTATTACTGTAGTATTCGGACACCCAGTGTCCTCCATCCGGTAGTATACTTATAAATATGCATTCGGACACCCAATATCCTCCTTCAGGTATTACCCTTATTACTGTAGTATTCGGGTACCTAATGTCCTCCATCTGGTAGTATTCTTATTACCATATTCTCATTCAATCTCAGTTCTCTACAGCTTTGTAGAGCTGAATACAGTAGAACATGTCTTAAGCGGTCATCAAAATAGTTCTAATTATGGGTCTGTAAGGCAGCTGGTACTGTTTCTTCCATTAAACGTCATTGTCTTAGAATACCTAGTTCTCTTTAACCATTTACTCCATATATATACGCCTTTCTACTCCTTTGCCAACAGAGTAGACCCAGATCAGACGGCTCCTGTAGGAGTTGTCTGATCAGATCAGATATGGTTCCTATAGAAGTTTTCTGCTTTACTTTTGTCCTGCATTAAGCAACTGAATGTTTTGCGCATATGCAGACCAACTGACATAATAAAATTTTGTATAAATTTTACTTTCGATTAGGGAACATGGGGCAAAGGACTAAAATATAACGTCTGGCCTTAATGTATTTCTACATATTATATCTGCTTGGGCATTGGCAATTACACCGGTATCTGTACTGTATGAGTAATGGTTAGAAAAACAGGTGACAGTGTCCAAACTGACTTTGTGATGTATATAAACACAGGTGGGGGTATCGAACTGACTTTGTTATATCTCGTATGTATTGTGGTGGTAGCTTGGCCTAGTAGTTGGGCGTTGAACTGATAACCCAGGCGTTCGGGGATCGAATCCCTGCTCGAATTTTCAGAGACGTATTTTCAGTGTCTCCCACCTGCATTAGATTGCCTTTTCTTCACCCAGGGGTTAAACTGGGCACCTGTGAGGGTCACTAACCGATGCTGCGACTGCCGAATCGTGCTCAATATTGTAGGCGAATTACTCAATGACCAGGGGAGTAAATGCACAGTCGGCTTGGCTGTTATTCGAACTGAAAGTAGACTATAACTAGGCACTTAACTGACCTTATAACAATGCATACATGTATATAAGCACATATAGCGGCATTGAACTTATTTATGACCTATAACAACACATGTAGAGGCACATCTGGGAAACATCTGGGGTCTTCATCCACATGCAATTAGGTGACTATAAAAAAATATACCTGTGATTGGAAGGAAAACAAGAGTCTGTAGAACCTGTCTCAAGCGGCCATCAAAAAGAGGTCTTATTGTGGTTGTGTAAACAAGTAGTAGCTTAATGTAGGTAAAATGCAATGCAGAAAGCTCCTATAGGAACGTACTGCATTACTTTTGCACTGCATTAAGCAACTGCACGTTTTACTATGTCTATGTTCAATAAATAAATGGCCACTTAAGACAGTTTCTGCTGTAAATAAATATCCGTCTCGTCAGCCGTTTTATTCATACTCACTATTTAGTTACACAATGGATCAAAACTTGAGTTGCAAACGCTTCCCGTTTTCTGCTTGAACCGTTACAACAACAGCCACTCCAGATCAAAGGTCACACTACAAGATACAGTAAAATGTCTCAGTAAATGAATACTTAGTGAAGAAACACCAGGGACTTTAACCCTTTAATCGTTCACTCCATGACTAATCATATAAGAAATCATGATATCATGGATATTAATTAGATTAATTATTACAATACCACATGGTCATGGCAGGAACTGTAGAATTATATCTATATTGTGCCATAAACAAACAGAACAGACTGTGTTCGAACGGTTCTTGTTAGACGGCCGTCTGACCTGCGTCTGCCGTAGAAAGGCGTATTGATAGCGTAAATGGTTAAATGCCGTAATATCAGCAGTCCTTTGGTTCTAATCAGATTTTGAAACTAATCCATATGTTCATGTTAAGGAGGAATCGCAATCGAAGCATATACTGGCATAAGCCGTGTTTGCCTATACACCATATCGCCGGGATTTATGCCTATACTCCTGAATATCTTAAAAATAATTACACCATTACTATTTATTGGCTTTAATGGTATAAGAACATAAGGTATTTGGGTTATATAATTTCATAATCAAACAAGACAAACCCTGATCAGACGCTCTTGCAAATGTGTTAGGGTTAGGTTTATGAGCAAATTGTTATAATTGAGACTTTGAGAGCATCCTGTATTACTAATCCTGTATAAAACTATCACGAAGGGAGTTTAATCAACATCCATTGACGTCATGTTGGAACTGTTGCAATCAGACACTCACAATCGGAACACCTCGTGGATTTTATTTGATACTCCGAGGATGCCGGAAACTGCCGAGTACTGACGACTGAATCACACACACACACTAAAAACTCTTGTAGCATTTGATATCGAATGAAAATATTTGGAACTATATTAAATATGTTATATTATCTTAAAGTTTATTTTCCTTTTACTGTTGTTGCCTTCTTTTCGTCATCTGTTTTATTACTTTCCGCATATCACTTAAGAAAATGTAAGTGTTGCTTACAGTGAAATGTCGTATAAAGTAAAACCTCTCTATAACGGCCACTCAATGTGTTATTTATTTGGTATTTGGGGCAGGTGGCTGCTTAAAGCAAGGTGAAAGTAAAACAGAACGCTCCTATAGGAGCGTTCTGTTTTACTTTCACATTGCTTTAAGCAGCAACCTGCCTTTAACACAAACTACTTGATGTAATTTAGTGGCCGTTATAGAGAGATTTTACTATAGAAAGGCTTTGAACTCTAATTGCGCATGAGGCAATGTTTAGCCTTAGCTTGTATCGTTATTAACCCTTATCAAATTAAGCGTTGTCTGCCTGACATGCGCAAACAGTTTTTATCCTGATGAGTAACTTGGCGTCTCATCAGGATCCAAACTGTTTGACATTCGGTCAAAAGTATCCAAAAGGGTTGGGCCAATCGGACCTAATCAATACCATCAGCACTGAGTTACAGATAAAGATGCGTACTCAAATACTAAAATCGTCATTTCTCCAACAAACCCTATGCTGTGACCACTCTTTAGAATCGTTTCTTCAAAACGATTTTAAAGAGTGGTCACACCATTGGGTTTGGTGGAGAAATAAATGAGTTATTCTTGAAAATGTTTTTAATTTACGTATCTTATCTGACAGCAGATCAGAGTTTGAGCAGTCATCCTTGTTGCCATCATGATAAGAGTTGAATACAGCTGAACGAGGATAGTGGAACGATTTTATGGCCCAACCCCTTCTGCTAATGAACCGGTAGTAATTACAGTTAAACCTCTCTATAACGGCCACTAAATTGTGTTAATTTGTTGGCATTTAGGGCAGGTGGTTGCTTAAAGCAAGGTTGAAGTAAAACAGAACGCTCCTATAGGAGCGTTCAGTTTTACTTTCACCTTGCTTTAAGCAGCTACCTGCCTTTAACATAAAATACATGCTGTAATTTAGCGGCCGTAATAGAGAGGTTTTACTGTATTGTAAAGAGGCTGAAATTTAACCCAGAAACATATTACAGGAAAAGTCTCTAAACCAGACTTTTAGCAAAGATGAATACATGTACGCTCGTATATCCTCTTAGGTAGTTAGATTTCATGCATGTTCGTCCTGTTATAAATATCGGCTTGATACTAATTTAATTCCGGTTAACCCTTTCCCTGGTGTATATTCATGTAAGAAATAATGACGTCATGAATATTAATAAGATTATTTTTTATAATGGCATATGAACGCAAGACATTTTGCCTCAGGCATAAGCTGTAGAATCAGATCTATATTACACCAAAAAGCAAACAGAACAGACCCTGATCAGACGGCTCCTATTGGAGTCGTCTGATCTGGGTCTACTCTGTTTGCAGATGCGTCAAAATGCGCTTACATGAGGGACAGGGTTAAAGGAAGTTTCACTGTAGACTGATTTTGTATGTTGTGCCGTTTTGAAATGCATTGTGTCAATATCCTCATTTAACATTTTCGGGGTTATGTATCTGCGGATTACTTTTGAACCTGTCTTAAGTGACCATCAAAAAGATGGCTAATTATAGGTCTGTGAGACAGGTGGTAGCTTATGGAAAAGCAATATAGTGCAGAAAGATAGGAGCTTTTTGCATTACTTTTGCCCTGCAGTATGCAACAACCTGTCTTTTAAGACTCCTATGTTGAATAAATGAATGACCGCTAAGGACAGGTTCTACTGTATATTGTCATACATTCACCGACCCGCGACCTGACTCGCACTCGATGCCCCATCATAATCCAAGCTGTTTGACACCAGCCGAATAATTTCTATCAACAGCTTGAGCGATTCGGAAATAGTCTATATTGCACTAGATCCACTTTTTAGCGAGCATTATTATTACTGCAGGGTAAGTGTTAATGATAGTATAAGAAACAGTTCAAGAATTCATTCAATTTTAAGGAACTATTTCAATGACATTTAAGTGTACCATTTATCTCGCTATCTTAACCAATTTAAACATTACGTCATTACCAGTGTCACGGTGGACGAATACATCTGTACTCTCTCCCAAATGTGATTTTATTCATGTTTTGAAATTGTCTGGAGGGGGAATTTTATTTACATTTTGACTTTGGTGAGAGTGGGATAAGGATCAGGTTGGGCACCCGTAAACCAGGTTTAAGTCCCCCAGTAGCTTATTTTAGTTACTGTCCGTTCCAAGGCGGTACTCCTGCTTTCAGCCTATGGTCAATTTTGTTATTTAATATGCTTAATGTTTAATGTTTTTCGTCTTGATATGCACCATGTTATGTTTTGTCTTGTGGCTATACCGTTTCTTGTTTGATGGTGTTTGGTGCGGTGTCATTTCGTGTGTGGCTCTCCCTGTTTGACTATTTTTCCATATTTATCGACCATTTTGAAACTTAAAGGATTTGGAAGGTAATGTTGAACTGTCATCCCTGCAAATGATATGTCCATGTCGTTGATACTATTTAGTTCCCACTGATAGGATGTAGTTATTTGCCCTGCCTCCAAATATTTGATTCAATGACCAGTAGTAGAATACTACACCATTAAACACTGTCTCTATTAAATGCTCCCCTTCAGTAGATTGTATTGTTGACAAATGTATTGTTTAGACTTTAGAGTATATGTATTGTTGATTTTATTGTTTAGAGAACATGTTTTATTGAAGATTTTATTATTTAGAGAGTACATGTATTATTGAAGATTTTATGATTTAGAGTACAAATATTGCTGGATTTATTATTTAGAGTACATGCATTGTTGACAATTTTATTGTTTAGTGTACATCTATTGTTGATTTTTTTTGTTTATAGAGTACATGTATTGTTAATA
Source organism: Azorinus chamasolen (assembly GCA_963576725.1). NCBI lineage: Eukaryota > Metazoa > Mollusca > Bivalvia > Cardiida > Solecurtidae > Azorinus > Azorinus chamasolen. The sequence continues at coordinate 29,720,127 of OY755241.1, read as the reverse complement.
ATTGGATCGTTTAGAGTGCATGTATTCTTGATTTTTTGTTTTGTTTTATTACATATCATTGTTGGCAATTTTATTGTTAAGAGTACATGTATTGTTGATTTTATTGTTTAGAGTACATGAATTGTTGATTTTATTCTTTAGAGTACATGAATTATTGATAATTGGATCGTTTAAAGTACACTTATTGTTAACGATTTTATATTTTAGATTACATAATTATATTGTTTATAATTGTATTGTTTAGAGTATATGTATTGTTGATAATTGGGTCTTTTACAGTACATGTATTGTTGATTTTTATAAGTTATAGTACATCTATTGTTGACAGATTCTGACCTTACTCAGAATCTGACCAATCAATACTTGAGAATGAATTCAGACTCAGACTCAGAAGTTTTATAACCTTGCAACATGGCGTTTCTTCAGGACCTAACATGATTTGATGTTTATATTTTTTAAGGACGAAAATTCAGACGACAATTTTGCATATGAGAATGTGGTTATAAAATAGTTCACCCTTTGAATGTGAACTGGCATTTGCAAACAGTGTAGACCCAGATTACAATGTCACCAGATGGACCATATGATCAGAGTCTGCATTGTTAGGCATTCAAATTCAATTAACAAATGTATGCATTTCTTACTGATTGGTCTCTAACATTAAACACTGAAGGACCACACCACTTTGAATAGTCAGCTTTCCAATAGTTAAACTAGACTAAACCCCGATAGTTCGAACACTAAACCCCCGATAGTTCAAACACTAAACCCCCGATAGTTCGAACACTAAACCCCTGATAGTTCGAACACTAAACCACCAATAGTTCGAACACTAAACCCCTGATAGTTCGAACACTAAACCCCTGATAGTTGGAACACTAAACCCCCAATAGTTCGAACACTAAACCCCTGATAGTTGGAACACTAAATCTCCTGATAGTTCGAACACTAAACCCCTGATAGTTCGAACACTAAACCCCCAATAGTTGGAACACTAAACCCCTGATAGTTGGAACACTAAACCCCCGATAGTTCGAACACTAAACCCCTGATAGTTCGAACACTAAACCCCTGATAGTTGGAATACTAAACCCCTGATAGTTCGAACACTAAACCCCTAATAGTTCGAACACTAAACCCCCAATAGTTCGAACACTAAACCCCTGATAGTTGGAACACTAAACCCCCGATAGTTGGAACACTAAACCCCCGATAGTTCGAACACTAAACTTCTGATAGTTCGAACACTAAACTCATGATAGTTCGAACACTAAACCCCCGATAGTTCGAACACTAAACCCCCAATAGTTGGAACACTAAACCCCTGATAGTTGGAACACTAAACCCCCGATAGTTGGAACACTAAACCCCCGATAGTTCGAACACTAAACTTCTGATAGTTCGAACACTAAACTCATGATAGTTCGAACACTAAACCCCCGATAGTTCGAACACTAAATCCCGGCCACCTGTCTAAAAAGTCATCAATGCTTCATTACTAAAGTTCGAAGTATCTAGTGTTTACTGTAGTTAACGTCATCATACATCAGGTTTAAACTACATTGTATACGTCGACAAGGCTTCCTAAATGACCTAAGCCAATTTGTTTGATTGAATTTGTGGGCGTAATGTGATTTCCAGGGGATCGATGTAAATGACCTGTATGTCAAAGTAATTATTAACTTGTTAATGTAAAAATATACAATTTAGCATGTCTGTTAATTTAATCATTTGTTTTATGTTTCACTGTATTGTTGATGTTTGAAAGAAGCGCCGGAAACATATTTTTGTTGTTGTTTGAGCAAAGCATGTCCACTTTCATTGATTATACTTGTATACCGGTACAGTCGTAACTACTCGGCGTTTTCCGACAAAACATGGTAAAAATCCACGTATAAATAGTTGTATAATACAGCCATTTAACCGAACGAATTTGTCATTAATTTTTGTGCAGATATTCACAATAGTCATGCACCCAAGATAAAACGAGAAAACAGTGTCATCGAAACTGAAAGAAACATGACAGAACATTTCTCTGTCATTTTACATTTCAAAATGTCTCACTTGTTTCTCAAAATCATCTTATAAATCATGAAGCCCAAAGTAAAACGTGGATTCTTCCAAATCAAAGTCAACTCGATTCATAAAAACAATTTGTAATGAACATCCATGTAAAATCCTCTATTACTCATATAAAGAATTGTTCGCCGATATATTCATATAATCCAACGGATAGTTGATACAGTCAATTAAACCAACTGATGGTCGATATAGTCAAATAAACCAACGGATAGTACATATAGTCAAATATATAGTGATATAAAATCTATGGTCGGCATATTTATATAACCACATGGTAGTAGATATATTCATATTAAAGAATGATAGTCAAAATATGCATTTGAAAAAAAACAACAACAACTAATACTCGATATATATTCGTATAAAAATGGTCGATATGTTCGTATATAGAAATTGATAGTCAATATATTATTGTAAAAAAGGTTGATAGTTGATTATATATACGTATACAGTAAAACTTCGATTATTCGAACACTAAAATACGTATTATTATCGATCTTTAAGACAGGTGGCAGCTTAATGCATGGTGAAAGTCATGCAGAAAGCTCCTCTAGGAGCTTTCTGCATGACTTTCACAATGCATTAAGCCCCACCTGCCTAAAAGGGTCTAAATTCTTCTATACCGAAAATTCGAATAATCGAGGTTTTACTGTATAAGGAACTTTTTGCATTTATCGTTTTCTGCCACTAAGCAGTCATTTAGTTTTGAAGTTCACCGCTGTGGTTCGAATTCCGGTCCGCGTATTTAGATATTTCAAGTGAGGAAGCCTTCCAGCTGGCTTGTGGTAGGTCGGCGGTTTTACCCGGATGTTATTATGTGCGCGTAACAATACAATTTGTCTGTGCATAGAAGAACCCCACCTGTAATTAGCTGGACGTCGTGATATGACTGAAATACTGTTAAAGCCGATAAAACCAACCAATCATTCAGCAATCTCTATAGAGAAGTTCCAATGCATTTGATAGGCTTGTCAACTAACATGAAAGACATGTTGTAACGAACTGCAACCTGACTCTACTCACATCGGTTTAATGTTACTGTAAAGTCTCACTAATGCGGCCCCCACATTATTATCAATATAAGAATCTATACAAAGCAGGCGACTGCTTAATGCAGGGCACAAGTTATGCAGAAAGCTCCTTTAGGAGCTTTCTGCATAACTTTTGTCCTGCATTGAGCAACCACTTGTTTTAAAAATCCTGATATTATACTTATTTTGAGTGGTCGTATTAGCGAGACGTTGCTGTATTAATGTTGTGTGGCTAGTGTCGGAAGCGATGTAGCTTTTGTTAGGTTTATTGCATAATGGATAAACCATGTCACAACAGTATTCAAAGAGCAGCTTTTACAAATCTGAAATCGAGAATTTAGATCCAAACAAGGTTTTAGGGCCTTTGACAAAAACGTTGTCCAAAATAATGCTAGGAGTGTCTGTGTTTTAAGCATACAAAGTACACCCAGGGTTTTCCTGTTCGTACAGAAAAAAATGACTGCCAAAACCCGGTTAGTTTGCCTTTTTACTTGTTCCTGATTCGTTCAATCTTTTGTGAAACCATTGACAAAGTGTAAAACAGCATGAATCCAAACATTTTGACACTTTTCTTTGAAATGCAAGAATGTCTGCCCTAAAAAGTAGATTTAGAAGAGCATGTTCTGTCGACGAAACTGTTCTCAGCATGCGAAAGAAGCAGAGGGGTTGAATGGAGTTAGTATTAACCATGTCCCTAATGTAACCGTGTTTTATTGCATCTGCAAACAGAGTAGACCCAGATCAGACGGCTCCTATAGGAGCCGTCTGATCAGGGTCTGCTCTGTTTGCTAATATAATTTGATAGATCTGTTTCTTTGCTTTCTAAAATGTCAACAATGTTCCATCTTCCATTAAAATATTTTGTCCATGAATATTCAGTAGGTGTTGAAATTTGTAACAAGCATAGAACAGGGAAGGTTAACTGTTTGCTCGCTCGATGCGAATTCGTAATAGCCTATAAAACAGTTTGTATCCAGATGAGATGCCGAGTAACTCGGTGTCCCATCTGCAAACAACTGTTTGGCATTCTGAATGTGTATTTAACTGAAAAAAAGAGATACAGTAGAACCCCTCTAATGCGACCACTTAATGAATATACATTAGTGACTCTATAAGCAGGTGGTTGTTTAATGCAGGACAAAAGTAATGCAGAAAGATCCTCTAGGATCTTTCTGCATTACTTTTGTCCTGCATTAAGCTACCACCTGCATTTAGCACCCAGAATTATACCTCTTTTAGGTGGTCGCATTAGCGGGGTTTTACTGTATATCATTTTTGAGATTGTAGCAGACGACACTATCTCTTGCAGACGACATTTACTTGGTGTGCAAAGCATGAAGTTGGTTTCAGTGTCAACTATTGTTTATTTACATAATATAGAAATATAACACACATTTGTTATTTATTACTCCTAGATTATCTGCCTACGTGAGAATGATGCGTGAACTCATTGATACCGAGAAAGTTGTGTTAATATTGCTAGTGAAATGTTTTACATCACTGGTCTGGCGGTTTTCAGTGGTTAATTATAGTTTTACATTTCAGAGTAATAGAGTGAGATGACTTTCAGGACACTGAGAAACTGAATCGACAAATGAATTATTGAAACCATTGTGATAAACAGAGCATTTGCTCCTATGGAGCAAATGCTCTATTTATCACAATGGTTTCAAGAAGTGACTATTACAGAGGCTTAGAAAGGCGTATTTGTGGAGGAAAGGGTTAAGGTTGCTAAAGGATTTTGAATAATTCCTGATCAGTCGGTTTATGTAGGAGTACTCTGATCTGAGTCTACAGTTAGCAAATGACAGTACACGCATGTCCCCAATTCAAAGGGTTAACCCCAGTTTATTCAGCAAATGCATCATGGGAATATGTGAGCATGTACTGCGATTCGAACTTACGACCTACACTCTTTGATGCGGTGACGACATACCACTGAGCTAATGAGGTCCACAACACAAAGAAAACTTCAAAGTAATTGGTAATTACAAAAACATCCAATTTGCTTTTACAAAAATGATGTGACAGATTCAAGAGGCGGGTAAATGTGATTAGTAGCACGTACAATGCTTTGTTTCTCGTAACTGTGTACGAATTGTACTCTCCGAAAACGGACTTGTAGTAAAGAAAAAAATTAACCCTTTCCCTGTTCAGTATTCCGTAAAGAAATAATGGCATCATGGATATTTATTAGCTTTTTTTTTATATTGGCATATGTACACATCAGCTTTTGGTATTAGTAGAAACTGTAGAGTCATATCTATATTATTTCATAAGCAAACAGAGTAGACCCTGATCAGACGGCTCCTCTAGGAGCCGTCTGATCTGGGTCTACTCTGTTTGCAATTGCGTTATAATGCGTTTATACGAGGGAAAGGGTTAACTCATTTTGGCAAGTGGCTGCCTAATGCAGGATGAAAGTCAAACAGAAAGCTTCTTTGGGAGTTTTCAGCATGGCGATTACCTTGGATTAGGCTGCAATCTGTTTAAAAGATCGGCATTAATACTAATTTGAACATCGGGTTTAGAAAGGTTTTACTGTATTTAGTTATGATAAAAGACTCGTGAGTTTCAATTTTTCTTGTTGATTAAATGCTCGCCTGGGGATCTGAAAACAGTGTAGTAGAATTTAAACCTTTGAATGTGGGAAAAAGTACATAACCATATTAGCAAACAGTAAGACCCAGATTAGACAGCACATTGTGCAGTACTCTGGTCTGGGCCTGTACTGTTTGTATACATTTATATCGAACTGGTTCTATAGTTAGCACACTGATAGGTCGTTACAAATTTGAAAATTCAGCATGCACAGGATAAACACACATTTGGAAGAGAATACAGCTGTATTCGTCCACCGTGACACTGGTAATGACTATCTTTACTCAGTCTGTCAGTTGCAATTTGTTTCATGTTTAACTCAAAGAATAATTCCATGTCATAATGTTGGTCGTGGCACCATAGCTGTCGAGGTACCCTCTTCCCTACAACCTTCATGTACCACAGCTGGTCGGTGTACTCTCTACCAACACTATTCATGTACCACAGCTGGTCGGTGTACTCTCTACCAACACTATTCATGTACCACAGCTGGTCGGTGTACTCTCTACCAACACTATTCATGTACCACAGCTGGTCGCTGTACTCTCTACCAACACTATTCATGTACCACAGCTGGTCGGTGTACTCTCTACCAACACTATTCATGTACCACAGCTTGTCGTTGTACTCTCTACCAACACTATTCATGTACCACAGCTTGTCGTTGTACTCTCTACCAACACTATTCATGTACCACAGCTGGTCGGTGTACTCTCTACCAACACTATTCATGTACCACAGCTGGTCGGTGTACTCTCTACCAACACTATTCATGTACCACAGCTGGTCGGTGTACTCTCTACCAACACTATTCATGTACCACAGCTGGTCGGTGTACTCTCTACCAACACTATTCATGTACCACAGTTTGTCGCTGTACTCTCTACCAACACTATTCATGTACCACAGCTGGTCGGTGTACTCTCTACCAACACTATTCATGTACCACAGCTGGTCGGTGTACTCTCTACCAACACTATTCATGTACCACAGCTGGTCGGTGTACTCTCTACCAACACTATTCATGTACCACAGCTTGTCGTTGTACTCTCTACCAACACTATTCCTGTACCACAGCTGGTCGTTGTACTCTCTACCAACACTATTCATGTACCACAGCTGGTCGTTGTACTCTCTACCAACACTATTCATGTACCACAGCTGGTCGGTGTACTCTCTACCAACACTATTCATGTACCACAGCTGGTCGTTGTACTCTCTACCAACACTATTCATGTACCACAGCTTGTCGCTGTACTCTCTACCAACACTATTCATGTACCACAGCTGGTCGTTGTACTCTCTACCAACACTATTCATGTACCACAGCTTGTCGGTGTACTCTCTACCAACACTATTCATGTACCACAGCTGGTCGGCGTACTCTCTACCAACAACATGGTTGTCTTTATAAGCAGGTGGTTGCTTAATGCGGGACAAAAGTAATGCAGAAAGCTCTCTGTGTTACTTTTGTCCTGCATTAAGCTACCACTTGCCTCTACCATCCGAATTATACCTCTTTTAGGTGGTCGCATTAGAGGGGTTTTACTGTATATGAAACTATTACCAATTTGACCTATGACCTGTTTGGCCTTCAGTATTCTACTCGTACCTTGTTGTGATGAAGATGAAAAGATCAAATTGACTGTTAATGTTGCAAAAGACAACAAAACCTGTCCAAACCGGACTTTAATACCAGTAAATACCAGTACATGTTGCGGCTTCATGTAGAACGCAAATAGTGCGGAAAAGCTCCTTTAGGACTCACCATACACCCTGTTACCACCTGTTCAGAAATGCCTAACAGAAATTTTTAACAGAAATTCGATTTAGAGTTGTGGAATTCTGTTTAGAGCAGGGTTACTGTATAAACGTGTTTATTCAAAATGTCCAAGGTTACAGTACATGTAACTGCAACACAATCTACTGTAGTATCTAAACAACAAAATGTCCAAGGTTACAGTACATGTAACTGCAACACAATCTACTGTAATATCTGAACAACAAAATGTCCAAGGTTACAGTACATGTAACTGCAACACAATCTACTGTAATATCTGAACAACAAAATGTCCAAGGTTACAGTACATGTAACTGCAACACAATCTACTGTAGTATCTGAACAACAAAATGTCCAAGGTTATAGTACATGTAACTGCAACACAATCTACTGTAATATCTGAACAACAAAATGTCCAAGGTTACAGTACATGTAAGTGCAACAAAAGCTACTGTAGTATCTAAACAACAAAATGTCCAAGGTTATAGTACATGTAACTGCAACAAAATCTACTGTAGTATCTAAACAACAAAATGTCCAAGGTTACAGTACATGTAACTGCAACACAATCTACTGTAGTATCTAAACAACAAAATGTCCAAGGTTACAGTACATGTAACTGCAACACAATCTACTGTAGTATCTAAACAACAAAATGTCCAAGGTTACAGTACATGTAACTGCAACACAATCTACTGTAATATCTGAACAACAAAATGTCCAAGGTTACAGTACATGTAAGTGCAACACAATCTACTGTAATATCTGAACAACAAAATGTCCAAGGTTACAGTACATGTAACTGCAACACAATCTACTGTAGTATCTGAACAACAAAATGTCCAAGGTTATAGTACATGTAACTGCAACACAATCTACTGTAATATCTGAACAACAAAATGTCCAAGGTTACAGTACATGTAAGTGCAACAAAAGCTACTGTAGTATCTAAACAACAAAATGTCCAAGGTTATAGTACATGTAACTGCAACAAAATCTACTGTAGTATCTAAACAACAAAATGTCCAAGGTTACAGTACATGTAACTGCAACAAAATCTACTGTAGTATCTAAACAACAAAATGTCCAAGGTTACAGTACATGTAACTGCAACAAAATCTACTGTAATATTTAAACAACATGCTCTGAACTCGTATATATCAACTTAATGAGCATTACAGTAAATACCCTATACGTCAAACTGTTAATTCAAAAGGATTTAGACATTTTAGGCAGGTTGCTGCTCAATGCACAGTGGAAGTCATGCAGAAAGCTCCTTTGGGAGCTTTCTGCATGAGTTTCACTCTGTCTGTATTAACCCATTTGCTCCCAGTGGATTCTTCTATACTTATATATTGGATTAGTCTATATTTTATCTAGGGGATGTCTGGTCTAAATTTTCATTTTTATCTTGTTTTATATTGAATTTCCTATCAGCAAATAGTGTAGACTCTGATCGACACCGCATTATGCGGCGTCTGATCAGAGTCTACACTGTTTGCCTGCGTCCCATATATGGGATCGTGGGAGCAAATGGGTTAAGCTGCCATGCAGATTCCGATATCTTAACGATGGCCTGTGATACGTATTTGAAATTCCAGTTTGGACAGGTTTAACAACAATCTAAATTAAAGTGCAAGTTCTAAATGGTGAAATGGGAAGGATGAATAAAAATGAATAGTTCAAAACCGTATAAACAGCGGACTTTAAAATAATTTATAGGAGGTTTCTGTATGACTTTCAGCATGCAGTAATCGGCTACTTGTCTCTTATTTTAAATACAATTATGTATATTGACGCATTTGTAAATAGAGTGGATCGAGATTATGTAGGTACAGTCTAATCCATGTCTGCTCGGTTTGCTTATTGATTAATAGTCTGGTAATTTAGATCGGATTATAGTTTCTGTCATAATGTTTCGTTTTTAAGACTCCATCTGCGCAGTACGCTGCAGTCTAGCTCACTGTCTCATATTGACGCCTTTTGAGCCATACCCTCATGTTTACGCCTTTTGACCGATTCCGTCATGTTCACGCCTTTTGATTCCCCTGTAAAGCTCCCTTTTAGAAACCATTTTGATGAATAGAACATTTGTTCCACAAGACAGAGACATATACAGTACATGAATATATTTGTCACTGCATAGGAGCAAATGCACTATTTATCATTATGGTTTAAAAACTACACAATTACAAAACTTTCCTTTTTGGTTTGTAAATGCTCCTTTTTCAGTAGGTGTATTCAAAGAGGTTTGGTCTTAATTATCCTGTGGGGTACTGTTAGCTGTGTTTGAAACATGGCCCATTGGTAACAGTAAGAACTTCACAGAAACAGATATAGCATGCGTATATAATAAAAAAAATCATTTTCCAAAATAATAGCCCCTGTATATTATTACGTCGCTTTAGCAGTATTTCAGCCATCTCCTCTGTGCACAGAATGAAAAACATTTAGGTAGAAACATGAAAATTCCAAATGCCCAGACCGGGATTCGAACCACAGCAGTGTGGGGCTAAGCGATTGTCAGTCGAAGACCATAACCACTCGGCCACGGAGCCCCCATTTTATATATACATGCAGTATAGAAATACGCCCATTTATATATAGTATGAAATACGCCCTTTTATTATATACCCACCTAATAAAGGTGGTCGTATATTGTCGTGGCCCTGTCCGTCCGTCCGTCCGTCCGTTCGTTCGTTCGTTCGTTCGCCCGTTCGTTCGTCCGTCAACATTTTGTTTGTCCGCTGTTTTCTGGGAAAACTATTTGACAGATATTAATGAAACTTCACACAAATCTTTAATGCATCAAGATCTGAAGCTGAGTTGATTCTGAGATTCATTTGATTTTTCATTTCAGAGTTATGGCCCTTGTCCTTATCCTTAAAAAAATATGCAAATAGTTTGTCCGCTGTTTTCTTGGAAACTAATTTGAGAGATATTAATGAAACTTCACACAAATGTTTAATGCATCAAGATCTGAAGCTGAGTCGATTCTGAGGTTCATTTGATTTGTCGTTTCGGAGTTATGGCCCTTTTACTTAAAAAATAATGCAAATATATGCATATAGTTTGTCCGCTGTGTTCTGGCAAAACTGTTTGACAGATATTAATGAAACTTCACCCACATGTTTAATTCATCAAGACCTGAAGCTAAGCCGATTCTGAGGATCATTTGATTCGTTGTTTTGGAGTTATGGCCCTTGCACTTAAAAAAAATAATGCAAATCTATGCAAATATGAGGATGGCCATAACTTTTTCATTTGAAATGATATTTACTTCATTTTTTATATGGTTAAACCTTAATGTGAATTTTCACATATATTGCGGGGGTTTTGATATGTCATATTATTCTAAAGTTATGGTCCTTGAACTTTGTTTGTCGGCCAACTTTTAGTTTGTCTGTTATTTTCTGGGAAGACTATTAAAATGATATAAATGAAACTTAACACAAATGTTTTAAGCAACAAAATTTGAAGCTGAGTTTATTTTGAGGTTAATTCAGTTTGTCTTTACAGAGTTATGGCCATTGCACTTTACAAAAATCTGCAAAAATGAGAATTAGCAGTAACTTTTTTATTTAATAAGATATTCACTTCATTTTTTAAAAAAAATAGTATCACCTTAATATGGAAATTAAGATCTGAAGCACAGATTAGAAAATGTCAACACTTATAAGGCATATTGAATCAGAGAAAGTTTGCAAGTGGGCGTATTATTATTATTATTATACCACATTTATATAGCGCTTTTTTCACACTGGATATGTGCGTTCAAAAGCGCTTCACATGGATGAAATCACTAGCCGGAACGATCCGCATGATTATCTATCCAGACAATGAAAGATGTACAATATATATGAAATCGCTAGCCGGAAGGAACTACTTGATTTTCCATTCGGTCAGTGAAAGATATGCAAAAGATATACAATATATATGAAATCACTATCCGCAAGGAATAGCATAAACTGTATTAACAAACTTCATACAGACAAGTTGACTGAAAGCCATGCTCATCAATATCACAAATTAGAATACTCTGTATTAACAAAACTTGATACAGACAAGTTGACTGAAAGCCATGCTCATCAATATCACAAATCTGAATAATCTATATTAACAAACTTGATACAGACAAGTTGACTGAAAGCCATGCTCATGAATATCATAAATTAGAATAAATGGGCTGACTGAAAATCCATCCATTTATTCGACTATTGGGTCAACTGTTAGCTTGATAGGTTGGCTGAAAGCCATTCCTATCCTGAACTCATTTGCCACTGTACATGACTACTGGGTCAACTGTTAGCTTAATAGGTTGACTGAAAGCCATTCCTATCCTTAGTTTAGTTGCCACTGTACATGACTATTGGGTAACCTGTTAGCTTAATAGGTTGGCTGAAAGCCATTCCTATTCTAAACAAAACTGTCCTAGTAACAAATGTTGAAAAGATGCGTTTTCAGACACCTTTTGAAACATGCCAGTGACCTTGCGTCTCTAATGCCTGAAGGTAGAGCATTCCAAAGTTTCGGAGCTGCATGCATGAAACTTCTCTCACCGTATTTTACCTTACGACTTTTTGGCACAACCAACGACAATGATCTACTTGCTGACCTTAACTCTCTGCGCGGCCTTTATTATGTACCGTATGCGGTACTCTTGTTTATAGTATAGAAACACGCCATTGTTTTTTATCTATATATATTGAAATACGCCCAGTTAGTTATAATATTGAAATACACTATTTTATTTGTTGTTTTGAAATTCGCTCTTTTATATATAGTATTGAAGTACATCCTTTTATCCATAGTACGAGACTATGCCCTTTTATCTATAGTATGGAAGTACGCCATTTTATCTACAGTATCTGAAATACGCTCATGTGCTTGTACTATGGCTGCTACCTGGATCATAGCAGTGACATAATCACTATTAGTGTTCAGTAATACCTCATACATTTCCATCATCTTTGTAATTCAGGCTGAATTTCCAAATACAGACTGATTTAGACATGTTAAAAACCTTGTAGTGCCAATATTGATGTTTAAACGATAATTCAATGGATTCACTGAAAAAATTGATATGATTTGAATTTCATTTCAGCCCATAATTCAGGTGAATAAAAAACGCAAATAGCTCCGATACACGGTGTACAATTAATTGTTGTTATTGATTATTTATAATTGACCTGTATTCATTTAATTCTTTATTCTTGCAAGAGGGGTTGGTGTTTCCCAAGTAACTACAATCATCTACCAATCTGGGTCCATGCTTATAAAGCTTTTTAGTCGAGTCTGAGTTCGTTCCCAAGCTTTTGATTGGTCAGATTTGAGTTCTCAAGCTTTTGATTGGTCAGATTTAAGGCTCAAATCTGACCAATCAAAAACTTGAGAACGAACTCAGACTCAACTAAAAGTTTTATAAGCATGGACCCAGGACTGTAGCTAAATGCCTTCTGATCTATCAAAATCTGTTTTTTTAGACAAATCCAATGGTGAAGGAGGAGATTCTAATGCATAGCGGCAGATAAGGCTTAGTAGAGATATAAAAAACAATGCTTAAATTTCCTAAAATATGCGTGTTTTTACACCTCTTTCCCACATGTCCCACAAGGTAGGCCAACTATCTGTGTGGTTACACTGCTGGCGCCCGCATCTGTTCTATATAGCATGTTAACCCATTCCCTGTTCTATATTTATTCCAAATTTCAATACCTACTGAATATTAATGGACAAAACAGTTATAATGAAATATGGGAAGTCGAACATAGTAGCCATTTTAGAAAGTAATTAAACAGATCTATCAAATTCCGTTAGCAAACAGAGCAGACCCTGATCAGACAGCTCCTCTAGGAGCCGTCTGGTATGGGTCTACTCTGTTTGCAGATGCGTTAAACACGTTTATATGAAGGAAAGGGTTAAAGGAAAATGATTGGTTGAACTTAATAAACTATATGATAAGACGTCTCTATTAATCAATTACAATATGTGTTTTCACAGTCAAACTCAATCTTGCTTCTACTCAGAGGATTTCCTATCCGGGGCAGTTGTGAAGAGTAACAACACGAAGAAGAATACAGATGTGTGCAATGAGAAGTCCCGCAACCTCAAACTAAGGAAGGAAAATATGTGGGTTATACTACTGACTCAAGACGATATTCTATATACAGCAAAATATTAAATGCGATATCATTATCGATTTTAAAGCAGGTGGCAGCTTAATGCAGGGTGAAAGTCATGCAGAAAGCTCCTCTAGAAGCTTTCTGCATGACTATCACCCTATCACCCTACATCAACTGCCTAAAACGGCACCAATTCTTCATTACTAAAATTTCGAAAAATCGATATTTTACTGTAACTATCTAAAACGACAATGATTATTTGAATAAATTATACAGTAAAATATCTTTACAGCGACTACTAAAACATTTTGGGGATTTTAAACATTTACTCCATAAATATATACGCCTTTTATTTGCAAACAGAGTAGACCCAGATCAGACGGCTCCTATAGGAGCCGTCTGATCAGGGTCTGCTCTGTGTGCAATATAATATATAATATAGATATGATTCTACAGTTTCTGTCATAGTCAAAACGTCATGTGTCCATGTGCTATTATAACAAATTAATATAATATATATACATGACGTCATTATTGCTTACATGCATATTCATGGCGGAAAGAGTTAACTTAAGGTGTGAGCCCGGTTAAATTTGCCCTTCTTTATTCGATGTAAAAACGGGCATCAGGCATTTTCTGCATCTCCTATCTACTTCCAGGCATAGATTTGGGTTATACCCTCTTAACACATTCATATCTAGTCCAAACACTGTCTCTAGATCACCAGAAAACAAGGTCAAAAACGCTGACTGTTTTCGCTACACACAAAAGTATGTACACACAGTCTATTTTCGCTTTAAATTTGGGCCATTCTGACGCTCCACACACATATTTCCCAACATCCACCAGAGGAAGTAGTTCTGCAAGAGAGTCACAAAAAATGACCCCAATGGGCAGAGAATACACAAAATAACTTGAAAATATGCAATTATTCAGCCTGTCAGGTTCTTAAGAGACACTTATTAGCTCATATTTAAAGCACTGCATTTCTAAAGAACTACTTCTTACTCCGGAAGCAATTGCTCACCGGGGTCACACCTTAAGGGTGAATTCAAATATATCTACGGCTCTGGTGTTACAAGAACTGAAACAAATTTTTGAGCAAAACTCACTCTTAGTGCGAGTTAAAGGCAATGTGTCTATAAATGTCTTGTAGATGGTTTAAAAGCAATAGGATGCTGAAAATCCTTACGAATAATCACTTATAATTGTGATATGTTTATCTCTTTACTCCATAGGCTATTTTAAACCAAATCTCTTTGAATAAATCTACCGAAAAGGAGCATTAACTAGAGAAAAGGAAAAAATAGAATTTTGTAGTTTGAAACCATTGTGATAAATAGAGCATTTGCTCCTATATGAGCAAATGCTCTATTTATTACAATGGTTTAATAAAGTGACTTTTACAGAGGCGTAGAAAGGCGTATTTACGGAGGAAAGGGTTATGTTAAAGTATCCGTGTCGCAGATATTATTCGTCTATGCATTAGTCCAACATTGTACAGTAAAACCTCTAGACGTTACATATAGTATAAATATCGGTCTTTTAGACAGGTGGCAGATCAAGCAGCCACCTGCTTTAAAGTATCTAAATTCTTCTCCGCTAGAATTCCGGTTTAGAGTGGTTTTGCTTTACTGCATACGTTTTCTCTCCGTTTGATCTGGGTCTACTCTGTTTGCAAAGGCATAGAAAGGCGTATCTATGGAGTAAAGGTTTAAAACATTGAGATATTTTATGTGAAACTTCTCATGCAATGCATGTATACCTCGTACCTCCATTGACAAGTTCGAATCACAGATAGAGGTTGAACTTGATGTGATCAACAAAAATTGCGATTTCATTGACATGATAATTGATTGATTGGTTTCTTTTCAATATGTAAATGGTATCCGGTTTTATGGTAGAGTCGCTTGTCGCTCTATTTGCATTATAATGCTTTGATGAGTTTTCACTGAACACTCAATTAATTGACTTGCGTCCGACACAATTAAACCAGACCATCGTAGTATTAGTCTGTTACCCTTTCAATGCTGAGTTTTCAAATGGACTGTTCCAAATTTTTTTAAAAAAAAGCCAACCTTACCGCGTATATATTTTTAAGAAAAAAAATACGATGACTAACATTGCAGAGCCTGGTGAGAGGCCTCATCTACGAGCCGTCTGCTCTGGGTCTCCACTGTTTGCAAAGGACCGCGCTGATAGGGTTAACCCTGAAAAGCTTTCGAATTAAACACGTTTGTCTAAAATATCATGTTTTATTTTTCAACAACGCTCCCAGAATGTAAAACAGTTTAACCCTTTCCTCCATAAATACGCCTTTCTACGCCTCTGTAAAAGTCACCTGTTGAAACCATTGTGATAAATAGAGCATTTGCTCCTATAGGAGCAAATGCTCTATTCATCACAATGGTTTTCAACTACAAAATTCTAAATGTCCCCCTTTTTCTAGTTAATGCTCCTTTTCGGTAGATTTATTCAAAGTGGTTGGATCTAAAAATAGCCTATGAGGTAATGGGTTAACCTTTATCATGCTGAGCGCAACAGTTGATTCCTGGTGCGACACCGCGTAAAGAGCCGTCTCACCAGGATATCAAGGCCCGTTTACACTCGGTCGGTAGCCGTCTCGCCATGAGTCAATGCCCGTTTACACTCGGTTAGTAGTTTCTAAAATGTGGTTTTTAATCGAAAATGTGTAAATATTGTTCAGAATTTGAGTAGACCTCGTGTTGTTTACGCCAGATAAATGGCTAACTAGAACATAGCCGCATTAGCCTGTGACACTTTAAGCAATTATTGTATTCAAATGATAATCCTTAAGTAAAACGTCGTTAATTCGAACCTTTATCTTAAAAGACGAATTGAGATTTTTTTTAAGGCAGGCGGCTGTTTAATCTATGATGAAAGTCATGTAGAAACCTCATCGGGGAATTTCCTGCTTAACTTTCAACATGGAATTTAGTTTGTATCTTCGTTAAAGTATGTTAATGAAAATTATTCGAGTGTTCGGATAAGTGGGTTTTCGGTTAAGTGTGTGTTCGTATTAAAGAGGGCTTTACAGTATAATGTGATCGCATTAATTAGTCTTTGACGCTTTAAACATTTTTTGTATTCAGATAATAGTCGTTTCTCTCAGATATCAAGGATTAGCCTTTTTATGATTAATTTCTAAAACACCTCCAAAGCGTTAAACATTTTAACATTTAACTTGCTGAGGAATATGTGATCTACTCTTTAAAGTTTGAGATACCTACGATTTCATGTTTGTTTTTCAAAAAACACGACCAGAATTTCAAATAATATGGATCCAGATGGGGCTTAGTTACTCGGCGTCTCATCTGGAGCCAAACTATTTGCAAAGTTTATCAGAGATTCGTCCACACCTGGTTAATGGTTGATGCGCTCTACGTGGTTATTACAAAAACAACAATACCTGGCCAAGGGCTAAAATGGAGCAACACTCACCAATACTCCATAGTGAAGCATGCAACACTCACCAATACTCCATAGTGAAGCATGCAACACTCACCAATACTCCATAGTGAAGCATGCAACACTCACCAATACTCCATAGTGAAGCATGCTGGTTCTGGAGGTGCATATATCATGCGTACCGATCTTTCTAAATTTCTTATCCGGTCTTTTTTTGTACTCATTAGTCTCACACCGGAGAAGCTATTTGAACAAATAGCAACAACACGGGGTTTGGTGGAGAAATTAGAATTCTGGAATGATACTCCCTTTTATCTACAGGTCTGTATAATGTTCAATTAATGCACAAAGTCTTCAAAAATTGGGATATCCATCTGTGTTGACCTAGATCAGACCCCGTGTCATGGACACGTGTATATAGACATGCTTGTGACATAAATCACATCAAGGCTACATTGACATATGTTTGAGTTTTGCACAGAGGTGAAACTCTATCATACAGACTGTATCCATAGTAACATCTTTCACACGTGCATCTATATATGTTCAAGACTGTATCCATAGTTATATCCTTCACAAGTGCGTCTATAAAATATGTTCAAGGAAATTCACTGCAAATTTAATCCCAGTTCGCCACATATATAATGTTATGCGACAATTGTGTAAAACATTTTCCAACACAAAGAGGTCTGGAGCCCATCGTGCTACTGAATCGTACGACCAACATTATGATACAGTAAAACCTCTCTATAACGGCCACTAAATCACATCAAGCATTTTGTTTTAAAGGCATGTGTCTGCTTAAAGCAAGGTGAAAGTGAAACAGAAAGCTCCTATAGGAGCGTTCTGTTTTACTTTTACCTTGCTTTAAGAAGCCATCTGCCCTAAATACCAACTAATTAACACAATTTAGTGGTCGTTATAGAGAGGTTTTACTGTAAGTGGTCCATCACTGTTTGACGATAGAGTCCAGCAACTTTGTAATAGTATACTTTGTGAGACAATCTTGAATGACAAACAGTGCAGATCTTGGTCAGAAGATTCCTCTAAGATATCTCTGATATGGATCTAGACTTTTCAAATGCCTGTACACAAGATCTTTTAACCCATTCCCTCATATTGACGACTTTTGACGACTCTGTAAAAGTCACTTTGTGAAACCATTGTGATAAATAGAGCATTTGCTCCTATAGGAGCAAATGCTCTATTTATCACAATGGTTTCAAACTACAAAATTCTAAAAGTCTCCTTTTCTCTAGTTAATTCTCCTTTTCGGTGGATTTACTCAAAAAGGTTGTATCTAAAAATAGCCTGTGAAGTAATGGGTTAAACCTGATTGTGCTACATGTATAACATGTCTACCAACACTTTCATCTGTTGCATTTTGACTAACATCTGATTCGTACAAGTGTTTTAGAAACTATTGATCTAGTGTCAAACAGTCTGGATCCTGATGAGAGGCTGAGTTACTCGGTGTCTGATCTGGATCCAAGCTGTTTGCGAATGCGAGCCTGGGTTACCTTAGCATGATAATACTTAACCCTTCGCTTGCTGAATTTTAAAACACATGTCTCCTTCTTTACCCATGCCTTGTTGTATAATTACATATATCTTCACTGTGTACAAGTATTTCGCTGTGAAATCACTGCTGTGGAGTGCACTGGTTGCACAATCAACTTGTAAATAGTGCAGACCCTGATGAGACAGCTCCTGCAGGAGCTGTCTCATCTGGGTCTTCACTATTTACAGGTAGGTGTATTGACGTGAATAGCAAGCGAAGGGTTAATGACCAGTTTAGTGCGTGCAAACACTGTAACAAGTGCTTAGCTCTATTTCTTTCGATCGATGGCTTATTACTTTTGTTTCATGTGGATAGAGATTCCTACAATATGCAGGGCATTTAAGTAATTAGTAAACGTGTTGAACTAGGTGACTTGAATAAGTAAGCCAGGGTTTGACATGGGTTTACAGTCAGTGTACCGATACTGCAATACAAAAAACACGTGGTATCATCTTAATGCTGGAAGATTTCAAATTAATTATTTCAAGTTCACCAATGTACTATTTCATAGTTACAACTTCATGACTTCGTGATTTATGCTTTATGAATTCACTATGTCATACACCAATGTACTATTTCATAGTTACAACTTCATGACTTCGTGATTTATGCTTTATGAATTCACTATGTCATAATTTGAACTTCATAGTTTCATGGTTTAACCCTTTCGGCGCCAACTTTCTAATTGTCGTCTGAAATCCAAATTTTGTTAAATCATTCGGTACAATAAGGAAATAAGATAAATAAAGCACATATGCAGAAATAGAGAATGAGACAAAAAGCGAAGTCCCTGATCAGACGCCGCCTTGAAAAGGCGACGTCTGATCTGGGACTGCACTATTTGTCGTGGTGCATTTATGCAACTTCGGCGGTGAAAGGGTTAAGCGTCGTGAAATCACACATGACGTTGAAAACGTGAACATTTCATGTTTTCATTATTTCAGCTTGATGAGATCAAGCATTTATAGTCACAACCTCAAGATATTTCGATTTCAGCTGCATGAAATTAAGGCTTCAACACCATGATATCACGATTTCAACTGATTGAAATCACTACACGTATTTTAACATTTCAATTTTTCAGATTCATGGGGTTGAAAGTGACAAGCTGGGCACATGAAATTTCATGACCTTGAATGTCTTCTTTTACTCCTCTTCAAAACTTACGTCAGATTGTCCAACCTCGGGAATTAGACTAACGATTGCACGGAGACTACTGCAGTTTATTTAGCTCAGCTTTCTCGTAAGTGTCACTTGTTGTGCAAGTACAGCAAAACCTCTCTAAACCGGAATTCTAGTAGAGAAGAATTTAGATACTTTTAGACAGATGGCTGCTTAATGCAGGGTGAAAGTCATGCAGAAGGCTCCTTGAGGAGTTTTCTGCATGACTTTCACCCTGAATCAAGCTGCCACATGTGTTCAAGACCGATGTTTATACTAAAATTTACGCCCGGTTTAGATGGGGTTTTACTGTAACTAATGTCTACCTGCCCATCCAACATGTTTACGCATGTGTCAACACAGTGGACCCAGATTCTACTCCTGTAGAAACTCTCCGATTAGAGTCTGCTCTGTTTACTTACGGAATAATATTTAATTCTGTAGTTTCTACTCATATGCCTTTATACAATCAAATAATAGACATCCATGAATTTCTTACATAAATATTCATCAAGGCAAGGGTCAAACCCATTGTCTCTGTCCAGACAACAGTCAATTACACGTATCATGTGTTAACTCCTTCGCTGCCAGATTTGGTCGTCTACAAGATATCATTTACTACAATTTTCATATTTTTATGTTTATTCATTTTTGTTCTAAAAACAGCCAGAGTAACACACAGTTTGGATCCTAATGAGACACCGAGTTACTGGGCGTCTCATCTGGATCCAAACTGTTTGCATAGGTAATCACAGATGCGACATTGGCAGCGAAAGAGTTAATGACCATCTCCGTGAATATACAGATGATTTGGTTGTCATTCGTCTTATTCGCACCCTATACAAAATGTATATAGTTACAATCCGATACCTACTGGTGTCATCTGATACCGAAAATATTGACATTACATCAGCAAGGAACGGTTTCCTTGTATCCTCTCCCTTCTCTCCGGGGCGTCCAGTTAGCCCGTAGTGAGCAGAAACGGACGTTAATCAGCACAAACAAACAAATACATCTGCAAGGAGCACTACTTGCATGCTATCCATAAATATTTATGGCATACTTTGTAATGAACGACCACTTTTCTCACGCCGCCACCGTTCTCAAACAGATAGAAAACACCTACTTCAGCAAAGTTTTTTTTATAACGTTTCTCTTAAGTTTATGACGTCGCTTATTTTACAATTCATTTGAATATTACAGTAAAACCCCTCTAATGCGACTACTTAAAGAATAACCATATATGCCCTTATAAGCAGGTGGTTGCTTAATGCAGGACGAAAGTAATACAGAAAGCTCGTATAGGAGCTTTCTGCATAATTTTCGTCCTGTATTAACCCTTTCGCTGCCATGCAATGCCGGATCTGTGATTACCTATGCAAACAGTTTGGATCAAGATGAGACGCCGAGTAACTCGGCGTCTCATCAGGATCCGAACTGTTTGTCACTGTTACTATGTTTTTGAAACAAAAATGAAGAAAATCAAAAGAATGAAAATTTGTAGCAGACGACAAAGTTAGCAGACGACAGAGTTTGGCAGCGAAAGGGTTAAGCTACCACCTGCCTCTGCCACAGATAATTATGCCCCTTTTTGGTGGTCGCATTAGAAGGTTTTTACTCTATTTTGCTTTGACATCGTTATTCAAGCGGTAGTGTTGTCTGGAGTGTTGTTTGTTTTCTTTTTAAAAAAATAAAATACGTTGACTTAGGTGAGAGTGGGATAAGCGCCATGTTGGGTACTCAAACATCTGGTTAAAACCCTCAGTAGCCTTGTTTGGCTACTGGCCGTCCCAATGCGGTACTCCAGCTTTCACCCTATGGTCTACTTTGGTTTTTATATAGCAAATGTTTTATGTCGTTGTGTGCGTCTTGTCACGTCTTGTCTTGTAACTGTGTTGGTTAGTGTTTGATGGCGTTTTGGAACCGTGTCCTTTTATGCATGGCGCTCCTTGTAGGAATGTTTTCTCAATTAAATCAAAGAATAAAGCTGTTATTTTAACTCTTTCGGCGCCAATGTCGCCTGTTAGCACCATCGAAAACAGTGCAGTCCCAGGTCAGATGCCGCCTTGAATAGGCGGGATTTGACCTGGGACTTCACTGTTTTCTGTATTATTTCATCCCAAGCATACAGGTTTTTAAAAACAAATGTTTTACTAATATACCTTTATTATTTAGCTTAGAATTATATTTAATATGGAATTATTATTGCAGACGACACTTTTAAATTTGGCGCCAAAAGAGTTAACTCATAAACTAAAAGAGATGCATTTACACGCTTTGTAAACAGCAGAATCGGCTTTGTTTACTATTGAATTATATAGATCTGATTTTACAGTTTCTTACAAAGCAAGCAAAATTTAATCTTTGTTCGTATGACATTATAAAACATCAGCTCAGCTAAAATATTCATAATCTCATTATTTCTTTCATAAATATTCATGTATCAAAGGTAGGAGACTTACAGAACAACACGAACTGGTGTGTTTTAAAGAAGGTACATATTTCTTAAGGTTTAAATTAGCTCAGAATAACACTGTAACTACAGTATAGCCTTCTTAAGCGGCCATCAAAAGGAAGTCTGAATTTGGATTTCTTAAATAGGTGGTAGCTAAATGCAGGATAAAAGTGATATTCAATAAATAAATGATCGCTTAAGACAGGTTCTTCTGCACGAATCAAAAGTGTTACAAGTAGTAATTGCGAAATAAAACAGCCTCAAAATACAGACAGAGGTGTTGCGACGCATATGCTTAACCCTTCGCTTGCTGTTCACGTCAATATACCTACCTGTAAATAGTGAAGGCCCAGATGAGACACCTCCTGCAGGAGTCTCATCAGGGTCTGCACTATTTACAAGTTGATTGCGCAACCAATGAACTCCACAGCAGTGATTGCGCAGCGATATACTTGTACACAGTGAAGATATATGTAATTATACAGCAGGGCATGGGTAAAGAAGGAGAAATGTCAACAAGAGAAGGGTTAACATATCTACCATGAATGTCCAAGTAAGAACCAAATGACATCAAATAGATTATTTACTTTACAATGCCATGCGAAGGCAGGGTATTTTGGTAAGAGCAGAAACTTTAGAGATCTATCAGCAAATAAGAACAGATCCTGATCAAATGGCTGCTACAGGTGCCATCTGATCTTGGTCTGCTGTTTTAAAAAATGATAAAAGACTTATCTGTGGAAAAAGGGTTAGTTAGTATTAATTTAAAATTGAGTACGAAAACAAATTTATACGTAGTCAGGTTCTTTTCTTGTCATTGAAACCCCTCTCTTCATACCCTGATCATGCGACAACCCTAACGGAAACGAGATTAACGTCTTCTCACCACACACATCAGTAGTCCATATAAGGTGTGTAAATTAAAACATTTTCAGAGACAGTCTTTGTTTCTCCACCAAAACTTGTCGTAGCCACTCAGAGTTGCCTCTTTAGAATCGGCTCTTCGAGACGATTTAAATGAGTGGTCACATTATAAGGTTTGATGGAGAAAAGATGATTTTAGTTTTTGAGTACAGTAAAACCTCTCTATAACGGTCACTAAATTACATCAAGTATTTTGTGTTAAAGTCAGGTGGCTGCTTAAAGCAAGGTAAAAGTTAAACAGAACGCTCCTATAGGAACGTTCTGTTTTACTTTCACCTTGCTTTAAGCAGCCACCTGCCATAAATATCAACTAATTAACACAATTTAGTGGCCGTTATAGAAAGGTTTTACTGTACATGTATGCCCCTTTATCTGTTGTTCTGCATACTGGTCAATTTCGTGTTGCTTTCAGTCAGTATTGCTTATTGTTGAGTAGTAAATTATAAAAGTTGTTTTATTTGGAAGTGTGAGCAATAACTATCGTATAATAAACTAATTAATCAAAACAATGTCTGGAAACTGAATCAACGTGACCGATACAATACGAAATATGTTGAACCTCACATCGCCATTCCTCAAATGTGGATCTTATACAATGTTATCTTCTTGTGATACGCTCGTACGATTGAGCTATTGAGAAACAATTGACCAAGTGCCAATGGACACGCTTTTGAAAGGCTATGGACTCGGTGTCAAGCAGCTTGGATCCTGATGAGACGCCGAGTTACTCGGCGTCTCATCTGGATCCAAGCTGTTTGCAAATGCGACTAAACTCGTGGTCTAGGGAGATAATGATTAAAACTACATACTTCTGATCAACAATATCAGATTTACCGCATCCTAAAACATCAAAGTCGCTTCCATCGACCTCCCATTTGGGCATTACACGCCCACACGTACAAGCAAAATAGCGACACATATAACAGAAATCCTCCAATTACACTTTAAAACAAGGATTGGGGTATCAAATACAATACATCGAGAGTTTTTAATGACGTCATAGTAACAATAAACCATTGATTGAAAGAAAGGAGTGCACATGCATTTGCAAGTAACGTAAACAATACAGAGTAATCCTGGATGAGCTCTTCCCCCTGATCATGTTCTGCACTGTTTGTCAGGCATATTTCTCTCGCAAATTAAACAATTTCATTCAGAATGGAGTGTATCGTTTAACGATGAAATACCTTTCTCCTGTGAATATTCGGCAGTCAGAACATCAATTATTAGCTATGAGTTACTACAAACAAAAGCAACATAGTGTTGATACAGCATGCCAAATTTGTTATGACGTGAATCTTTATAATGCTACGTTTTCAAAACGTAATTGTCCGCCAGTGTTTAGCACTAGTGTCCATTCGGCGTGAAGCGAATATAATTTGTGAGGCGATTCTGATTGACACACAGTGCAGACCTCGATCAAAAGTTTCCTACAGGAGCTCTCAGGTCTAGGCATACGCTATTGCACAAAGACAGCACACTCTTTTCCCGTATTCAAGGGGTGAATACAAAATAATGCCTGTTTTGGTTTTGCAGTAAATGTCATTTTCAAACTAAATCCATAGTTCGTTTTCAAAACAGAGGTTTCTTATTGCTTCATTCTTCTATTTTGAGCTACAGTAGAATATGTCTTAAGCATCTATTAGTTTATTGAACACAGGAGCCTTAAAGGCAGATGATTGCTTAATACAGGGCAAATTTAAAACAGGAAGCTCAAATAGGATCTTTCTGCTTTAATTGTGACCTGCATCAAGCAACCACATGTCTTACAGACCCCTAATTAAACCTCATTTTATGACCACTTAACCCATTCCCTCATATTGGCGACTTTTGACGACTCTGTAAAAGTCACTTTGTGAAACCATTGTGATAAATAGAGCATTTGCTCCTATTGGAGCAAATGCTCTATTTATCACAATGGTTTCAAACTACATAATTCAAAAAGTTTCCTTTTCTCTAGTTAATGCTTCTTTTCGGTAGATTTATTTGAAGAGGTTGTATCTAAATATAACCAATGAGGGAATGAGTTAAGACAGGTTCTACTGTATATTGTGCTGTCTAAGTAGAGGTCGTTAAGTGTTGCAATTTCAAACTATCAAGCTTCATGGAAAAATGAACGTTAGAAATACTGCAGTAGGAATACCATGATACTCAACCATTCCCATAATAAACGAGATCTGACTGGCATTAGCGAACAGTTTGGATCCAGATGAGACGCCGAGTGACTCAGTGTTTTGTCAGGACCCAAGGTGTTTGTCACTCGATCATTGGTATCTCATTAACCCATATGCGCCCAGTGGATTCTTCCATGTTTATATATTAGATTAGTCCATTTTTATCTAAGGAGTGCCTGGCCTAAATTTTCAATTTCTTTTTTGTTTTATATTGAAATTCCTATCAGCAAACAGTGTAGACTCTGATTAGACGCCGCATTATGCGGCATCTGATCGGAGTCTACACTGTTTGCCTACGTCCCATATATGGGATCGTGGGAACACACAGGTTAAATCACTCAGCAGACCGGTGTTTGAGAATGCATAATGTTTCCAGTATGATAAAGGCTATAGATGCGTTTAAAAGCAGCAAACAATTATATGCCATTAAGTCTTTCGGCGTGAATAAATCTCATCTGCTTAGATAATCGTTTGCTCTATGTTTTAAAGTGGCGTTTTCTTCAATTTCTTTACCAACGTGTAAGCGGTGTCAAATGGTTCAGATCTTGAGGAGACACCGAGTTTGGAGAGGTGCAGGGTCTCATCTGGATCCAAACTGTTTGCAAAGTATATCACAGAATCGCATATGGCGGCGAAAGAGTTAAAATATGTTTTTGAAAACTCTTTAACCCCATGATTGCGGAAAATGTGTACATGTGTTTGCAAAGGGTGTATACCAAAGCGATGGAGTTAGTGCAGCCCTCTGATCAGGGCCTGCACTGTTTGTCACTCAATATCACCTCCCAAATTATATCCTTACATATTATAATTGGACTCTATACTTAAACAGTGATGGAGCATTCCACTTTGAAAATTCGGCATTCAGAGGGTTAAGCTGGCGGTTGTCTAGTGGTTATCAGTCCGGAGGTCCGGGGTTCAAATCCCGGTCCCTCCCGGAAATTTCAGAGACGCTTTTCCGTGTCTCCCACCCGCACAACCTCTCCACCCAGGGGTTAAAATGGGTACCTGTGAGGGTCACTCGCCGGTAGTGCGGCTGCATGATTGCGCCATATGTTAGCAGTGCTCAATATTGTAGGCCACTGACTCAATGACCAGGGGAGTAAATGTACAGTCGGCTGAGCGGTCATTCGGACTGAAAGTAGACTATAACTAGGTACTTCACTTTACTTTTTAAGCTCATTGGGCATTGTTTAATTTTCTCCATAAGTCCCATATCATCTACAGCCAACTCGTACAAATCAGATTTTGGAACCCATTTATTTGGCATATTGATGGGGTTACAAAGAATATACCATTAACATTCATGGGTTCAGTTAACAGTCTTGGCCCTGATCAGAAGGATCCTCAAGGAGCTCTCTGATCAGGTTCAAAACTATTTGCCTATGTATAATATATGGGATCAAGTGAGTTAAATGGTTAACTCCTCCAGGAGCTTTCTGATCAGGTTCAAGACTGTTTGCCTATGAATCATATATGGGATCTTGTAAGTTAAATTGTTAACTCCTCCAGGAGCTCTCTGATCAGGTTCAAGACTGTTTGCCTATGTATCATACATGGAATCACGGGAGCTAAAGGGTTAATGAGGTATTGTGAAAGCTTGTTGTAAGTTATGTAAGTTATGATTAACTATAAAAACAGATACTATGTCTTCCAGCAGTTTTCAGGTTAATGGGGACCTAACGTCCTGCTCAATCGATATTTGAACATTTGGCATTTCTTCTAATTGCATAAACAATGTACAGAACGTGGCCATATATAGTTCATCTGAATGGCAATCCTTATCTGCCTGATCCTTATCTGTCTGATCCTTATCTGTCTGAACGTGACACTGTTTGTAGAGCGTTATTGTCCCAGGCCGCCTACGAGGAGAATATAGATAGCATTTGGTTTTACAAATCTTCCGTTTAAACTTATATTATATACAAATCAAATATATTTCTGATATTCTACGTAGTTTTGCATAGGATATTTTTGATATTCTATGCAGTTATTTTAGAGATATTTCGGATATTCTGAGTAGTCTTAACCAGGATAATTCTATATTCTTAGTAGTTTTGACAATGATATTCCTGATTCATGTATTATAAGTATGCTTGACAATTATATTCCTAATATTTTAGAAGGTTTTGCAAGGATATTTTTATATTATAATTAGGTGTGACAATGATATTCCTAATACTATAAGAATGTTTTACAAGGAAATTCCTGATATTATCAGTAGGTTTGATAAGGATATTCTTATAGTATAAGTAGGTTTAACAAAGGTATGCATGATATTGTATGTAGGTTTGACAAAGGTATTCCTAATACTAGTATTATAAGTAGGTTTGACAAGGATATTGCTAATATTATAAGTAGGTTTGACAAAGAAATTCCAGATATTATAGGTAGGTTTGACAAGGATATTTCTGATATTAAAAGTAGGGTTGACAACGATATTCATGATACTTTAAATAGGTTTGACAAAGGTATTCTTATATTATATATTCTTGATCAGATATTCTACGTAGTTTTGACAAAGATATCTAAACGGTTTCACCTAAAATATTACTGATATTCCACAAAGACAAGTATGTACATGGCACTTTTACTAATATCTGTAAGAAGGAAACGCAGGTATGTACCTTGCACAATTACTATAGTAAATGCAAGGGGGGGGGGGGGGGGAAACAGAAGTAAATGGCACATTTACTAGTAGTTGTCAGAGACACACGCAAGTATGTACATAACAAAAGTACTCGTAAATGTAAGTGGCAAAGTATGTACATGGCGCAACTACTAGTAAATACGAGTATAAGAGGCAAACATAAGCATGCGTATGGCACATTTACTAGATGAGGGGCAAACATATTTATATACAAAGTACATTTACTTCGAAATGTAAGAAGCAAACATGATTATATATAAATATATCACATTAACTAGAATAAAAAATAACTACATATATATACGTGGTACATTTACAAGTAAATATAAGTAGAAAAAATAATGGATAACACAATTACTAGGAAATTCAAGAAGTAAACATAATTATATACATTGCACATTAATAGTAATTGAATAAATAGAATAAGACTCCATCGGAATGCCAGGAAATTTCATAATCTTTAAATTTTATTTCGGTAAATCTCACTATAGCCCAGTACAAAATTTCTGACTATAAAACATTTAATTAGATGTCATATGAAAATTTATCACTTTTATACATCTCAGGACCCACATCGAGCAAAGTAACATAATCTTTTCCTCTGCATATGCACAAAGAAGATGGATAGAAACTGGAGCGAATTCAATCTCTCATCATGCTCTGATTCGTTTATGTCACACATTGGAGACCTTTGATTCGATGTTATTCAATTATCAGAATTTAAGAGCTTTAATCCTTTCAACACTGAGTTGTCAAACTGAAATAGCAGTCTTTAAATGAACAGTGCACATACTAGTAGTATGGAAGACGTAATCTTGCAAGCGGACTTTGAATGGCAAACAGTGCAGACCAAGATCAGAGGGCTCCTCTAGGAGCTACTTTAGGAGCCATCTGATCTGGGTCAACACTGTTTGCAAATGACAGTGCATGCATGTCTCGGGTAGAAAGGGTTAATTCGAAGCGTTGTGTGATTAATTTTATTTACGAGTTGATAGTGAAAGAATATGAGACAACATAACAGGAACGGCAACATGATCACATCCTACTACAACGCAACCAGACTAACATTTGTAAACAGCTTGGATCCAGATCAGAGGTGGAGTAACTCTGCGTCTCTAGACCCATTTGTAACCATATTATTTAAAGAATTTTTTTTAGATCTTATTGTGGAGCCCATCCATTTTTCATCTAAGAGATATACATCTAGTAATATGTGCTGGTGTACTCCATTAGCATCGATGGATGCAGTAAACAGTACCGACCCTGACTAGAGGGTTCCTTCATAGTGCCATTATAAACATCAATGGATTAATATTCATGATTTCAATTTTTCTTGCCAGAATATCAATTGAGTGAGGGTCAACGTGATGTATAAGATCTAAAGCGTTTGACACTCTTATTTGTATACGCAGTAGAACCTGGCCTAAGCGCTCACTCATTTATTGAACACAAGTAGTATCGTTGAGACGACAGCTCTATCTCTATGATCGTGATTATGTCCTTGTCCTTCTCTCCCACCCCATCCCATCCCACTCCTGACCGACTTAGACACATGGCTCATTAATGTAATGCGATGTCATTCACCATATATGGCATCTTTATTAATATTTCAATCGAATTCGTTTCATTGAATAAAAAAGTTTTACGGCATCACATCATTTCCCACAAACAGGTACAGAAATGTATGGATAAAAGCCGACACAGTCGCAGACTTCCAGGACCCCCGATGCCAAACGACTTTCCCGAGTCCATTACGACGGTCTGCGACTGTCTCCGACAACCTCGCAGACTTCCAGGACCCCGGTGCTAAACGAGTTATGACTAGTTTTGACCAGTAGGGACTCTCCCGATGGTCTGCGACAGTCTCCGGCACCTCGCAGACTTCCAGGATCCCGGTGCCAATCGAGTTTTAACCAGTTTGACCTCTAGGCATCTTCCCGAGTCTGTTACGACGATCTGCGACTGTCTCCGGCACCCTCGCAGACTTCTAGGATCCCATGTGCCAATCGAGATATACATAGTTCTGAGCTATATGTTCTTGTCTTTTGGGATCATTAGTTTCGAGGTTATAAGTTTTGAAAATTAAATATTACTTTATCTATCAACCATTGCTAGAATTTGTAGTGCTGCACCTTTAATTACTACTCATGAACAGACTAACTAAATCCAAGTCTGTAACTTTTCGCATTGGTACATTTGCTTTCGAAGGATCTCTTCTTTCAGAATTTAACCCTTTCCTTTATGTAAGCGCATTTTGACGCATCTGCAAACAGAGTAGACCCAGATCAGACGGCTCCTATAGGAGCCGTCTGATCAGGCTCTGATGTGTTTGCTTATGGTGTAATATAGATCTGATTCTCCAGCTTCTTCCTGAGCTAAAATGTCATATGTTCATAAGCCATTATAAAAAATAATCTTATCAATATTTATTACGTCATTATTTCCTATATGAATATTCATCAGGGAAAGGGTTAAACAGTGAAAATTTACTTTGAAAACGTTCACTAGAAAGCGACGAATATGACATACTGCAATAGGCGAAAATGTGATAACATTTGCAAACAGCTTGGATCCAGATCAGATGCCTAGTAACTCGGCGTCTCTTCATGCTGCATACTGTTTGACATCCCACTTATGTTTTAGGGGAAAAACCACAGTGTTTGAGGACGAAAGATACTTGGCGTCAGAAGAGTTAATTCTGTTTTGAAATCAAATGTTTTATGTGCAAGTAGAACAAACCTTCATTAAATTTGAACACAAGTGCATCTGTAACTCAATCCCACTGTGTTTATATTCTGCATCAGTTCTTTTAATCAACAGACACTCGTCTAATCAAAATAATTCAAAGTCACAAGTACTTTATTATGACTAATTTAAGCCAGTTAAGTGAAACAAAATAGTGTTGTGTTAATTCAGCCCGTGTCTTGTGTCACGTGATTTATTTATTTAATTTTATCACCAAACGATTTACAATAATATTATCCAGAACATATAGAATATTGGGTTTTAAACTGTTCCTAATGAATATTTATGACAGACTCCACTCATTTTCAGACCAAACCTATTTTTTTTTATAAATCTACTGAAGTGAAAAGGAGCATTTACTAGAAAAATGTATATTTCAGAATTTTTGAAACACGGATATTTGCATGGTTTCAAAACAGGACTTTTACAGATCCGTTAAAAGGCATCAGTATGAGGGAATGTGTCTATTAATGTTCTTATATTGTTATATAAAACAAGTGAATGCATTGAGTGCTTGAGCGAATGAGCGAGTGAGTGAGTGCAGGGTGAGATAGACGAGTGAGCAAATGAGTTAGTGAGGTAGGTAAATGAGCAATTGAGTGGATGAGGTAGAAGAGTGAGCTAGCGTGAGTGAGTGATGTATGTGAGTAAGTGAGTGAGGTAGAGGAGTGGGCTAGTGGGTAACTCAGGTAGTGAATTGAGCAAGTAAGTGAGTGAAGTAGGTGGGAAAGTGAGTGAGTGAGGTATGTGAGTGAGTGAAGTAGATGAATGAGCTAGTGAGTAACTCAGGTAGACAATTGAGTGAGTGGGTGAGGTTAGTGAGTGAGCGAGTGAGGTGGGCGAGGGAGCAAATGAGGTAGGTGAGTGAGGAAGCCAGTGACTTAGGTAGGTAAGTGAGTGACTGAGGTAGGCAAAAGAGCGAGTGAGTGACTCAGGTAGAAGAGCGAGTGACTGAACGAGTAAATGATTGGGTGTTTGAGACAGGTGAATGAGCGAGTGAGTAATTGAGCGAGCGAGGGAGCGAGTGATTAATTGATAATAGATGGATGAGCGAGTGGGTGGGACAGTGAGTTAGACAGTGAGTGAGTGAATGACTGAGGTATGTAAGTGAGCAATCGGGGTAAGCTAGCGAGTGACTGGTGCAGATGGGTGAGTGACTGAGTGAATGAGTGAAGTGAGTAAGTGATTGACCAAGTGAGTGAGTGTGTGAATGAGTGAGTGAGTGAGTGAAAGAGTGAGTGAGTGAGGTAGGCGAGTGATCAAGTGACAGAGAAGAGAGTGAGACAGAAATGCGGGGAAGAAGGGGATTAGTTGGGACGAGTTGTAGTTTACTAAACATTTCATACATCGCCAATGAGTGACTAACTCAAACACTGCAAACGCATCAAACCCACTGGCCTGTCTTCCTTACCTGGCCTGTCTACCTCACCTGGCATGTCTACCTCACCTGGCCTGTCTACCTTACCTAGCCTGTCTACCTTGTAGTTCTTGTCAGACGGGATATTTGCCAAATATACAAACACATATCCAATGACAAATTAGCCCTTACAGTCACCATTTATATAAAAACCATTGCAAACAGTGTGCATACAGATCTGAGGACTTCCGTTGGGAGCCCTTCCCCCTGATCAGGGTATGCATTGTTAATAAAATTAATTTTTAACGATTTAGGAACCGTCTGATCTGGGTCTACTCTGTTTACAAAGGCGTAGAAAATGCGTATTTATGGAGTAAAGGATTAAGCAGTCCCTTGTTTACAGAAGAATAAGTGATGGATAGTAACAGCTGACACTGAAATCTACTCCATAATTGAACCATTCACAACTTGATCGCACCGGCCCCCGTATGTTCTTAGCAGGACAATCCTAGGGTTATTTTAGACAATGTGTTAATCAGTAATCTGTCTATCTGTATTCGTGGAAGACTCGTTGAATATGCATGAATTAATGTTCTTATACGCATTTCCAAACAGAGTAGACTCAAATCAGACGGCACCTATAGGAGTATAGGTCTGCTCTGTTTGCTGATGGAATTTCATAGATTTCAGATTTATAGAATAGATTGTTTGAATATGATCGTAACATGGTTCATCCATTATGCAATAAACTTACAACACAACATCTTCCGTAGAGATTTCTGAAAGCGTCATATAGAACTAGACCATGCATCACGCCTGAAAATGTCTTATGGAACCAAAACATGCATCGTGTCTGAAAGTGTCTTATAGAACCAGACCATGCATCACGTCTTAAAGCGTCTTATAGAACCAGACAATGCATCACGTCTTAAAGTGTCTTATAGAACCAAAACATGCATCATGTCTGAAAGCGTCTTAAAGAACCAGACCATGCATCACGCCTGAAAGCGTCTGATAGAATCAGACTATGCATCACGTCTTAAAGTGTCGTATAGAACCAGACAATGCATCACGTCTGAAAGTGTCTTATAGAACTAAAACATGCATCACGCCAGAAAATGTCTTATTGAGTCAGACCATGTATCACGTCTGAAAGTGTCTTATAGAACCAAAACATGCATCATGTCTGAAAGCGTCTTATAGAACCAGACCACAAATTACGCCTGAAAGCGTCTTATAGAACCGAAACATGCATCACGTCTGAAAGCGTCTTATGGAACCAGACCACAAATTACGCCTGAAAGCGTCTTATAGAACCGAAACATGCATCACGCCTGAAAGCATCTAAAAGGACCAGAGCGTGCATTAGTATAAGAGCTCGTTTATTTAACTTTAACTTCATGACTATTCATATAAGGAATTAATGAAAAATATCATGCATATTGTTGGGGGACGTGTTTAATGTTTGTAAACGTTTTTATGTTTTTGAACATAAGAAGTTTTTGCTATGGCACAAAACTGTATAATCAGATTTATAATATTCCATAGCCCAACTGAGTAGACCCTACAGGAGCCTCTGATCTTGGTCTGCTCCTTTTGCACAGGCGTTCGAAGGCGAAGCAATGAAGTTTGAATTCTGAAGTGTTCATCATTCTACTGAAAAGGAGGACTTATTAGAAAAATACAATTTTATAATTGTGTAGTTTTGAAAACATTGTGATAAATAGAGCATTTGCTCCATATCACAATGGTTTCAAAACTGTGACTTTTACATTGGCACTAAAAGGCGTCAGGGGATTGGTTAAACCTGTCTGTAGAAGTCATTAATCCAGATAAGAAAACAATAGTTCCTATCCCTTTGTCTGTACATAAATTAAAGAGCTACATTTCCTGTGTAGACTAATGTTGTCGTGTTTCTTGTAGATTTAATCATTGCCAACCTTCCTCGTCTCTCCGATGGACGTTACACCAATATCGGATTTCGGTCTTCACAATAAAGAGATCAGACATGTAATTCATGACGAACCTTTGCTCGCAAACGTCACAACTGATGTTATGTTAGTCAGTCACGTGTGCTATGTCGACGGGGGTATATGAGATTCATGTCATGTGATATTATGCCGAATACAGAAATAATGTTTATGATGCAAGCTGAAACAGTCAGTGTTGCTATTTTGACAGGCCCATGTCTGATCATAGTTATACAGTCAAACCTAGCTAATTCAAAGTTTTGGAAGACACTTGTTTACAGCAAGTAAGGAAGAACTGCTGGTTTAATACAGGGTAATGCAAGGTGAAGGTCGTTCAGAAAGTACTGATCGAGGCTTCCTGTGAGACTTCTACCTTGCATTAAGGCGTCAACAGCCGTAAAGACGATTAACTCTTCCCTTCATATAAACACATTTTCATGCATTTACTAATACAGTAAAACCTCTCTGTAACAGCCACTAAATTGTGTTAATTAGTTGGTATTAAGGACAGGTGACTGCTTAAAGCAAGGTGAAAGTAAAACAGAACGCTCCTGTAGGAGCGTTCTGTTTTACTTTCACTTTGCTTTAAGCAGCAACCTGTCTTTAATACAAAATACTTGATGTAATTTAGAGGCCGTTATAGAGAGGTTTTACTGTAGAGTAGACCCATTCTACGCCTTTGCAAACAGAGTAGACCCAGACCAGACAGTTCCTATTGGAGACGTCTGATCAGTACCTGCTCTGTTTGCTTATGTCGTAATATAGATCTGGTTCTACAGTGTCTGTCTGTCCCAAAATAGTCCGTGTACATATGCTATCATAAATATTCAGCTAACAAATATTCATGATGTCATTATTCCTTACACGAATATTAAACGGGGTTAAGCTGCCATGGGCCGTATAGACCAAATACTGATACTTAAGATACTGGGACGGATTGCTGATATTAGGAGGCAATTAATGTAGAACGATTCTAGAGGAACATTCCGCATAACTCGTGTCATGCATTAATCTTAATATTCATGGTGTCATTTTACTGACATACATATTCATGGAGGAAAGGGTTAACCCTTATAAAAACAATGTGTAAGTGTTAAACAGTTTGGATCCTGATGAGACGCCGAGTTACTCGGCATCTGATCTGGAGCCAAGCTGTTTGACAATGCTAGCATGGGAAGGTTCAATAGCAGGTTGTTGTTTGATGCATAATGTCCCATAGGATGTTTCTGTATTAAGCTCCTTTTAACTTTAAGACCATGACTTTGACTTATTTTTATGGTCTCTCTAGAGATAGTTTTACTGTACGTTTTACACTGGAAGAGGAATCTGGCACTTTTATATTGAAACTGAGATTCCGTTGATATTCCTCGGCTTTAATCGTAACAGAAAGATCCCAGTTGTTACGACTGACTAACAGTATCAATCAGGGAGGGCAACCAAAATACTGTAAAACCGTCTCATAATATTTATCCCCATATGTTATGTAAGCTAAACCTGTTCAGATGTTACTTTGGAGCCCATCCTGATTTTATATGGAGGGAGCACGGTAATAAATACATGATTTTAGGTTCTGTTAAAAAATATATCATCTGGTGAAATACAATGCTTTTAAAGTAACAATTTGTCACGGAATGGACCGGAATTCAGTCTCGACATGTCGACAAAGGAAACGGGATCTGAGACACAGCGGCCAGCGAATAAGACGCGAAAATCTAAGCGAAGGCCAGGTCACCTTTGTTAGCGGACAGTAGCCATTGTGGTCAAACCGGTTCGTGCGCGGGTGGGGTGAGTGACAATCCAGCAAATGTAAACAAACGTAAACATTTAAATGAGTATGACATCATGGCTTCTCCTGTGAACACAATGAATCAAAATCAGAGTATGGCAACACCTGGAACTCCTTATACCCAGTATCCGTATCCGTATAATATGCAAATACCCCAGCCACAATTCTTCCAATCCACACCGCCAGCTTAGTCGACCCCACCCCCTTGGGCAATACAACTACTAGAAGATATAAAGCTACTCAAATTATCTATCCCAAAAATTGACAACATAGAAAAAACAGTGAGCAGCATCAATGTTAAGGTAAATGACCTTGAAACAAAAATGAAGCAGATGGACACTCGGATAACAGAAACAGAAAAGTCATGCTCATTCATCAGTGCGGCTAAACACACAAAAACGAACTCGGTAACGCTAAAAGTGAAATAGGCAAGTTAAAGAAAACATGTGGGACCCTAACTGAAAGCGCTGGGAATTTAGAAGCAGAGAGACAGAGGCTGAGTTCAAAAGTTACTGATCTTGAATTCAGATCTATGAGAGACAATCTACTA
This sequence comes from Azorinus chamasolen, assembly GCA_963576725.1. Lineage (NCBI taxonomy): Eukaryota > Metazoa > Mollusca > Bivalvia > Cardiida > Solecurtidae > Azorinus > Azorinus chamasolen. The sequence goes on along the minus strand of OY755241.1, from coordinate 29,683,752 downwards.
TTCTACGGTATATCAGAACAAAAAGATGAAGATTGCGAAAATACAGTAAACGTATTTATAAGAGAAAATCTTAGTATTCCCGACAGTGTGAGCTTCGATAAATTGCATAGGGTGGGCTCAGATACAGCGAAGAAACCGAGACCCATAGTAGCGAAATTTCACTACCACAAACAGCGAGAGCAGATTCGACAAAAAGCGTATGAAGAGCGAGATTCACTAAAGCCCATGGGCTACGGTGTATGTATACAGCGCCCAAAGGAAATGCGCGACGCACGCAAGGAGCTGTACACAGTAATAAAAAAAGGCTGAGGAAAAGGGAGATAGTGTCAAGCTCGTAAATGACAAATTATACATCAACAAGGTACTTTATAAACCAGACAGCAATCCAAAAACAAAGAAATAAGGGTGTCAAGAGGACCAACTTCGAGTACTTTCCTGGAATGTGAACGGACTATCGAGAAAACTTGCAGACCCAGACTTCTTAAACATTCTCTTTAACTATGGTGTAATTTTTTAACAGAAACTTGGATTTCACAAACCACAGACGTAAATCTCAATATTCTAAATTACACTGGCAGTCATTTATTTGGTAATAAGACGCCAAATGTGAAGAAAGGACGATATAGCGGTGGCATATCAGTTTATTTCAGAGACAATCTAAAGAACAAAATTGAAATCATAGAACAAGAACAGTGTGAAATCGTATGGGTAAAATTTAACAGTGATCTTTCTGATTATAATGAAGATGTGTATTTCTGTACTGCGTATGTGCCCCCTGTAAACTCCCCAGTCCTTAACAGAAATGATGTAAACCTTTTTGAACAGATAGAAGCAGGTATCGAAAAGGATGGAGGATTTGGGAAAATATTTGTAAATGGTGATTTTAACAGTAGAACGGGAAATGAAGTTGATAATTTAGATTTTGACATGTACTTAGATGGTACTGACCAATTGCCGAACTGTAGTGACATTCCGATACGGGTAAACCAAGATCACGTGATCGACGCGTACGACAGACAGCTATTATCCTTTTGTAAGTCTACAAACCTAGTAATTGCAAACGGGCGTCTACTTAATGATAAATGTGGAGAATACACTTTCCACAACAGAAATGGTTCTAGTACGGTCGACTATTTGCTTTTAAACTACCAGGATCATTTAATTAGTCATGATTTGTCTATTCTTAGCCCAACAGAATTATCCGATCACTGTAGGTTGAATATCAATTTAAAAAGAACACGTGCGCCGAAACCATCACATGACAACAACACCGAATCTGATTGGTTTATAGCGTGGGATAACTCACTGATCCGTGACTTTCACGACAGGCTTTCCGTCAATGAAACTACGCTAGATCGCCTAACTTTAGACCTGAGTGTTACTACTGTAGAGGAATCTGTGACCAATTTCACAAATTTTATGCAAGAAAACACGTTTGCAGTATTTGGTAAAGAACGTAAATATAAATCTAAATACACATTTAAAACAGGCTCCCGGTACAGACGTAAACAGCCGTGGTTCAACACAGATCGTTATGAAAAAGGAAAAGAATTCATGCAGGCAAGAAACACATTTCTAAGAAATAAGACTAACGAAACAAGACAAACTTTCCTTGATAAAAACGCACTTATAACAAAACCAAGAGAGCAACAAGAAAACAATTTATGTTAAAGGAGAGGGAAAAACTTACACACGAAGCAAAATCGCATCCTAAAGAAGTTTTGGAAAACTATCAAAAAGCAGTATCAAAATCCGCCACCATCATCTGACAAACTGTTAATTTCAGACCTACACGACCATTTTCAACATTTATATGGCAGCCATCCCAACATAATGACACCAGATCCTGATATTCCCCTGACTTTAGATCCAGATCTTGACAGATCCTTCTCAGAACAAGAAATTCGCACCGCTGTTATGACTCAAAATAATGGTAAAAGTGCTGGATCTGATAAATTAATCGCTGAGATTTTTAAAAATTCTTTCGACTTTATTTCTCCATATCTGTTGAAACTGTACAACCAAATATTCGATACAGGACATTATCCAAAATCATGGGGCGAAGGAATAATAGTTCCAATATACAAGGGTGCGAATGCTGACGAGGCAAAGAATTACCGTGGTATAACACTAATCAATATTCTAAGTAAAATATATTCTCAACTTTTATTAAATCGACTAACATGCTGGTCACAAACGCACTCCAAGATAAATCAAAACCAGTTTGGCTTCCAAAAGGGAAAATCAACAACAGACTGTATTTTCATTCTGCATGCAATCATATCAAAATTACTAAATGAAACGAAGAAACTCTGTTGTATATTTTTGGATTTTGAAAAGGCATTTGATACTCTAAACAGAACACTTATATTACAAAAACTCATAAACGAGAACGTTAGCTCTAAGATGATAATTGCAATAAAAAATCTGTACAATGTAGTGAAAGCATGTGTGAGATATCAAGGTAAAAACTCGCGATATTTTGATTCAAATATAGGGATCAAACAAGGGGACCCGAGCTCCAGTCTTATGTTCTTATTTTTCATTAATGATATTACACAAAAAAAATATTATGTTAACCAAGACTTAGATGGAATTTTAACTTTCGATGAACTTAAGCTCTTCATGGTATTATTCGCGGACGACGGAATACTATTCAGCTACAAACCAGAAAACTTACAATTAATGCTAAATGATATACAAAATTACTGCGATATATGGGGGTTAAAAATTAACGAAACTAAAACAAAAGTCATGATATTTGAAAAAGGGAGACACACAAGATATGAATTTTACATTAACAACATTCCAATACAAATAGTTACTTCATTTAAATATCTAGGAGTGCATTTCTTTAAAAATGGTAACTGGCATATGACACAGAAACGAATAGCACAACATGCGTCATTTTCGCTACATAATTTGTTCACTGTATTAAACCAGGTAGAATTATCCACATCCGAAAAATGCAGACTATTTGATAGTCTAGTAGCACCTACATTAAATTATTGTGCTGAAGTATGGGGCAATCATCCCGCAAAAGATATAGAACTAATACACAACAAATTTTGTAGAAAAATTCTATGCGTTAAAACATCAACAAATCTCGATTGTTTATACGGCGAACTTTGTCGTGTTCCTATGAGTGTTATGAGAAAAATCATTATGATTCGTTATTGGATAAAGATAATAAACTCCGGACATACGTCACTGTTATTTAAAATATATTCTTCGCTTAAGCGTGATGCAGATAATAATAACAGCTACATCGGTTCGAACTGGGCTCACCAGATAAAAACGATTTTAGAGCCTATCGGTATGTCACATGTTTGGATGAATCAATCTGGAACTCGCATTTCAATTCAGAAGATAAAAGCAAGAATTCTCGAAATTTATAAACAAACCTGGTACTCAAATATCAATAATGCAACAAAACTAGAAACATATTGTTTGTTTAAACATGATTTCTTCTTAGAACTTTACTTGGACGTTATAAAGGAGAAAAGGTTTAGAATTTCACTGACAAAAGTTAGACTTTCCTCACATCAGTTAGCGATCGAAACTGGCCGATATACTAAGACTAATAGAGACGATAGAAAATGTATGCAATGTAATATGAATGTTATAGAAAACGAATTCCATTTTATGTTAGTGTGTCCCAAATTTCGACATTTAAGAAATAGATATTTAAAAAGATATTATTGCCAATGGCCAACTTTACAAAAATTGCAAAATCTATTTTCAGAAAAATCAAAACGAGTCGTCTTAAATATTGCTAAGTACGTATATTTTGCCATGAAAAATAGATTAGTAGAATAACGATTTATATCGTTCATATACAATGTATGTCATCATAAGTTTAGACAGTTTATGTGTGCTGATTATGGACCTGACGGCACGTTAGTTCTTCAGTAAAACGATAGGTGTATGAGTTATGTATTTACTACTGTGTATACATTATGTTTGCTATGAGCATTTTATGATGTTGAATGCAATAAATGATTGATTGATTGATTGATATCTCACGTGACTTTCCTATACAAATAATCCATATACCTGCCATGAAACAATTTGTACTGTTCCATGCAACATTATCTCGTGCGGGAAACATTACATCTAGATCAGTGAGCGCTTATTAAATAATGCGCGTGACGTCATCTGCGTCATCCGACAGACGTCATCCGATGCTTGCAATTTGATCACCAAACGTCATGTTGACAGTTTATTTAATAATTTGAGAAATGTTGTGTTTTGTGACTTTTTCGGGGGAGAATCTGTCAAGATTGGACAGAGAAAATGGCTATGCCAGTACCAAGCGTGTAATGAATGGAAGTGTGAAGCTGTTCTGTTATTTTTAAGCACCGAGTATCACTTTTGCTTCAAACTGTTTATTGTAGTCAATGAATGACTCCTTTTGCTGACGAAATTGATTGTGATTTTCGGTATAATAAAATAGATATCACATCTCATGGAGTGCGACAGCACGTATTGCCTTGAGTTGACAATATGTGCTGTCGCCCTCCATGTGATATGGTATTTATATATTATTAACAAACTATTTGATGGAATAAGCCATTGACATTGATGGGTTCAGTGAACAGTACAAACCCTGGTCAGAGGGCTCCTCCTCTGATCTGGGTCTACATGTTTGCTAATGTCCCTTTAAAGGGACAATAGGCGTTGATTTGTTAAACAACCGTTAAAAAGTATTCCAATGTTGTGAGTTAAATACAGGCTTTACACAGAACAAAAGTACTGAAAGCTCTATCGGGAGTTTTCTTTAATTACCCTGAATTACGAAACCACTTGTGTTAAAGACTGTTTATGTTTAATCAGAAAGTGGTCGCGTAAAGCAGTGTTTACTGCACCAACTGTATTAAACACACAACAACCAAACAAAACAAGAAAACAGTGATATAAAACATTTAGCACAGCAGCAGTGTATTTAACTCGAGACCCAGAGGCATGCAGTATTCAATGCGTTTGACACATTCGTCCCTTTGAAAATAATTGGAAGAAACCATTGTACTTTGAAATCTGAAACGGACAGTAATTTTAAATTTGATCATGACGCTTGAAGAAGACATTGCAAGTATAAATCAAAGCAGGTCGCTTCTTGTTTTTCAATATTAAAATGTTAATTATTTCGGAGCCAAAAACAATCTCATCTGCTAACAATGTCTGCACTAATTTCAGAGTGGACAATGGCTCAGAGAGTTTACTCTGCTTCCCATCTGGATCCAAACGGTTTGTAAATGTAATCACAGATTCTAACACACCTCGCGCACACGTCTACATAAACAAAGAAGGGACGTATCTATGTTTGAATTCTCCATTAAACACCGCACGCGCTGTAACGGCTTAACGTGACGTAATATGGCTTCGAAAATTCGTACGACAAGAAACGTAGTGCCGTTGTGGCGGTGCAAATTATAATTAAATTGAAGTGTTAGAATCGAAGTGTTAGAATCGAAATAATAAATTTATACCAGTGTTTTATCGTGCAATCGAACACGGGTAGTCGTTGAGATGCTTATAATCGATTGCACGATAAAACACTAGTATGGATTTATTATTTCTTAATTAGACCATTGCAGCAAGTCCTATAATTCGCTTTCCTGCAACTTCGGCTGTAACAGAGCTAATAATATACAGTTGAACTTCGACATCTCCAACTCGGATAACTCGAACATCGGGATAACTGGAACAAAAAACCCAGTCCTTCGAATATAGGATTGCTCTAAAATGTATCGCTACAGATATATAGAAACACATTTGACAACTTAATACAGGTCTAAAGTAAGGATTAGAAATCGGATGACTCGAACTTCTGTTATCTCGAACTAATTTGTATGGTCGATTGAAGTTCGAGTTATCGAATTTCAACTGTAATAGCACCATTATTACATGGGGCTGGGTATTACCATTGGCACTAGAGTTAACAATATACATGTAACACCAATATTACATAAAGTTGGACATTATTTGCATGGAATCATGTATATCACCTGACACCTAGTGGTAACAGTTTAAATATTTTATAGAGTTGGATAAAATAACTGGCACTAAAGTTAACAATACAACATCACCAGCATTATACGGAGTGTACCTTGATTACTGTCAATGTCACCTTCTAACATCTGTACAATGAATACTGTCAATGTCACCTCCTAAGACTGTACAATGAATACTGTCAATGTCACCTCCTGAGACTGTACAATGAAATACTGTCAATGTCATCTCCTGAGACTGTACAATGAATACTGTCAATGTCACCTCCTGAGACTGTACAATGAAATACTGTCAATGTCATCTCCTAAGACTGTACAATGAAATACTGTCAATGTCACCTCCTGAGACTGTACAATGAATACTGTCAATGTCACCTCCTAAGACTGTACAATGAATACTGTCAATGTCACCTCCTGAGACTGTACAATGAATACTGTCAATGTCACCTCCTGAGACTGTACAATGAAATACTGTCAATGTCACCTCCTAAGACTGTACAATGAAATACTGTCAATGTCATCTCCTAAGACTGTACAATGAATACTGTCAATGTCACCTCCTGAGACTGTACAATGAAATACTGTCAATGTCACCTCCTGAGACTGTACAATGAAATACTGTCAATGTCACCTCCTAAGACTGTGCAATGAATACTGTCAATGTCACCTCCTAAGACTGTACAATGAAATACTGCCAATGACACCTCCTAAGAATGTACAATGAATACTGCCAATGTCACCTCATGAGACTGTACAATGAATACTGTCAATGACTGTACAATGAAATACTGTAAATGTCACCTCCTGAGACTGTACAATGAAATACTGTCAATGTCATCTCATGAGAATGTACAGTGAATACTGTCAATGTCACCTCCTGAGACTGTACAATGAAATACTGTCAATGTCACCTCCTGAGACTGTACAATGAAATACTGTCAATGTCACCTCCTAAGACTGTACAATGAATACTGTCAATGTCACCTCCTAAGACTGTACAATGAAATACTGCCAATGACACCTCCTAAGAATGTACAATGAATACTGCCAATGTCACCTCATGAGACTGTACAATGAATACTGTCAATGACTGTACAATGAAATACTGTAAATGTCACCTCCTGAGACTGTACAATGAAATACTGTCAATGTCATCTCATGAGAATGTACAGTGAATACTGTCAATGTCACCTCCTGAGACTGTACAATGAAATACTGTCAATGTCACCTCCTGAGACTGTACAATGAAATACTGTCAATGTCACCTCCTAAGACTGTGCAATGAATACTGTCAATGTCACCTCCTAAGACTGTACAATGAAATACTGCCAATGACACCTCCTAAGAATGTACAATGAATACTGCCAATGTCACCTCATGAGACTGTACAATGAATACTGTCAATGACTGTACAATGAAATACTGTAAATGTCACCTCCTGAGACTGTACAATGAAATACTGTCAATGTCATCTCATGAGAATGTACAGTGAATACTGTCAATGTCACCTCCTGAGACTGTACAATGAAATACTGTCAATGTCACCTCCTGAGACTGTACAATGAAATACTGTCAATGTCACCTCCTAAGACTGTATAATGAATACTGTCAATGACATCTCTTAAGACTGTACTACGATCACTGCCAATGTCACCTCATGAGAAAACCATAACTACTGCCAGTGTCACTTCCTAAGAGTGTACCATGTTTACTGCCAATGACACCTCCTAATAGTGTACCATATTACTGCCAGTGTCACTTCCTAAGAATGTACCGTGATTACTGCTAATGTCACCGTCTGAGATTTTACCATGGTTACTGCCAATGTCACTTCCTAAGACTGCACCATGGCTACTCCTCAGTGCCACTCCTGTTAAAAGATGTTACTTTTTGCCATGGCAGAAATTATAAAATCACATCTACAATTTAACTTCGACATCTCAAACTCAGACAACTTGAACTTGGAGATAACTCGAATTGTTCTAAAATATATGACTACATATTACTAGAAACACACATGACAGCTTAATGCAGGTGAAAGGTAATGCTGCAATTCAAACCTGCATTAAGCTGTGATCTTGAGAAATTGCCGAGATTAGAACTCAGATGACTCGAACTTCTGTTATCTCGAAGTACTTTGTATGACCCCTTGAAGCCATTCATTTGTCCCCATGATCCCATATATGTGACATAGGCAAACAGTGTAGACTCTGATCAGACGCCGCATGATGCGGCGTCTGATCAGAGTCTACACTGTTTGCTGATAGGAATTTCAATATAACAAAACGAAATTGAAAATTTAGGCCAGGCATCCCTTGGATAATAAATGTACTAATCCAATATATAAACATGGAATAATCCACTGGACGTAAATGGGTTAATGTTCAATTGTATGTTATTCCATGAAGAAACAGAGTAAACCCTTATCAGACGACTTTCTGTGAGGGGGGTGGTCGGGGGGGGTGTCAAGCGTTAAGACTGTCTACAAACCAATCAACAGTATTTCCATCTTAATGACAATGACATCAAAGTTTAAAACTATGTTATAATTGTTCAATACTAATATTCTCAATGATTCCTTCACAGCTGACATTCTAGATAATGCGTCTGTACCGTATAAATGTTTAAGACTTGTAAGGTTAATTGAGGTAAAAATCGTTTCAGGTGCAAACAGTTTAGTTTATAATTATCTGAATACAACTATTATATTAATTCAATCAACCTGTTGATAGTGTTGTTCTTAGCCCATTTCCTCATTATTATTATTATTAATTATCATTATTATTATTATTATATCACATTTATATAGCGCTCTTTTCACACTGGATATGTGCGTTTAAAAGCGCTTCACATGGATGAAATCACTTATCGGAACGAACCGCATGATTATCTATCCAGACACTGAAGGATATACAATAGCTATACAATGATCTGCTTGCTGACCTTAACTCTCTGCGTGGCCTGTACACGTCAAGCATGTCGACAATGTACTTGGGAGATTCATTGTGCATGGCTTTAAAATATGTAAGTGTCAAAATTTTGAATTCAATCCGATGATGAACCGGAAGCCAGTGAAGTCCCTTCAGAACCGGCGTGATATGATTATATCGAGGAGTGCTTGTTATGATGCGGGCGGCTGTGCTTTGCACTCTTTGAAATTTCCGTAGTGAGTTGTTTGAAATTCTACGCAGCAGCGAATTGCAGTAGTCTATTTTTGATGTAACAAGAGAGTTCACCAAAATCTTGGTAGCATTAGGTGAGAGGTACTTTCTAATATGGCCTGTTTGCCGGAGCTCTGCATAACTTGACCTACACACGGAATTGACATGTGGTGTCATATCCATTTGTGAATCGAGCCATGCACCGAGATTCTTTATACACAAAGATGGTCTGATTTTGGAGGGTCCTACTTGCACATTAACCTCTGCAGGTACGTCTGTGTTTTTTGTATGAAACAGGATGACCTCAGTTTTGTCAGTATTGAGCTTCAGCATGTTCTGGTGCATCCAAGAGACTACTTCTTTGAGATAGTCCTCAACTCGCGATATAACTTCTTGTTGACAGGAAATGCCCTTGGGCTTAAAGGACCGGTATGACTGTGAGTCATATTGACGCCTTTCGATGCCTCTGTAAATGTCACTTTTTGAAACCGTTGTGATATTTTTTCATAATGTTTTCAGAACTATACAATTGTTTATTTTTCCTTTTTTCTAGTAAATGTACATTTTCAGTAGATTTCATCCAAGAGGATCGGTCTATAAATATGTCTACAATAGCCTATGAGGTAATGTGTCTAAAATAGCCTATGGGGGTTAAAATACAAATCGCGACCTGAAATACATTTACAGTTGAACTTGGATATCTCGAACTCGGATACGTACAGTCCTTTCAAAACTTACAATACAGAACTACTCTAAAATATATCGCTACAGATATCTAGACACAAACGTCATAGCTTCACACAGGTCTAAAGTAATGCTGAACGCTCCTACAAGAGCATTCAGCATTACTTTAGACCTACATTAAGCTGTGACCTCGAGACATTTTACATATTAAAAAGCAATAACTAGAACTAATTTGTACGGTCCCTTGAATGTTTAGATATCGAAGTTCAACTGTATATTATTTGCAAACAGAATAGGATCCACGTGTCAAGTTGTTTATTAGTTTTCCAATAACACTTAACTATGTTTCCACGAAACCCAAACATACACACATCAAAATAATGTGATATGAGACAAGACAAGAGAGCAAAGAGCATCAAAATAAAAGGCAACAATTGAATACTGGAATATGATACAATTGTTGACCCTGTATGCTACGCGTCCTGTGTCCATGCTTATAAAGCTTTTAGTTGAGTCTGGGTTCGTTCTCAAGCTTTTGATTGGTCCGTTTTGAGTTCTCAAGCTTTTGATTGGTCAGATTTGAGCCAAAGGCTCAAATCTGACCAATCAAAAACTTGAGAACGAACTCAGACCCAACTAAAAGTTTTATAAGCATGGACCCTGGTGACCTGCCTGGTGGTGGATGAATTGGTCAGGATAAAAAAGAAAAATGAAATACATTAACCTTTACTCCATGAATATTCATAAATGTAATGTACGTATGAAATTATGAATATGAATTAGATTAATTTTAATTATAGTATATATGTACACGTGGATTTTTGGCTATAGCTGAAGCAATCTGTATTGGTTTTTAACTTTTTAATCAGAGTAGACCCTGATTAGACTCCTCCTGCAAAAGCCCGTCTGATCTGGGTCTACCCTGTTTGTAAACGCGCAGAAAGCTGATGGACAGGTGGACAGATCGACAGGCGGACAGTTGCACAGACGGACAGATGGACAAATGGACAGCTGCACAAACGGACAGATGGGCAAACGGACAGACAGACATATGGGCAGATGGACAGACGGACAGATAGGCAGAGGGATAGATGGAAAGACGGACAAAGTTGTTTATAATGGCTGCTCTCTTTGAGACACATTTTGACGCCATTGGAAACAGAGAAGACAAAGGCCAGACGGCCCCTGAAATAATTGTCTGATCGTGATCTACTCTGGTTGCTTTTGGAAATATGTAGATGTGATTCTACAGTTTCTATCAAGACCTCATATGTTCATCATTATAGAAATCTGCTAATAAATATTCATGTAGTGATTATTTCTTACCTGATTATTCATGAGATAAAGGGCTTAAGAAGGTCATACAATTACAATTTGTGTTGTGCTTTACTTTCAAAGCCACCATCAGCCATAAAACAGGTTTTGGAACATGTTTAACCCTTTCCCTCATATAAACGTGTTTTCACGCATTTGCAAACAGAGTAGACCCAGATCAGACGGCTCCTAGAGGAGCCGTCTGATCAGGGTCTGCTCTGTTTGCTAATGGAATTTGATAGACCTGTTTCTGTACTTTCTAAAATAGCTACACTATTACACCTTCCATATTTCATTATGACTAATTTGTCCATGAATATTCAGTAGGTATTGAAATTTGGAATAAATAAAGAACAGGGAATGGGTTAACTGTATAATAAGGTGAGTGGGAGTGTAAGCCGACGGACATAATTATAACATTATTTCCGAATTAAAAAGTGTTCTAATCTGGCATTTCGAAATTCGTCCGTTTTAAATGTTAACACGAACTGAACGTTGTCATTAAAGTTATTAAATTCAAGATTTAACTACAGTGAAAACTCGATTATTCGAAAACCCAAACATTCGATAACTCTATTATTCGAAAACTCGATTATTCGAACACTCAAATACGCACTGATTATTGGCAGATGGCAACTTAATACAGAGTGAAAGTCATGCAGAAAGCTTCTCTAGGAGGTCAAGATAAGATGCGTAAATTCAAACATTTTCAAGAATAACATATTTCTCCACCAAACTCTATGTTGTTACCACTCTTTAGAATAGTTTTTTTCTAAACAGTGATCACAGCACAGGGTTTGGTTTTTATCGGGATCTACGTCGCTTTAACAGTATTTCACCCATACCACGACGTCCAGCTCATTACAGGTGGAGGAAGACCACAGAGGTTTGGGTTTGGTGGAGAAAATGACGATTTTAGTATCTGAGTACGCACATTTATCTATGGATTTAAGTTGTTTGCAGATATTAGTGACATTGCACTCGTAATTAGAACAGTTATTGATATTGCTGTGCACTGCAAGTATTAAAATCAAGGCTGTAATAGTAGTTTGCACTTTAATATTATATACAAACCTATAAAACCCACTCCCATAATACCACATTGACATAAAAACCAATTAAGTTTCTTTGAAGCTATCTAATAACATGGAAATCTAAATTATAATTTTATAATGCACCATATCAATTGTTTCAGGTATTTGTAGGTTAAATGAGGCAAGAGTTATTGTTCCCGGTGCAAAAAGATACTCTCGACAGCACTATTACATTTTCTCAATTAACCAGGTGCCCCAAGTGATTATAGGTATTACTGACCTTTAAGAGAAAGTAAATAACGATATTTAAGGAGAGGCAAGAACCATCTCTTTAAACCATACCAAACGGCCTTGTAAAGAACGATATGTTAGACAGACAATATCTGAATATGAGGACAGACAAGAACGGTGCTAAAGTCAGACAAGAACGATATTAAAAACAGACAAGAACGATACTAAAGACAGACAAGAACGATACTGAAGACAGACAAGAACGATAATGAAGACAGACAAGAACGATACTAAAGACAAACAAGAACGATATAGACAGGAACGATATTAAATACAGACAGGAACGATGTTAAAGACAGACAATAACGATATTTGAAGACAGACAAGAGCAATATTTAGACAGAAAAGAACAATAGTAAAGACAGACATTAACGATATTAAAGACAGACACGACGATATTTTAAGACAGACATGAACGATAGGTAGAAACAGTCAAGAACGAGATTGTAGAGAAAGACAATAACGATATTAAAGATCGACAGCTTCGATAGTTTAAAAACAGCCGTGACGATGTTTTAAGACAGACAAGAAGGATGTTTTAATGAAAGACAAGGACGATCTTTTAGAGATATATAAGAACATTATCTTAAAGACGATTTACGAGAGACAAACAAGAACGCTCTTTTAAAGGCAGACAAAATAGTATTTTACATAAGCCAATGTCTATCTTTTAATTGTAGAAAATGACAGAATGTTTTATTCAGGCATGAACACTTCCTTTTACAAAAATAAACATATGTTACAATAATTCAAAGTCATATATTAAAGTGTTATGAGTTTGTGTAGTACTAAAACTAACGGAGAGGAAGCACGAAACAACAACAATTCATAGCAGTATTATGACAGCAAATAACAAAATATTTTACCATTTCCCACCAAGAATAATTACACGTATGATAGCTATGACTGTACATTGTGAAATAGTGGCGATTACGTTATTGTTCATTTAATTTTGCGAGCAGCGTACAGATAAGATCAGGGGTCTCCTAGATGACCCTTCTAATTAGTGCTTGTTGTTGTTTGTCGTTCAGTATCCTCTAGCAAAGTTACAAAAAAGATAAAATAGTAATTGATATATCACGTAAGTTACATAAATAGACAAAAAGGTAAATGATATGCATGTACAACGTAAGTTACACAAATAGATAAAATGGTGAATCATTTATCACGTAAGTTACACAAATAGATAAAATGGTAAATTATATATCACGTAAGTTACACAAACAGATAAAATGGTAAATTATATATCACTTAAGTTACACAAACAGATAAAATGGCAAATTATATATCACGTGGGTTACACCAATTAGATAAATTGGCATTTATATATCACGTGTTACACCAATAGATAAAATGGTAAATTATATATCACGTTAGTTACACAAACAGATAAAATGGTAAATTATATATCACGTAAATTACACAAACAGATAAAATGGTAAATTATATATCACGTAAATTACACAAACAGATAAAACGGTAAATTATATATCACGTTTGTTACACAAATAGATAAAATGATAAATTATATATCACTTAAGTTACACAAATATATACAATGGTAAATTATATATCACGTAGGAGCTTTCAGCATTACTTTAGACCTTTATTAAGCTGTCACATGTGTTTCCAGATATTTGTAGCGATAGCTTTTAGAGCAGGTCTGTATTGTAAGTTTTGGAAGGACTGTAGTTTTTGTTAGAGTTTTCCCGAAGTTCGAGTTATCCGAGTTCGAGATATCGAAGTTTAACTGTATATATCACGTACGCTACACAATAAGAAATGTATCCGTTATATATCTCTTCGAATTCGATTGCACTAAAATGGCTAGTATACATGTTGGTATTTCTATAATGTATGTATACATTTGTATATACATGCTCGTATCTCTATTATACGTAGCAAGTGGGTTGTATCTTGGCTAAGGAAGTGCTATTATTGATATCTGCATCAAATGTCACGGAGTATTAAGATCATTTATTATTGCTTGAAATCATTAAAATCTTATTTAATTGTTCGTTTTAGCGTCAATTCTGAACACAAGTCCTATTTTCTATATTTAGTTACTGATATGGAAATGTCAGAATGCATTAAAATTGTTGTAATGCGGATTTAATGCGGTAACTTTAATATCAATACCAATATCACTCTCAGTTTAGTGAGATGGGATATGAAATTGGTCCAATCATGAATGAAAATATGCCTAACACTTCAAACGTAACCATTCCTTGAATGTAAAACTTCATTAACCCTTTCGCTGCCAAATTATGTCGTCTGCTAACTTTGTCGTCTGCTACAAAATTTCATTTTTTTTATTTTCTTCATTTTTGTTTCAAAAACATAGTAACAGTAACAATTAGTTTGGATCCTGATGAGACGCCAAGTTACTCGGCGTCTCATCTGGATCCAAACTGTTTGCATAGGTAATCACAGATCCGGCATTGGCAGCGAAAGGATTAACTGTTAATTTCTGTCATGTGAAAATCCATGTCTCTGCTATCGTTCTTCATAATTATTTTCCTTCAAAAACATAATTACAGTAACACACAGTTTGGATCCTGATAAGACGTTGAGTTACCCAATGGCTGAGTGATACAAACACAGCGCATATGGTAATACAAATTACGTTCCTTTTAGTTTCTAATTCTTTTGGCGCCAAATAATTTCGTCTGCACAATGACGTCTGCTTTAAGTTTCAGAAAGGACTGTCCTTCAATTTCTTCTCTAAAACATTAATTGGTGTGCCAAACACTTTGGATCCTGATGAAATGCCGAGCTGAGATGCCGAGTTACTCGGCGTCTCATCTGGATCCAAACAGAGTGCAAAATTTAATAACTATTTCGCTACCAAATTCTGTCGTGTCGTCTGTTCACTTTGTCGTCTGCTAATTTTGTCGTCTGCTACAATTTTCATTTTTTTTAATTTTCTTCATTTTTGTTTCAAAATCATTGTCACAGTAACAAACAGTGTGGATCCTGATGAGACGCAGAGTTACTCAGCGTCTCATCTGGATCCAAACTGTCTGCATATGTTAACACGGATGCAACATTGGCAGTGAACGAGTTAATTGACTTCAGCAGTGACAGAATTTAAAACCGTTTAAGTTTTATAATCATTGTCGCAAACAAATGTCTTCCGAATCAGAATTCGAAGCAGGATTTCTTCCCTTTCTTTTCCAATATCGAAACAGTTTTGATCCTAATAAGGGCCTCATCTCGATCCAAACTTTAGAATCAGATCTATATCATTTCATAAGCAAACAGAGTATAACCACTTGAAGGAACCGTCTGATCTGGATCTGCTCTGTTTTAAACGTTAAAAGACATAGCAATAAAGACGTAGCAATTTGCAAATTAATAATTTAAGAATTTGCTCAGAATATTAAGGGCCAAATACTCCCACTTGGTATCCTCACTTGGTATCCCTGTTGTTTTTTTTGTCTGTATAATCACTTGACATCATCGGTTTGTTGTTGATTTTTTTTTTAATAATCACTTGGTATCATCACTTGGTATCTTCTCTGGTTAGTCATGTGTTACACATGCAATGACAGTACTCTGTTTATTCTGAATATCCACCCAATCATCCGATTCCATAAGTATGTTAGATAAATAGAGACAACATTCAAGCGGCCCCTTTTCCACGAGATAGTAAAGCTATAGATGTATGTTAGATAAAGAACAAGACAATATACTAGTAGCTCCATTCGACCAGTTTGTAAACCTAGATGTATGTAATATAAAAAGGGGAATATACATGCTCGTGTAATTATACCTTTAACTCTTTCCTCCATAAATACGCCTTTCTACGCCTCTGTAAAAGTCACTTTATGAACCTATTGTGAGAAATAGGGCATTTGCTCCTATAGGAGCAAATGCTCTATTTATCACAATGGTTTCAAGCTACAAAATTCTAAAATTTCCCTTTTCTCTAGTTAATGCTTCTTTTCGGTAGAATTATTCAAAGTGTTTGGATCTAAAATAGCTCATGAGGGAATGGGTTAACTCTTTCGCTCTTAATGTCTCATTATTGATTAAGTATGCAAACAGTTCCAAACTGTCATCCAAAACGTGCGTATAAGTATGCTAATATTTTTTGAAGAAAATCAGAAAAAAAGTAAACAAACGAAAATTGTAGCGGACGAAAACATTTGCAGACAACAATATTTGACCAAAAAAGAGAGAGTTAAATTCAGAGCACACCAATAATTTTGAAAAAGTGGATTAAATCAGTTCTACAGAGGGCGTCACACTAAAGGGGACCCAAACACCACCATACAGGAAATAACTACCCAGGCAGCACGCTGCAATCGGGCCGACATTGGGCCGATATTGTTTCCAATATCGGTCCAATGTCGGATTTTAAGGCGGCCCGATGTCGACCCGCTTCTCTTTTGCAACGCATTTTGCCGTCGGTCCGATGTAAGTTCTGACGTCGGCCCGACATAAAAATGAACTACAGCCAACGTCAAAACGCGTTGCAAACGAGAAGCGGGTCGACATCGGACCAATGTTTGCAATCAGATATCAGATATCTACAGCCGATCAGAAACACATGATTTTGGGCCAACGGGTTCTTTAACCTTTACTCCATAGATGCGCATTATAAGACATATAATCTATTCCTCCACTCAAGAAAATATACAGTCATGAATATGCACAACAAGAAATATTTCCATATTCTAGCAGATGATGCAGCTTAAAGCAGGCTGAAAGTAAGGTAGAATGCTCCTAAAGGAGTAGTATGCCTTACTTACATCCTGCTTTGAGCAACCATCTGTCTTCAATACTGAAAACATGTTATGGAGTAAAGTGTTAAGAAGACACAAGACATCGGTAAGACACTGGCTGGATGTCAAAATAATGTTGAAACCTCATTTTGAATTCTGGCCAAGGTTGTACAAGTGCTATCTTGAAGTACAGATCTGCAATCATGTTAAATAGACACTCCTACAAAAAAATTTCATCAAATGTGTGTTCCATATTTTTAAAAACGAAATAAAAAAACTAGTAAATCCAAAGTAAGTCTCATCCATTTATTAATTCATGAACCCCTGAAACTTCAAATAAACAATTCCAATTTCCAATATTTTTTTTAATATTTAGGGTAGTTTTATGCAGTCAAACCTGTTTTAAACAACCATAAAAAAGAAATAGAAGTCATCTTGAAGTTTCTAAGACAGGCGACTTCTGAATGCAGATCGAAAATAATGCTTTCGACCTGCATTAAGCAGTCACCTGTCTTTAATGATCGCTAGGCTTCCTCGTAGCATGGTCGCTTAAGACAGACTTGACTGTACAATATAGTTTAAATAGTTTAAAACCACAAACAGTGCAGACCCTGATCAGAGGGATTCTTAAGGAGACCACTGATAAGGGTCTACACTGTTTGCATAGGACAAGTGTGACGGATGGTCAATCAGTGTGAATCACATAACCTAGGTAGGTCACATGACTCAAGGATATAGAACTTAAGGAGATTTAAATGTACATAACTCCTCGAGTAATGTGACCGACCTACGTCATGTGATTAGCACTGACTGGCCATGTGTCACAAGGCAAGACAAGACCGTGCGATAGTCAAAATTTCCCAAGTAAGTCTAAATCTGTTATACATTCAAATGCTCAAATACAGAATAAATTTATCTGAAAACAAATACCCTAATGTCCCTAAATTTGCTACAAAGTGTCTATTCCAATCCTATTATAGAATCAATTCACAGTTTTCACTCTGACAGCTTGCTGCCGCTCTCCTCTTCCTACCGCCAACTCTGTCGCTTGCAGTACGTAGCTGTTCACGTACAGTCACCTCCAACTCTGTCACTTACAGTACGTAGCCGTTCACGTACAGTCACCTCCAACTCTGTCGCTTACAGTACGTAGCCGTTCACGTACAGTCACCTCCAACTCTGTCGCTTACAGTACGTAGCTGTTCACGTACAGTCACCTCCAACTCTGTCGCTTACAGTACGTAGCCGTTCACGTACAGTCACCTCTAACTCTGTCACTTACAGTACGTAGCCGTTCACGTACAGTCACCTCTAACTCTGTCACTTGCAGTACGTAGCCGTTCACGTACAGTCACCTCCAACTCTGTCGCTTGCAGTACGTAGCCGTTCACGTACAGTCACCTCCAACTCTGTCGCTTACAGTACGTAGCCGTTCACGTACAGTCACCTCCAACTCTGTCGCTTACAGTACGTAGCCGTTCACGTACAGTCACCTCCAACTCTGTCACTTGCGGTACGTAGCCGTTCACGTAAGTCACCTCCAACTCTGTCGCTTACAGTACGTAGCCGTTCACGTACAGTCACCTCTAACTCTGTCACTTACAGTACGTAGCCGTTCACGTACAGTCACCTCTAACTCTGTCACTTGCAGTACGTAGCCGTTCACGTACAGTCACCTCCAACTCTGTCGCTTGCAGTACGTAGCCGTTCACGTACAGTCACCTCCAACTCTGTCGCTTACAGTACGTAGCCGTTCACGTACAGTCACCTCCAACTCTGTCGCTTACAGTACGTAGCCGTTCACGTACAGTCACCTCCAACTCTGTCACTTGCGGTACGTAGCCGTTCACGTAAGTCACCTCCAACTCTGTCGCTTACAGTACGTAGCCGTTCACGTACAGTCACCTCCAACTCTATCGCTTACAGTACGTAGCCGTTCACGTACAGTCACCTCCAACTCTGTCGCTTGCAGTACGTAGCCGTTCACGTACAGTCACCTCCAATTCAACATTCGTTACCTCCCCTCTGCATCTCCTAATTGCCTCTGAAAATAGACAAAAAAATCAAAATCAGCCATCACTATGAACATTCATTGAAGGTTTTGATTACAAGTGGTAGCTTAAAGCAAGATGACAGTGAAACAGAAAGGTCCTATTTAAGGAGCTTTCTAATTTTCTTTTATCTTGCTCTAGCAGAAACCTACCTTAAACCGGTTGAATATTGAGGAGATTTGTACTTTGGCTATGGAGGAAAGGGTTAAACAGTAAATATTTTACAACACCTTTTCAACAGAACATTATCTGTAGAATAAGGATTGAAAAGGGTATAAATTTTGTACCCAGGTAGCTCTTTGGCAATTACCTGCTGATACCTGGGCACCCGCCTTACACCGATTATAGTATATATTAAGATATAGATGTACCATAAATATAGGTTTTGTCACAAGTTGTTTTCTGAAATAAACAGTTCTTAAAATTTAGAAAAAAATTATTTGGCGAGTTAAATAACCCTTTTTCTAAACGAATTTGAGAAATGTTGATCTCGTGACAACTAGTGTCAGATCATAATTGAATGATCTTAAACATGTGTAAGATAAAGATATCTTAAATAGTATTTCGAGCCTTAACCCTTTACTCCATAGATACTCATTTTAACACATTCAAGTTATTCCCCCAGTAAAGAAAAAAAGTTCTGCTTTATACAGTCATGAATATGCAACATAAGAAATATTTCCTATATACTAGCAGATAGAAATTTAAAGCAGACTTAAAAGTAAAGCAGAATACTAAATGAGCATTCTGCTTTACTTTCAGTCTGCTTCAAGCAACCATCTGTATTCAATACTGAAAATAAGCTACGGAGGAAAGGGTTAAGACAAGGTAAAGTATGAGAAAAATGTACATCTTTTCAGTTTCATTAACCCTTCAAAATCCAAAACACGAGCAAAATCAAACAACTTATATCTAGATCTTTGTCTCCGTTGAATATTGCCCGTTATCTATATATATAGCGACAGGTTGAAATATTCATCCCGAGATTTATCTCGGGGAAATGGATAGTCATATTTAAGAGGGAACAAATCCATGTATTGCAATGAGGTTTGACTTGACGAGTTTTTGTTTCACCTTTTTTACACAAATTGACTACTTTTCAGTGCATTGTTTGTATATTGGGTAGTAAATTTGTACACAGATACTTGCTTGTTTCTACCTGACCCTTTCTGCCTACTCAGAATACTGTATTTGCTTTGGAAATCTTACAAAGATTGTTGGGGTATTGATATAATTAATTATTCTTACCAGAGAAGAAAACATCTGCTTATCAGCTAAAAAGTTTTCTAGGGTTTTGAGATCCTCATGGTTGTTCAGTGGAAGCAAACTGGATACTTCATCAGGCAAACTTCCTTTGGACATTTCTGGTCATACATGCAGGCTGTTTGACATTCCCTGCAACTCCTTGTAAATTGTTTCAAGCTTGCCCAGTTGTTTCACCTGTGCCCCCTGATTTTCTCAAGAACTGTGATCAGCCTTATATGTCCTGGCTAAAAATCAAAACAAAATACATGTACATTATCTCAATGTACTTGAACCAATATTTTTCCATAAGTATGCAGTTATTTAACCATATACTCCATAAATATTCCTTTCTAAGCCTTTCCAAACAGAGCAGACCAAGATCAGACGGCTCCTATAGGAACCGGCCCGTCTGATCAGGCTCTACTCTGTTTGCATATGATATTTTAATATAGATCTGATTCTACAGTTTGTACTTTGGTGGAAATTTCATGTGTTTGTATGCCATTTTAATAATTAGACTAATTAATACTAATACCGTCATTTCTATCATGAATATTTATGGAGTAAAGGTTTAAAAATACATATAGCAGCTTAATACCGCCTTCTGTTTACCTCAAGCAAATATGTTTGTGATTCATAAATGCCCCTGGATAGCAGCACAGACAGATAGCAAAAGATGGACAGACAAACATACATTAACCCTTTCGCTGTCAAATCCTGTCGTCTGCTAACTTTGTCGTCTGCTACAAAGTTTCATTCTTTTGATTTTCTTCATTTTTGTTTCAAAAACATAGTAACAGTAACAAACTGTTTGGATCCTGATGAGACGCCGAGTTACTCGGCGTCTCATCTGGATCCAAACTGTTTGCATAGGTAATCACAGATCCGGCATTAGCAGCGATAGGGTTAAGGGCAAAACCTATCTGGCCCAGAACCTCGAATCAGGGGATATTAATAGTATATGTGTCACAAACAATGCTGGCACCGATTGGTTGAAATTTGACGCTTATTTCTGTATGAATGTCGTTTGTTAAATCTAATCTTCAAAGGACCACATTAAAATTGTTTTGTGTATAAGTTGTTTTTCTTGGAAATTAATTAAAAACATAAAGACAAATAAGGCATTTAAATAAATTAATTCCTTTTAAACTTTACTTAAATTTAGTATTCCATTCCCAGCAGGACGATGGTTGCCCTAGATCTAGAGTAGGTACAAATTTCTACTCGATGGGATTATCAAAATGTTATTCTAAACTGGATTTTGGTAAGGTTGCAATTAAAAAGACGCCCTGATAATGCACAACTTTTTAACCCCCCACCCACCCACACCGGTACCAAACTCTCTTCTAAAGTCTCTTAATTACATTACATTTGGATTTGTCATATATTTACCATGGATAAATTCTGTGGGTGTCGTTCTGTGGGTGTCGAAGGCTGCATGCGTACTGGTATGTCTTGGTGAGAGTGGATCTGGTGTTGGTGTGCTCATTGACTGCTGCACGGTGTTACTCACTGGTAACACTTGGGTTGAACTAAAAACTGGTTTGGGTGGTTTAGGTAACTTAGAGAGATTGTAGTTGATGTATCTTCATCATCTGAAGATGGGAAATGTATTTGCCTGAAAGAAAACAACAATATATTGAGATTAATGGAACAAGTCTACATATACTTGATTATAAAATGCAAATGCAAAGTTTGATGTCAATTGGTATAAAGAAATATAGAAGTAGATCTAGTTCGCATTACAAAATGTGTGCCATGGACAGGCCCAAAATACCCAAATTACATGGGCCCCACCTAAACACTTACAGATATAATCCATTAGTGATTACTGTAAAAGAAGATAAATTTTTATTTAACATATTTTGTAACACCCTTTCCAAGTTCATAAATTATAAACGTGTTTTCACGCTTTTGCAAACAGGGAAGTCCCAGATCAGAGGGCTCCTATAGTAGCCGCCCAATCAGGGTCTGCTACGTTTGCAAATGGAATTTGCTAGATCTGTTTCTTTACATTCTAATTAAAGGGCTACAATGTTCCACATTCCATATTTCATATAAATTTGAACTACATGTATTATGTTAATGAATATACAGTAGGTATTGGAATTTGGAATAAAGGTAGAAGAGGGAAAGGATTAATCAATGCATGACACTATTCTTATTTGTCCGAATTTAGGTAGATCTATCTATTTTTTGTCGGTTGCCACTAGGTAATATCAATAACAAATCATATGGGACATTCTTTTCAATATATTGGGGTATGATTTGACCCTGTCCGATTTGGTTTTGGTACGGAAGTATAGGCTATACGACATAGACATAGTCTGCATAGACACAGTATTTTCCAGGTCCTGAAAACCTTTTTTCTAAACTTATGAAGCAAAAATTAATAAAATATCTAGATCTAGTCATTTTTGATATTCATAATCTTGATTTTGAAAATTAATCCAGAGAAATTTCATCCATGAACACAGAAGGCAACGTCAGTTAAATATCACTAATTCGCGAAAACCGGTTACAAAGTATATTCAAGAAAGCATATTATGGTCTTTAGCCAAGTCTTTTAAATGAGATATTTTAAAATTAGGATCTATATACCTTTCCTAAAAAATAATAGTATCTGATCATATCTTAAATATATCTATTATCATACAAAAACAGGAAAAGTTTCTACATACCCAGTGTTTAGTTGTTCAATCCAACTTCTTTTGCAGACGAACTCCAGAAGACCGCAGCGAATATTATTTATTATTTTGCCAAGCTTTAAAAAAATATTCTGATAATGGCTAGCAAAATGAAAAAAAATAATTTCTTATTTTTCTCATGGAAATTATACTGTTCAGTAAATTTATCAAATTATTTTCTTTGATACGTTGAGTCCGTTCCTGATCGTCTTAACGTGACATCGGCCCAGCATCGGCCCGACCTACGTCTTCTTAAGAGAAACTTGGTCGGCACAACATCGGGCCGACGTCGTATGTTATCGGGCATATTTTTTTAATACAAGTGTCAAACTTTTTATCGGTACTTCGTCGGTTTGATATCGGTTTGATATGGGTACATGGTAATTTTAAGTTAAACATATTTTGCTCATATTATAGCGTGGGAATGATATCGGCCCGACGTCAAGCCGATGTCGAGAATTGTTGCCGTCATTACGCTTATAGGCCGACATCGGCCCGATATAGGTGTGCTGGCTGGGTAGCAGACAAAACGTGACGAAACGCACACGAAGACATATAACATTTACCACACAGAAGACAAAGTAGACTACATTGTACACGATGGACATAAAACATTTACCATAGAGAAGACAAAGTAGGCAAACATTTACCATAGAGCAGACAAAGTAGGCTACATTCTATACGAAGGACATAAAACATTTACCATAGAGAAGACAATGTAGACTACATTATATACGATGAAAGCGTGAGTATCGAGACCGTCAGTAGCCAAAAATCTACTGGGAGCTGAAACCAGGTGTGTGGGTATCCAACCTCAGGCTTATCCCACCTTTAAGTTTACTGATCAGGATAAAGGTAAATGGAAAAGGGTTATGTTTATTCCTTCACTTGCCCCTTTCCTCCATAAATACGCTTTTCTATGCCGCTGTAAAAGTCACCTGACGAGACCATTGTGATAAATAGAGCATTTGCTCCTATAGGAGCAAATGCTCTATTTATCGCAATGGTTTCAAAATGCAAAATGTTAAGATTTCCTTTTCTCTAGTTAATGCTCCTTTTTGGTAGATGCATCCAAAGAGGTTGGATCTAAAAAAGCCTATGGAGGAAAGGGCTTGAGTCTTTGGATGTAGCAGAGCCTTATAACTTTCACAAACAGTGTAGACCCAGATCAGATATGGGTCCTCTGATCAGGGTCTGTACTGTTTGTCAATCATAAATCCCCAAGCAAATTGTACCCCATTATACTGATTGGGCTTCACCATTGAACTCTTTTGGGCTTTCATTTTGATTAGTCAGCATTGAGATGGTTGGACACAGTTTGTTGAACTCTTTTGGGCTTTCATTTTGATTAGTCCGCATTGAGATGGTTGGACACAGTTTGTTGAACTCTTTTGGGCTTTCATTTTGATTAGTCAGCATTGAGATGGTTGGACACAGTTTGTTGAAAAAGCTGCTATGATATTTCTCATTTTACTTTTATTTATGGCAATGGACAATGTTTGTTTATGCCGAATAAACTTTTGTACTTGTACTTGTTAAAGTCTTCTCCAACATGTGCTTCAACTTAAATTGGTTTGTATTTGTTTTTATTGTTGGCATGCTAGCTGCTAAACCGTAATTACCAATTTCAAACAGTTTGGGTCATAATGCGGCGTCTCATCAGGATCCAAACTGTTTGACACTTCGGTAATATATTTGCAAAGAAATGAGAAAACGTGTTTTAAGAGCTAAAACAGTCGACAATTGTTACAGACCAAATTACTAATGAGATGCACATCAAAACAATTGCATGTATAACAACTGTGCTGTAATTAGGTTAGTGTAATCAATATACTAACAATCATGTCTTCCCAGTTACAAGTTTGGTGTTGACTTTTGAATGTTTCATAGAAAACTCTTAACTAGTCAAACCAACTTGTAAAAAAGCTGTCAGTTAACATACTGATCTGCTACATTTTCATTACTTTACTCCAATTCCTTCAAGCTTTTGGGCAGCTGTTACCTTGTTGGCTAAGAACTTGGATATGCTGATGAGACGCCGAGTTACTCCGCATCTGATCTGGATCTAAGCTGTTTGCAAATGACAATTAGGTCGTTCTTTTCATGCGAATGGTTAAGAAACTAAATTTCCTGGAATTCCCGTTCAATCCAGCTTTACATGGGTTAGAAATCGGTATTATCGATGAGGTGTCAATAATCGGTATTATCGATGAGTGTTTCGATAATCGTTATTATTGTTGATGTATTTTAAAAATCGGTATTGTCGACGAGGTTTTTCGATAATCGTCATTATCGATGAGGTATTTCAATAATCGGTATTAACCGTATTATCGATGAGGTGTTTAGTCAGATAAATCTGATTCTGTGATCAGCGAATTTGAAAATCAAAATATGTATAGTGTGAGTGTTTTACTTAACCATTTTAACCATGAATCTTTTCTGTTTGCATTAAATTTCTTATTTTATACTTTATAACCTCTCTAAAATGAAATTCTATTAGATAAGAATTTAGATATGTTTAGGTAGGTGGCTGCTTAATGCAGGACGAAAGTCATGCAGAAAGCTCCTAGAGCAGCTTTCTGCACGAATTTCAACCTGCATTAAGCTACCACCTGTCTATAAGACCGACATTTATAGTAAATTAAACATCCTGTTTAGAGAGGTTTTTACTGTACTTAATGTGTCAATGGGCGGAGTATAAATTTTAAACGAACATTCACCTGGTAAAAGATCAAAGCGGAGCTTAATTATATGAGAGTCTTCTTCATGTTTAGTGAGACTTAATGTACGTAATGCCAATGAAACACAACTCTCATTTACATTATTGGACAATATATGTCATAGCGACGAGATTGGTGGAGTTCTTTCACGCATGCCTGAGTAACTTGCGAGTCTTGGTGCGACGAACGAATTCTGCAACGCTTGTAGATAACTAGACTGGATATTTTTCAAAAGTATTTAGCCATTTACTCCACAACCCTGCCTTGTACGCTTTTGCAAACGCAATAGAACCTAGTAAGAGCAGTCTGATCAGGGTCAGGGTCCATGCTTATAAAGCTTTTAGTTTAGTCTGAGTTTCGTTCTCAAGCTTTTGATTGGTCAGATTTGAGTTCTCAAGCTTTTGATTGGTCAGATTTGAGGCAAAGGCTCAAATCTGACCAATCAAAAGCTTGAGAACGTACTCAGACTCAACTAAAAGTTTTATAAGCATGGACCCTGATCTGTCTGACTCTATATCATAGATATGATTTTCTTCTGCCGTGGCAACGCCGTTTCTTATTTTATATATTTAACCCCTCCCCTTATGCAAACACATTTTCACGCTTTTGCCAACAGAGTAGACCCAGATCCTATAGGAACCGTCTGATCTGGGTCAACTTTGTTTTCTTATGAAATCAACATAGATCTCACTACTGTTTTGGCTAAAACCAAAATACCCTGTGTGCATATGCTATTATAAAAGTACAGGTAATACATGTATTCATAATGACATTATTTCTTACGTGAATATTCAACAGGGAATGTTTAATGTAATAATTGAACTACTTAATATTCGTACTGGGTGGAGTATGAATATTTAATGAATATTAATGAGGTAAATGGTCAATATGGAACATGATTATTGTGTTTAACCCTTTACTCCATGAATATTCATGTAAGTTTACTCCCTGAATATTCATGTAAGAAATAACGACACCATGCATATTAATTAACTGCATTTTTATAATAACATATGCACACAGAAATATTTAACCATTTACACCATAAATACGCATTTAACCCATTCCCTCATATTGACGACTTTTGACGACTCTGTAAATGTCACTTTGTGAAACCATTGTAATAAATAGAGCATTTGCTCCTATAGGAGCAAATACTCTATTTATCACAATGGTTTCAAACTTCAATTTTCTAAAATTGTCCTTTTCTCTAGTTATTGCTCTTTTTCGGTAGATTTATTCAAAGAGATTGTATCTAAAAATAGCCTATGAGGTAATGGGTTAAACGCATTTGCAAACAGAGTAGATCTAGATCAGACGGCTGATGTAGGAGCCGCCTCATCTTGATCTGTTCTGTTTTGTTTATGACATAATAAAGATATGATTCTACAGTTTCTGTCTTGGTCACAATTTCATGTGTCCGCCATGCTATTGTAAGCATTAAGTGTAAATATAGATACAGATCTATAATATGTCATAGGCAAACAGAACAGACCCTGATGAGAAGGCGTCTTCAAGCGCCGTCTGGGTCCAAGGTTATAAAGCTTCTGAGTCTGAGAACATTCTCAAGTATCTGATTGGTCAGATTCTGAGCAGATGCTTGAGAATTATCTCAAACTCAAGCAAAAAGCTTTATAACTTCGGAGCTTGATATTGGTCTACTCTGTTTGGTGTGTAAAGTGCGTATTTATGGTATAAAGGGCTAATATTTAAGATGTTATTTCTTTCTGTAACTTATAAATATAGTATATCGTTACACACATAATATATGAGATTTAGTTTAATCATATTTTATTGCTTGCTTTTATCTTTACATAATTACAATATTGCATATTCATACATCAGTATAAAGCAATAGCAAAAGGGTTGGACCACAAGTTATTACAACATTAGAAACGGTCCTTCCCATTGAAAGCAGAAATTCCTAATTAAACATATAAACAATGAATGAGCTAAAAAAAAACATAGTACAATATTTCCAAACAGAAAGACACTACAACTAACAACAACAAAGCAAAATAAAAAAAACCACACACACAAAAAGAAAAAAATGAATAAACAAATAAATGAAAAGACTAATCCGTTTTTATTCCACATCTTCACCCGCTGCATCAAATCGGGGTCCCCCAGAAAAACTCGCACAACCTAATTAATTATAACCATCGACGCAGGGCAACTTAAATATTGTTTCTGAACGAATAGATGACGCTGTCTTGCTTGTAATTAGCCAAACCTTTTTGTATTTTTTAATGTATTTTTGCACATGGAGAAAAAGACGTTCGTTTTCATCTTTTGACAAAGTTGGAATACCATACAATAATTTATGAGTGCTTAAAGGGTGAACATCGCGGGTATTCTAGAACAGTTCGAGTCTTTGGGTTGAAAATAGTGTGCATTTGAAAAAGAAGTGTTCTGCATCTTCCGTGTCAATGTTACATATACAAATTGCATCGTCACGTAAATGATTTATGAAGAGGTCGCTGTGTAGATTGCTGCATTTATTTCTAAGACGCGCATGGTGGATTGAATAGAAACGATCTCCACATAGATAATATTTCGGTACATTAAAAGAACTAAACATGTTATTTATTCCAGATTTGAATGAATTCAGAGATGGACTGTGACGAATGGTTATGTCTAGATCTTTCCAAAGTTTTATTGTTGAGGGAATTGTTGAATTTGAGTATATTTCTGTTCTTCTGATAGGAATTACAAAATTATCACTATTTCGGAGAGCATATTGAGTTGAGGTATCAACTGTTCCGGGAAAGAGTTCATTGATATAATCTGGAGTCGAATGAGATTTCACTTTAAAAACAAAAATGTATTTTTGCAATTTACGCCTGTCTGAAAGAGATGTCCATCCTATTTCTTTACGTAAATTTTCAATTGAAACGGAACGCGTCAAACCTGTAACAGTCCTTGCTGTTTCGTACTGAATTTTTTCTAAACGTTCTTTTTCATATACAGTGCAATTGTCCCAAACAACAGACGCGTATTCCAAAAGTTGTCTTAATATGCAATGAATATTTGATTGAGAGTTTCTCGTTTAATACTATATTTCAATGATTTCATTGAACCTAAGATTTTAGATGCAGAAGAACGATATTTAATATGTGTTCGTGCCAGGATCCATTTTTGCTTCGTGTTATACCTAGATGTTTGTGATGTTCAACATATTGTAATTGCGTATCTTCGAAAGATAATATAGGGGGTGTAGTATTAGTCAAGGTAAAATATACAACTTCTGTCTTGTTTTGATTAAAATGCACTAGCCATTGTGCAGACCGTAAGGATATCTTCTCTAAATTGTGATTTAGTTTAGTTTGAATCTCACATGTGCTTGCTGATGATACCACTAAAGAACTATCATCCGCAAAAAGCCTTGTGGTAGACATAAGATAGTCTGCGATATCATTCACATAAACTAAGAACAACAGAGGACCCAGAACAGAGCCCTGTGGAACGCCAGCATTTAACTTTGCTATACTAGAGAACGATGAGTTAACAAATACCCGCTGAGTTCGTCCTGTCAAATAGTCGTTTATCCAGTATAAAACTGTTCCAGATATTCCGTTTTGTCTAAGTTTAAAAAGTAGGCCTTTATGCCAGACTCTATCAAAAGCTTTTGATATATCAAAGAAAACCATGCACGTTGAGTTACGATCACCATAAGCCTTACAAATCTGGTTATAAATGTCTATAAGTTGGTATACAGTTGAGTGTCCTGGTAGAAAGCCGGACTGATATTTATATATAAGTTGATTGTCATGGAAATAGTTATGCAAATGTTTAAAAACAACACGTTCCATCACTTTGCCTACGCAGCTTATCAATGAAATTGGTCTATAGTTAGATACTAAGTGTCTGTTTCCTTTCTTGAATAAGGGCATAACATTTGCAGATTTCCAAATTTCAGGATACATTTATTTGCATTCTTGAATCGATCTATTAAATATTACACATAGTGGTTTGCTTATTGTTTTGCTTGTTTCTTTTAGCATCCTATGACTGATTTTATCCGGACCGCTTGCTTTATTAACTATTAAATTTGACAAGACATCCAGTATATCTTTCTCAGAAATAACCAAATTGGTAAGCGATGACTGTGTTTTTAAGGTAAAATCAGGAAGTTGTGAATTTAGGTCATTAATTGTAATATATGAGAGTCGTTTTATGTTAAGTAAGACTTGATGTGTGTTATGACAATGTAACGCTGTTCTGACAAGCATCATTGGACAATATATGTCATAGTTATGAGACTGATAGACTTCTTTCACGAATGCCTGCGCTGGTGAATCCCGATTAGAAGAATTGTGTAACGACTCCAACGTATTTAACCCTTTCCTTCATATAAATGTGTATCCACGCATTTGCAAAGAGAGTATACCCAGATCAGACGGTTCCTATAGGAGTTGTCTTATCAGGATATGTTGTGTTTGCTAGCCGAAATTGGAAGATATGTTTCTTTATTTTCTAAAATGGCTGGAATGTTCCACCTTCCATATTTCATTATAACTATTATGTCCATGAATATTCAGTAGGTGTTGAAATTATAGAACAGGGAAAGGGTTAAGCCTGTTTGCCACAAACAGAATAGACCAAGATAAAGATCCCCTTTAGCACGAGTCTAGTGATCAGGATATCCACTGCTTACTTCAGAGGTAAGGAACCTATAAGGGACTTGGTTAAGCTACCACCTGCCATGTAGGCCTATATTCGACCTCTTTTTGATGACCACTTAAAACAGATTCTACAGTAATTTGGTTTCATATGAGACACTAACTCGGCGGTTTGACCCTGTGAATGCCGAGCCTATCATTGTTTAGTAATAGAATCAATTCTGTGACAGGATTAAATTTGCTAGAGCATTTCCTCTGACGAACAGTTCAGATCCTAATTAGATGACTCCCCCAGGAACCCTCCGATATGGGTCTACAGTGTTTACAAATAAAAGTACAATCGCTTAAACTGCTTGTACGATCACATTGTATTTTTTTAAAAAAAAAAGCCGTTTCGCGATCTGACTTTGGATCCAAAAGAGACGCTAGTATGTTACTCAGTGCGTTAAATACGTCAATATCAGCATGCTAGCAGGATGTGATAACCCATAATATTTGTGATAATCCATACTGCTTGTGATAACCCATAACACTTTTGAAAACCTATAACCTTTGTGATAACCTATAACCTTTGCAATAAGCTATAGCCTTTGAGATAACCTATAACACTGTGATAACCTATTAAATTTGAAACCACTTATACATTTTGTGAAAACATGACTTTAATGATAACCTATAACCTTTGTGGTAATTTTTATGATTTGATTTTGGTTACCTATGACCTTGGTAACAACTTATGACCTTCGTGATAACCTGTAACTGCCGTAATAATTCATCATCTTTGTGATAACATATAATCTGTGTGATAACATTTAACCTTTTTTATAACCTATAAATTTGTGATAACCTTTTGATAACCTATAACCTTTTTATAACATATAACATATTACCTTTGTGATAGTAATTAGCCTTTGTGATAACCTATAATCTTTATGATAACCTATAACCTTTGTGATAACCTATAACCTTTGTGCTGTGCTATAACCTTTTTATAACCTATAATATTTTTATAACCTATAACATATTACCTTTGTGATAGTAATTAGCCTTTGTGATAACCTATAATCTTTGTGATAACCTATACTCTTTGTGATTACCTATAACCTTTGTGATAACCTATAACCTTTGTGATAACCTATAACCTTTGTGATAACCTATAACCTTTGAGCTGTGCTATAACCTTTTTGATAACCTATAGCCTTTGTGATAACCTGTAACCTTTGTGATAACCTATAACCTTTGTGATAACCTATAACCTTTGAGCTGTGCTATAACCTTTTTGATAACCTATAGCCTTTGTGATAACCTGTAACCTTTGTGATAATCTATAACATTTTGACATAAATCCACTAATAGGGAGCATTTACTGGAAAATGAATATTTTAGAATTGGTGAGTTTTGCATCCATTTTGAAAGATACATTAAAACTTCGATTATTCGAACACTAAAATACGTATTATTATCGATCTTTAAGACAGATGGCAACTTAATGCATGGTGAAAGTCATGCAGAAAGCTCCTCTAGGAGCTTTCTGCATGACTTTCACCATGCATTAAGCAGCCACCTGCCTAAAAGGGTCTAAATTCTTCTATAACGAAAATTCGAATAATCGAGGTTTTACTGTAGTTGCAAATTCTCTATATTTCAAAATGGTTGCAAAAAGTGACTTTTACAGGGGTGTCAAAAGGCGTCAATATGAGGGAATGAGTTAAGTAAATTAATATTATGCATTATTCAGTGGTGTAATATCTATTATTTCCCTATGGTTATCCCATGGATATTGATGTAAGAAATAATTATTGTATAAATAATATAAATATCAGTAAGATTTTAATGGCATTATGCACAAGACAATTGTTATCATGATAGAAGCTGTAGAATTATCTATGCTATTTCAGAATAAAAAAGCATACCCTGATCAGACGGCTCCTACAAGAGCCATATGATCTAGGTCTTAACTGTTCAAATGTGTTAAAGATGAATCTACCAGATAATGTATATATAATGTTTAAGACATTGTATGTATCGGAATGGTCATGATCAAAAGTATCTTGTCTCAAGTAGTTGGCACAAGTGGAAATGGTCGCAATAAGGTTTTAATAGATTTTTAAAAGCGCTTCAATGACATTGGAAATTATTGTACTGTCATTATGCCACAATCACACAGTTGTTACTAAATTCTGATGCGGGGTTGTGCTCCTTAAGATTGAAACCGGACGATATCTGAACCTGTCAGTTGACTTACTGGTGCGTCCATTTTGTATTAATGTTACTGAAGATGAACCCCATGTTATCCTTTATTGTCCAGCTTAAGAGGATCTGAGACGAGATATCTTTGCTAAAGTAGTAAGTCACTGTAACCGTTTTACACAGCTAAATGATTTAGATATTATCCGTGTTTTATTCTCCAAATATTTAGTGAGAAATGTTGCCAACCCCTGCTTTTATATTTTAAGAACAAGAAGCATTTTACTGTACGAATAATCCAACTACAGTAAAACCTCTCTATAACGACCACTAAATTGTGTTAATTATTTGGTATTTTGGGCAGGTGGTTGCTTAAAACAAGGTGAAAGTAAAACAGAACGCTCCTATAGGAGCGTTCTGTTTTACTTTCACCTTGCTTTAAGCATCCACCTGCCTTTAACACAATATACTTGATGTAATTTAGTGGTCGTTATAGAGAGGATTTACGGTAGTACATAATTTCGAGTGGCTTATATTCCCTGTTGTATTTAAGTAAGCTGTATTCTGTTTGCTATACGTTATCAGAGTGTGGAATATTACCGGTGTTCTGTTTATACCAGGTCTGGTCTGACATGATATCTGTTTTAAAACGTAATTTTAATATGTACTTATAGATACAACAAAACGTTTGTTTTGCGATTTTCAGTTTTTCTCTGAATTTACATTCTAGCAAGTTTTCAAACTACCAACGATATGATGGTTAGTAGAATAGCGGTGGTACACCATCTTTTAACTCGTATTGCATTAAATGTATAGTAATACAGATGATGTACAATGATGAGACTAGTGGAAAGATTAATTATGTACTTATATGGAATAAATTGATGTTTGTTATTGTTTTTTACAAAAATGTTTTGTGTTTCAAGTCATTGTGTTGTAAATACCTTCACATTAATGCACTGTCACCACTCGCTTAATTGAAACCATTAATGTTTATTGTTTGTCTTCACTAATAGCCAACAAGGGTGGTCTCCAGGGGAAGACCATCGGCACAAGACCTGCCAATACTTCCATTCCGTTTTTAATCCTGCTCATCTTTAAATGGCTGACATTTGCAAACAGCTTGGATCCAGCTGAAACGCAGAGTAAGTAACTCGGTGTCTCACCAGGATCCAAACTGTTTGACATTTGTACATAAGTTTTCAAAAAGATTAGTTTAATTAAAATAAAACAACGGAGCATAAGCAGACGTCATTTTCACCAGGTTAAATGTTAAAATAATACAATCAGTACACTTAACTCTTTGCATGCTAAGTAATGTTGTCGTCTGTACAAATATCGTTTACAACATTTTCAAAAATATTAATTTCCTTTCTGATATTTTTTTCAGACGCTGAGTCTGAGTGGCAAACTATTTAGATCTCAAAGTAGTCCCCACGTTTTGTTGGGACTGGTCTGGATCTAAAATGTTGTTCATAGGTCATACACGGTGACAAACTCCTCCACTAGCATGCATAGCATTAAGCTGTCATTGTCTTGATTTCAGTACAAACAACGTGCTTTGATATATAATGCTTTTTGCCAACAGCTTTAACAATGTCAATATCGAGGGACGTGAGAATGTGCGCATGCGTGCGCTCGAGCATGTGCTTGTGCAGGTGTGTGTCCATGCGTGCGTACGTTTGTGGATGTGCATGTGTGCTCGGGTGTGTGTATGCATGTGTGAGTGTGTATATGCGTGTGAGTGTGCGTGTACGTGTGTATGTATGTGTGTATGTGTGTGCGTGCGTGCGTGTGTGCGTGTCGGCGTTCGTACATGTGCGCATGCGTGCGTACATGCATGTGTGTACATGTATAACCTTTATCCATGGTGGCAGATTGATAATAAAAGTATGCATTAATGATTCACCCATTGTTTAACAGATTCCTGTGTTAATGAATTGTGTAATCATCTTAGCGAGGCAAACAAAAATGAAAGAACAAGTACGGCACCGTTCACTGAACCGTGTATGTCGGATGTTTCTTTGCTCGGAGTTTTACAAGGGTTTAACACTATTTCTGGCCTATCCGCGTCCAGATAATTATAGGTAGAGGAAGACCCAAGAGGTGCTTTCATGTACAAAGTAAAGAGGATCTTACATGAGTGTTCATTACATATTGGTTTTATGAAACGAGCTTACTATTATAATATGACACGAACTTTAGCAAGTGTCATGATCATAATTGTAAACGAGTTTTATAAAAACAATTCCTAGAGAACACGAATGTAAGATAATTTTTATCACATAAGCCTTAAATGCCATAGGAAATGAAACAGGTTATAGCTGACGGCTGTTTCGGCCATTCCTTACAAACAGAGTAGTAATACAACGGACGACGCACATGGAGCGTTACGATTGACTAACGCTTAAATGAGCGCTACGATTGGCTAACGACTGGTAATATGCATAAAAATGCACTAGTGCATTTCCGTGATTTCCGGCACTCTGTTACACACTCCAACATGGCAGATTATGTGATAAATATTGTTTCGTGCACAGAACATCCAGGTACCTACCGCAAGCATGCTTGAAGGTTTCCTCGCATGGAAAATCAAAATGCATATCGGACGTAAATCTTTCTCAGACAGGCAGATGAAACAGACAGACAGGCAGATGAAATGATAGACATACATATGAATAGACAGACACATACACAGACAGACACAGATAGACAGACATACAGACAGTTAAAAAGACAGACAGACAGACATACACACATATACACAAACAGACACACAGATAGACACACACAGAAAGAGAGAGAGAGACAGACAGACAGACAGACACTTCATTCACCCATTTTAACATGGGTTAAGTATAATGCAAATCAATACATCAGAGCGTTTCCGCTTTATTATCAATGTAGTCATTTCATGTATCTGTTTCCATTGCATTACTTTCAGAAGGGGAGAGGGCTGGGGAATCGGTTCAAATGCTGATTACACTTCGGAAACTCCGTCATTGAAAATATATGAACCGTTCGCTTTAGGCTGGGTCCTAGTAGTGGTTACCGTAGCATCCCCCCTAGACTTTTTTTCATGGGTACCAAATTGTTCGTTGGGGTCCTTAGAACACTTTTTGAGCATGCCCCCAAAAATAAGTTTGTCCCAGCTATGTTTTATTTAACGGTTTCCATGGTAACCCGAGGTAATTTTCGAAACTACCTTGGTTCAGAAAATGCGCCATAACTTTGTTTCTAGAAGCAATAGAAGGACAAAACAAGTACCAAAGTAAAGCAGAGACATACAGCTTGAATATGATATATGATTTTATTAATATTCATAAATGCATTCTTATGAATATTAATGAGGAAGTAAAAAATGTGATTTTTTTAGAAAAAGGAGTTTGTTGTTTAGTCTGAGAGGCTTATTAATGCACAGAAATTATTGAATTTAGGTTTAAGTTGTTCGTTGGAGTCCTCAGAACACATTTTGAGTATTTCCCCAAATAATTCTGTCCCATCTATGTTTTATTAAACGGTTTCCATGGTAACCCGAGGTAAATTCCGAAACATCCTTGGTTCAGAAAATGCGTAATAACTTTGCTTTTAGAGGTAATAGAAGGACAAAATAAGTACCAAAGTAAAGCAGAGACATATAGCTTGAATATGGTATATGATTTAATTAATATTCATAAATGCATTCTTATAAATATTCATGAGAATGTAAAAAATGCGTTTTTTAGAAAAAGGAGCTTGTTGTTTAGTCTGATAGGCTTATTAATGCACACACATTATTGAATTCAGGTTTAAATTGTTTGTTTGGGTCATCAAAACACATTTTGAGCATTCCCCAAAGTAATTTTGTCCCATCTTTGTTTTATTTAACAGTTTCCATGGTAACGCGAGGAGGTAAATTTCGAAACATCATTGGTTCAGAAAATGCATAATAACTTTGCTTTCAGAGGCAATAGAAGGACAAAACAAGTACCAAAGTAAAGCAGAGACATATATCTTGATTATGATATATAATTTTAATAATATTCATATATGATTGCTTATGAATATTAATGAGGAAGTATAAAAATCCGCTTTTTTTAGAAAAATGATTTTTTTGTTTAGTCTTAGAGGCATATTAATGCACAAAACTTATTGAATTCAGGTTTAAATTGTTTGTTGGGGTCATCAGAACACTTTTTGAGCATTCTCCCAAAATAATTGTGCCCCAGCTATGTTTTATAAGACGGTTTCCGTGGTAACCCGAGGTAAATTTCGAAACTATCTTGATTAAGAAAATGCTTCATAACGTTGCTTTTAGAGACAATAGAAGGACAAAACAAGAAACAACGTAAAGTAGAGACATATGACTTGAATACGATATGTAATTCTATTAATACATATAATGCATTCTTATAATGCATTCTTATGAATATTAATGGGGAAGTAAAAAATGTGTTTTTAGTTTGACGAGTTTGTTTTTAGTCTGAGAGGCCTAATAATATACAAATTGTTATTGAATTCAGATTTAAATGTTTTAATATCAACATACAAATAAAGGAAAACATCGTTGGTTCATGTAATATTTCTAAAACATGTATATTTAAGCTAATTTGCATATAACGCGCGTAAATGAATAAGCAATTTAACATAAGCCCTATATTTAGCATTGTTTCGAGTGTACTATCTTTTCTATTATTTATTTTACGTAAAATACCAGAACAACAAACATTGACAAGAGCAGAGGGTCATTACTTTGGGTTCTTGAATATTAATGCATATTTATGAATATAAATGAGATATAAAATAAACACACTTGAATGAGCTGTTCTTTTTATCTGAGATTATTTTAGTTAACCAGGATAGAGCTTGATACTGACTGAAACAGCGATATTGATGTTCATGTATATAAATATGTAGATAATGAATATTATTTCAAAATCATGAATATTAATGAGAATGTAAACTGTTGTAGGAAAGTAAGTTTTTCTGTTATATCGCAATATACATGTATGTGAACAACACATTTCTTGTAAGAAATTACAGCAGAGGAATTGAGCCTCATGCATGTTTTATGAAGAATATTACTGTTATGGGTGTTTTGCAATGCAATAGAAAATATAAAGCATCGTGACTGTAATCATCAGCTTATGTTTACCCATAATAGCCTTGCGTGACTTCTAACTTACTCGCGATGTCTTATGCATTTGCTTGATTATTTACCACAGCATGCCAGAGCAACGCAAGGCTTCTTGCGAACATTTCGCGACAGTCTGGACAACTCATTAAGTGTGTCTGGCCTGCTGCGGATGCTCCGCGTCAGCTCCCTGTCCAGTTTCATCCCTCTGGACAGGGGAGACGTGGGAGCTTGCTGCCCGACGGAAGAAGTATTCTTTTCTTTGGTCAGCGACTCCCTCGCAACAGACAAATCACTGTCCTCTAAAGCTCAGAAGAAGCCTGCTTCTTCTTTAAAATCTCTTTCGTCAACAGCCCCTGTGGTGCAGTCGATTCCCCAGTTGTTAGTTGCAGATCGGCACCCAACTGCTGGCCCGGGCGCGGGTTCCCCGTTTACCACTTGAATGGTACCCTTTGTTCTGGTCCCAGGTACTATTGTTGCCAGGTCTCCCGGTCCGCTTGTTGTGTGAAGAGTTTTGCCTGGTCCCGCTGAATCTAGGCCCAGTTATCCGTCACCGGTCCCCGGTGTCCTGGTGTTAGTGCTTCCATTTCATGACATCACCAGCAGATCGGTCTACCGAGCCCCCCCCCCCCCCCCCCCCCGCCCAAAGATGTCACTGTGTATTCTTTGGCCCGGTGTCCTAAGTTTGCTCTCCAACGGTCCTCCGGTGGCCCGGTCTGGTCCTTTGGACCAGGATACCGAAGTGGACCGGTAAATCTACCAGTCCAATCTTTTCTACAGGGCATTCTGTCTCTACACCGCATTACAGTGGTGAAAGTCAACAGGAAGCTGCTCTGGCTAAGTCTAGACGTTCTTGGTCGTCTAGACCCTGCAATTACTCTTCATCTTCTGAGTACACCTCGGACTCCCCAGCCCCCATCCCACCCACCCCGTAGGAGGCGTAAAAACCTTCTTATTCTTCTAATGGGAACCGGCACTCGCACCGCTCTCATCGCAGATCGAGGTTTTACCATTACTCTTCTATGCGAAGACATCGCTCTGCCTCCTCAGATTCGCCGGCTGGTCGCTCTCGATAGCCGACACTCATTCTGGGAACCAGCAAGCTTCACCTAGAGGGAGAATAGCTCTCACGTGAACCCACAGTCCACATTTCTATGTCTGTGGCGGGTCCCACTCTTCCCGGTAGCTGCCATCCATGGCGTTCACCAGGGCGGATTCTGAGGGAGAGCAGGAAGACACTTTGTCCATTATGGCTCCTAGGGATGGTCCTATTTTTTAAGGGAATCAGACTTTGTGGAAGCCTCTCACTCAGATTTAGATGGGACTTAGTCCTCTTTTTCTTTAGATGATTCTGAACATCAATATTTTCTATTGAGAATGCGTGTGAAGATTGTTTTAGAATCATCCCACCCTCTGTCTGCCTTAGACCCCCGAATCCTATTCACAGGGGTCCTCTATCCTCTTCCGTGCTAGTGTCAGTCGAAAAAGTGGACCTCCCTAACCTAATTAAGTCTAGGGAGTCTCTTTCTCCTTCCACTGGACTTCTTTCCCGTTTGCCTGACCTGGACGAAGATTTTTGTGCCAGCCCGGCAACTGGGTGGATCATGTCCGCTAAACTCTTACGGACAAGGGTTCCCTGGGTATCTCTTAGGCCTCCGGTTTCAAATGAAAATCGACCTGGGATGTTTTATCAGATCCCCTCACTTGATTCCGACAGCCCCAGGGGCTGGCATTCCCTCTCTCTCTCTCTCTCTCTCTCTCTCTCTCTCTCTCTCTCTCTCTCTCTCTCTCTCTCTCTCTCTCTCTCTCTCTCTCTCATTCACTTCTTTAGCACCGGCAGTTGCATCCAACAGATGGGATTCGCTTCAAACATTGACGTATTATCAGTGACGTACGTATTATTATCGATATTTAAGACAGGTGACAGCTTAATGCATGGTGAAAGTCATGCAGAAAGCTCCTTGTGCAGCTTTCTGCATGACTTTCACCATGCATTAAGAAGTCACCTGCCTAAAAGGGTCTTAATGCTTCTATAAAGAAAATTCGAATAATCGAGATTTAACCGTATACTCAAAATAATACTAAATACAATGCTCATAGAAAATTGCTTATTCATATACGTACATTATATGCAAATAAGCTGAAATACGCATGCTTTATAGAAATATTACCTGAAACAAAGATGGTTTATTTTCCTTCACATGAAAACATTCAAACATGAATTCAATAACTCTTGTTTATTAATAGGCATCTCAGACTAAACAATAAACCCCTTTTTTCTAAACAAAAATCGGATTGTTTTACTTCCTCATTAATATTCATAAGAATACATTTATGAAAATTAGTTAAATTACATATCATATTCAAGTTATATGTCTTTGCTCCATTTAGGTTCTTGTTTTGTCC
This sequence comes from Azorinus chamasolen, assembly GCA_963576725.1. Classification (NCBI taxonomy): domain Eukaryota; kingdom Metazoa; phylum Mollusca; class Bivalvia; order Cardiida; family Solecurtidae; genus Azorinus; species Azorinus chamasolen. The sequence goes on along the minus strand of OY755241.1, from coordinate 29,643,496 downwards.
TTCTTTCGCCTCTAAAAGCAAAGTTCTGACGCATTTGTCTAACCATGCATGTTTCGAAATTTACCTCGGGTTACCATGGAAATCGTTAAAAACATAGCTTGGACACAATTATTTTGGGAAATGCTCAAGTGGTGTTCTGCGGACCACAACGACCAATTTAAACCTGAATTCAATAATTTTTGTGCATTAATAGGCCTCTAAGACTAAACAAAAAACTCATTTTTCTAAAAAAGCGGATTTTTATACTTCCTCATTAATATTCATAAGCAATCATATATGAATATTATTAAAATTGTATATCATAATCAAGATATATGTCTCTGCTTTATTTTGGTTTTTGTTTTGTCCTTCTATTGCCTCTAAAAGCTAAGTTATTATGCATTTTCTGAACCAATGATGTTTCGAAATTTACCTCCTCGCGTTGCCATGGAAACCGTTCAAAAAACATAGATGGGACAAAATTACTTTGGGGGAATGCTCAAAATGTGTTCTGATGAACCAAACAAACAATTTAAACCTGAATTTAATAATGTGTGTGCATTAATAAGCCTATCAGACTAAACAACAAGCTCCTTTTTCTAAAAAAACCGCATTTTTTACATTCTCATGAATATTCATAAGAATGCATTTATGAATATTAATTAAATCATATACCATATTCAAGCTATATGTCTCTGCTTTACTTTGGTACTTGTTTTGTCCTTCTATTGCTTCTAAAAACAAAGTTATGGCGCATTTTCTGAACCAAGGTAGTTTCGAAAATTACCTCGGGTTACCATGGAAACCGTTAAATAAAACATAGCTGGGACAAACTTATTTTTGGGGGCATGCTCAAAATGTGTTCTAAGGACCCCAACGAACAATTTGGTACCCATGAAAAAAAGTCTAGGAGGGGATGCTACGGTAACCACTACTAGGACCCAGCCTACTTATTTCATTTCACAAATTGTGTGGCTAATTAGTCACGTGGTTTTCACGTTTGCGAGCGGACTCGACACGTGGTATGAACTGTGCTGTTCACATTGTGTCAGCCCTCATCATAGACCGAACTGTTTACACCCGTCATGTCACCAGGGTCCATGGTTATAAAACTTCTGAATCTAAGTCTGAGGTCGTTTTCAAGTATATGATTGGTCAAATTCTGAGAAAGCTCAGAATATGACCAATCAGATGCTTGAGAACGATCTCAGACTCAAGCAAAATGTTTTATAACCTCGGGGTAGTGTTAAAAGGACGTGTGCCGTTGGGCAGTCATTACAATATACTCACGTTTTTTAGGGATTTGTTTTCCATTCTGTCAGAAAACAGCAATAATGATTGTTGTAATAATTTCTCATTTTCTCTTCCAGCCTGATTTGGGTTATGCAGTAATCCTGGCTTTATATTAAATAAACGTTAATGGACCAGGCGTGAAATTTGACCTAATCTGACCTTAACCCGAAATTGAGGCGGTTGGGTAGTTCGGCATTTAACCCCTTCCTTCATATTTAAACGCCTTTTCAAGCATTTGCAAAGAGTGTAGACCCATACCAGACGGCTTTTGTAGGTCTGATCAGAGGCTGCTCTGTTTACTAGTAGAATTTGATAAATCTGATTCTATAGTTATTAAAATAGCTACAATGTTCCACCTTACATATCTCAGTGAACTATTTTGTCGTTTTTATTTTTTATAGTGTGCAAACAGTTTCATTTCGAATGAAAATCTGATTATCTTGTCTCGCCCAAATCAAACTCGTCTAGAATAAAGTTTGTCGAAGTAAAAAAACAAACAAAAGAATATTTATCCTGCTTTACTTGACCGACATTTCCAAACATCTCGGATCAAGATAAAATGCGAGATAATTCGACGTCTCATCAGGATCCAAACCTGTTTGACACTCGGACGATATTTCTTTTCAAAACTAGAACGAAACGGTACACTTTACAGCCAACTGGAATTTTCATTTTTGTACAGCATGATAAAGGTTTAACTTGAATTGAGAAAATATAAGTTTACAGTAGACCATGTCTTTACCCTTTCCCTGTTCTGTGTTTATTCCAAATTCCAATACCTATTGAATATTCGTGGAAAAAAGAGTTACGATGAAATACGGAAGGTGGATCATTGTAGATATTTCAGAAACTATAAAAATCGATCCATTAGCAGAGTAGACCCTGAGCGGAGCCGGCTGATCTGGGTATACTCTGCTTGCACATGCGCGAAAAGGCGTTTATATGAAAGAAAGGGTTAAGCGACCATTAACAAGAGGTCTAATTATGGCTCTGTAATGCAGGTGGTAGCTTAATGCAGGTCAACAGTAATGCAGAAGCTCATGTCGAACAGAGCTTTTTGCAATACTTTTGCCCAGCATTAATCAACCACCATCTTTTAAAGTCTCCTGTGTTAAAAAATGAACCGCTTAAGACAGGTTCTACTGTACATATGCAGCAAATAATACAAGTTAAAGGTTGAAAAAATAACACTCTTAATTCTATCAAATTGAAGTCTGCTTAAAATTCGATCTATTCCCATTTGTACACAGACTTGATTCTTTAATTTAGTTGAAAAACTATTGATCGAATGTCAAACAGCTTGGATCCTGATGAGACGCCGAGTTACTCGGCGTCTCATCTGAATCCAAGCTGTTTGCAAATGCATATCAGTTTTTACATGGCAGGATAAGGGTTGGCCATCGATAATTCTTACATAAATCATATTGCATTATATGTATATGCATTCACTTCAAATGTTTCTGTAATTTTAATTGCTGTTTGATCGTTAGAATACATGTTCGTTATCAAAGCATTTTTATGAGTGCAGCAATTAACGATTTCCGCCGTGATTTTGGACTGATTCACCGTGACCTAATCAACATGACATGTGCTCGACCTTTCAGTGGAGCAACATGCTATGACGTAATCGTGATGACACTTTCTAATGAATCTGATAGTGTATGAGTATTCGGACAACATGAATATCCGGACGGAACACCTTAGGCAAATATACTGACGAAGATCCAACGGTTCCATGCTGGACTGTTCGATCAGGGTCTTCACTTTTTAGTTTAACCCTTTCCTTGGTATAAACGCATTTTCACACATTTGCATTTATATATAGGAGCCGTCTGATCAGGGTCTGCTCTGTTTGCTTATGATATAATATCAATATCAAATTGATTCTAAGGTTTCTGTCATGTCAAAAAAGTCCCGTGTCCATGCGCTAAAATAACTATTAATCTATGAACACTGATGATGTCATTATATATTATATGAATATTCATGGAGTAAGGGTTAAAATAGATTCTATTTTTTATTTTATTTTTTTATGATTTCCAACATGTATAATTTTATAATTTATACGTTTATATCAAATATGGACTGGAATGAAACACGAAAGCTGAAAAAATCCTCTACATTACTTATTTATTCTGCATTTAAAACTGGCGGATAGTGACTATTGAGTGTCCAAATAAATAGGGTAAGTAGGACACTGAAAATAACGGGAAATTTAGTATATCGAAATTATTCAAAGTTTCGCTTTATGCACGCAGTATCAACACTTTACGGTCAGAGCCAGTTCCGTATGCAGCAGGCATGTCCAAAACATTTTGACCAGTTGTGAAAATAGTGGAATTATTATTAACATCATCATCATTATTAGTAGTAGTAGCAGTAGTAGTAGCAGTAGTAGTAGTTGTTGTTGTTGTATTAGTAGTAGTAGTTGCAGTAGTAGTGGTGGTGGTGGTGGTGGTGGTGGTGGTGGTGGTGGTAGCAGTAGTAGTAGTAATAGTAGTAGTAGTAGTAGTAGTAGTAGTAGTAGAGGTAGTAGTTGCAGTAGTAGTAGTAGTAGTAGTAGTATGTCATTAGTAGTGGTAGTAGCAATAGTAATAGTAGTAGTAGCAGTGGTAGTAATAGTAGAAGTGTAAATACTAGTGACAACAGAAAATGACTTCTGCTCGTAGTCTGGGAAACTAATGACCATTTGTCAAATAGCTGGGGTCATTGTGAGACACCGAGTTACTCATTCAGATCAAGCATGTTTACAAATTCCAATCAGGTCGTGGTTGAAAGGTCATGGTTTACATTATATGTTCACAGCCCGTTTGTAACCATTTTAACTAATGTGGTGTACCTTTTGGAAGTACAGTAAAACCTCTCTTAACCGGAATTCTAGAAGAGAAGAATTTATACATTTTAGGCAGGTGACTGCTTAATGCAGGGTGAAAGTCATGCAGAAAGCTCCTCTAGGAGCTTTCTGCATGACTTTCACCCTGCATTAAGCTGTCACCTGTCCCCAAGACCGATATTTATACTAAATTTAACTTCCGGTTAAGAGAGGTTATACTGTAACATTTAGATGCTAGATTCTCTGACAAGAAGCTATTAGCGCTCTCAGTACACCAAGTACACAAATAACCTTTTCATCTAGGATTCTTACTTGAGATTGGTATTGATAGGAACTCTGGAGTCTGATCTATTATAATTTCATAAGCAAACAGGGCAGACCCTAATCAGATGCCTCCTAATCTGTTTGCAAATGCGTGAAAATGACATTACAGTAAAACCCCTCTAAACCGGAATTCTAGTAGAGAAGAAGTTACATACTTTTAGGCAGGTGACTGCTTAAAACAGGATGAAAGTCATGCAGAAAGCTGGTAGAGGAGCTTTCTGTATGACTATCATCCTGCATTAAGCTGCCACCTGTCTTCAAGGCCGATGTTTATACTAAATTGGACGTCCGATTTCGAGTGTTTAACTGTATATGAAGGTGAGAGATTTAGTCTTTATCTTTACCTAATTAGGCTACTACTCGTGCAGAATAATGACGTCATTAACCGTTTCAGGGCCAAATTTCTAATTGTCGTCTGCAAACCAATTTTTGTTGATTCATTCGGTACAATTAGGAAATGAGATAAATAAATACAAATTTCAAAGGAATAAAGCACAGATATAGAGATTGAGACAAAAAGTGAAGTCCCTGATCAGACGTCGCCTTGAAAAGGCGGCGTCTGATCTGGGACTGCACTATTTGTCGTTGTGCATTATAATAAATGCGACATTGGCGGTGACAGAGTGAACAATAATTTAATTATTTATCAAGACATATTGGCAAGGACAAAAATTGCATAATCAGATTTATATTTATTTCATACACAAACAGAACGGATCCTGATCAGGCGCCATTTACAGGATGAGGTTTTATTCTGTTTTCAAAGGCATCTTATGGAGTTAAACCCTTTCCTTCATATAAACATCTTTCACGCATTTGCAATCAGAGTAGGCCCAGATCAGACTGTCCCTGTAGGAACCGTCTGATCTGGGCCTACTCTGTTTGCTTATATGTATTATATAGATTAACCATTTGCTCCATAAATAGGATCAGCTCTGGTTGCTTATGAAAATTTAATAATATAGATCTGATTCTCCAGTTTCTGCTTCGACAAAACTTTCATGTGTTAAATATGCCATTTCAAAATTTATTCTTATCAATATGCATGATGTCATTTTCTTCTTACATGAATATTGAACAGGAACGTGTTCAGGATTCACGTGCACTATACTATTACAGTAAAAATCCTCTAAACCGGACGTTCAATTAGTGTAAATATCAGTCTTGGAGACATGACTGGTGGCAGCTTAATGCAGGGTGAAAATCATGCAGAAAGATCCTCCAGGATCTTTCTGCATGGTTTTCACCCTGCATTAAGCAGCCACCTGCCTAAAAGTGTCTTAATTCTTCTCAATTAGAATTCCAGCTTAGAGTGGGTTTAATGTACTGACGCGTGTTTAAATACAGGAAATCACGAAAAGAAACAACAAACACTAATCATCACTAATCATATTCACTATTATCGTTTGTTTGTTTTATTCATACTAAACAATCTCAGGGGAACCATTGTCCACAGTGACATTTACCTTCCAGGAAGCTTCAATTTAGAAAACTAATATGTCAAATCCCGTGGCAAGTACAGGTAAACCTTTATGAAATGCAAGACTTCCTGATGAGTATTCATATAAAAAAGAAAAACGTCATGAAAATGAATAACGTGAATTGTACAATGTATAATGACTTATGACCCCAGGAAGGTTCAACCTTGCCACAAGCTGTAGAATCAGATCTATACCATTCCACAAGCAAACAGAAGAGAGCATGATCAAGCGGCTCTTACAGAATTTTTCTGAACTACATCTACTCTGTTTGTAAAGGCCCATTTATAAACGTCCCTGTCAGGTACAGGATTAAATAAATATCCATAGTTGTATCCGTGGTTTACGTCGCATTATTTCCACTTTTCAATTATTTTCTAGAGAAACAAAACCACTGCACCTTTAAGCCTTTTCTCAATGAATATTTATGTGAGAAACAGAGAGCAGACCCTGATCAGACGGTTCCTATAGGAACCGTCTGACATGGTTCTACTCCGTTTGCAAATTCGTGGGAATGTGCATTTGTGGAGTAAAGTGTTTAAAACAAATAATGTAACTTAAACATTTGAACGAATATACAGTAAAACCTCTCTTTACCGGCAGTAAAATTTAGTATGAATATCGGTCTTGGAGACAGGTGTCAGCTTAATGCAGGGTGAAAGTCATGCAGAAAGCTCCTAGAGGAGCTTTCTGCATGACTTTCACCCTGCATTAAGCAGCCACCTGCCTAAAAGTATCTAAATTATTATCTACTAGAATTCCGGTTAAGAGAGGTTATACTGTATTACAAACCATATCGACATACAGGCGCAAATGTTGTGACTTTTCACGCAAACAGAGTAGACCCAGTGTCTTCTTTCTTGGCTCATGGACTACTATAGAGATGAGTCTACTGTTTCTGCCATGGCCAAATACTCCTGTGTTCATGTGCCAAAACATGACGTCATCGAATTGAAATATTCATGATGCCATTATTTCCTACATGATCATTCTTGAGGAAACGGATTAAACAGCTCTGCGCTGAGCTGCTGTTTGACTACAACAAATTTGTTCAATCTTTCAAGAAACCACTAACAGAACATCATAGGATAATATCGGCGATTTCTACGTTAATCCCGTCAGAAAAGATACATACGGATATCAATGACGGTCTACTTACGATATGAAGCCTCACAATTTGACCATTTACTCCATAGGTATTCATTAACCATTCGCTTGCTGTTCACGTCGATATACCTACCAGTAAATAGTGAAGACCCAGATGAGACAGCTCCTGCACTATTTACAAGTTGATTGTGCAACCAGTGCACTCCACAGCAGTGATTGCACAGAGAACTACTTGTAGACAATGAAGATATGTGTAATTATACAACAGGGCATGGGTAAAGAAGGAGAACTGTATTTTAAAATTCAGCAAGCGAAGGGTTAAAGAAATAACGATATCACAAATACTCATTAGATTATTTTTTATAATGGCAAATGAACACAATATGTTTTACTTTACCATTGCAGAAAGTGTAGAATCATAACTATTATTACATAAGCAAACAGAGTAGACTCTGATCCGACGGCTCTTAAAAGAGCCGTTTGATCTGGGTCTACTCTATACAGACGCAGAAAGACGTATTTTGGAAGACAAGGTTTAAAATAAGTTGACAATGAAGAAACTATTCCAAAATAGGGAATTAATATAATACATAAATACTTGAACTGCTCTGATCTAATATTTCGACCACTAAGGGCCTTTTTCAAAGATTATCATGTCAAAATACACGTCACATTTTTGTTACATGCATTCAGCCATAAAATCAAAGAGAATAATCTTTGAAAAAGGCCCTTAGTGGTCGAAATATTAGATCAGAGCAGTTCAAGTATTTATGTAAAATAAGTTGGACAAAGTAGCGGTGCGTTTTGAAAGGGAATATAATCGAAACGTTAGAAATTGGCCCAGCTTCATTGACAGTTTTTCTTTATTTATGTCTGACTGGATGAAAAACTACTATGATTATTTGTACAAACCACTCATGTAACATTACTGTATTAAAATATAGAACGGGTGTATATGAGGTACATGTACTTTTATCAGGCACGTTGGAAAACGCCGAGTAGCTACGATAGTTAGGAGACTGACCGGACACCGAGTTACTCGGCACGACACCAGGCGAGTAGGCAATGGGGTCGCAGAGGCCGCGGCCGCGGCCCCAATATTTTGGCCACCTGCGGATTTGGGGCGGCGAGCATGAAGCCTTCACTAGCCGCCGCTCAACTATGTTTGGAGCCGCGGCCGCGTCGAGTTGTCTCGTGTTTTATCTTGATCCGAGATGTTTCACTATGCCTTTAAACCATTCGAATTAATGTTTTGCCGGGATACAATTTCAGTACAATATGGTAGTATTTGAATATAATATAAAAGACAGTGAAGTATGAGGTTATCGCTCGTAGAGTTGGCCTTTTGAATACTCGAAACGAGTAAACTGTCATTGAAAACAGTGTAGACAAACACCAGAGCGCTCCAAACGGAATTCTCTGATGATGGTCTGCAGTTTGTCATACAAAATCCACTTGTAAATTATACTCTTTCGACCTGCATGGATTAACCCATTCCATCATGTTGCAACTTTTGACGACTCTGTAAAACCATTTGTGAAACCATTGTGATAAACAGCATTTGCTCCTATAGGAGAACATTCCATTTTTATCACAACGGTTTCAAACTACATCATTCTAAAATGTTCTTGTTCTCTATTTAATGCTCCTTTTCGGTAGATTTGTTTAAAGAGACGGGATCTAAAATAGCCTATGAGGTAATGGGTAGATAGATAGATAGATAGATTTATTTCGGTAAAAAGTGTACATAACATGGCAAAACATAACTATGACAACATATAAAAAGCCATGTAATGCGCACTAGAAACCAAGGATTACACAAAAAAGGAAAATAATTTCCTTATTTCCATTGTGGTCCTTGTTAAGTCATTAAACACTGATGGGTCATTCCACTTGGAAAGTTCGGCATCCAAGGAGTTACATATTTACATGGTTTTGCGAGCCATGTCTATAAGATGACATTCCAGTATGCATGTATATGTTACGTCACATTGCGGTGTGATGTACAATTCTTAGCCTCAGTGTTGTTGTTCAAATCCACAACAAAGACTGAAACTATTCCGGCTATTGTTGAACCCTTTCAAAACTAAAAGTAAGTTTCGTCAGCAAATATTATTCGACTTTTTAAATTCTGAAAGTACATGTTTCTCTAAGTTTCTTAAAAATACAACAGCATGTCATGCCAGTGTTGACCATTAACTGACGCCGAGTAACCTGGCGTCTCATCTGGATCTAAAGCTTATGCAAGTGTTGCTAGTAACACATTCATGGTGTGAACAGTCACTGCACTCTCACGATGTCGAATGCCTATGTTTGTGAGACATGATTCATCCTGTATGCGATAACCACAATGTCAGCATGCGATAACCACAATGTCACATGTACAAAAGAATAACATCATGTTTAATCCAACAGAGTAGACCCAGATCAGAGACCTGTGATCAGGGCCTGTTCTATTTGTTTTTTTGGAACTATACAGATCTGACATGGTCAGGCATTGCTGTGTACATATACTATTTTAAGAAATCATCTATTATTCACCATGTTAAAGGTTACGTGTAACTGTTTTTACCACGTACAGTGAAACCCCTCTAAACCGGACGCTAAATTTAGCATAAATATCGGTCTTGGATACAGGTGGCAGCTTAATGCCGGGTGAAAGTCATACAGAAAGCTCCTAGAGGAGCTTTCTGTATGACTTTCACCCTGCATTAAGCAGCCACCTGTCTAAAAGTATCTAAATTCTTCTCTACTAGAATTCCGGTTTAGAGGGGTTTTACTGTATATATGGTCGTCTGTAAAATGTGTCATTTGCAACTTTAAATTTTAGTATGTCCCATTATAATCAAGGTAGCAAACAGTTTGGATCCTTATGTTACGCGTCTCATCTTGATTCAAACAGGACGTCAACGTGATTATTAATTCGCCTTTGTCAGCAAAAATGTTAACCCTCATTCACCGCAAATATAAAGTTTCTGCTATTGTCAAACATTCTCCTGTTCACGACGTCGTTATAAAACTACTGCTAATACATGTACATATTCATGATGTATTTTTTCATGAATATTTATGAGCTAAAGTGTTAATAGCCACGTACAATAGAATCCCTCTAAAGCGACCTGGGTCCATGCTTATAAAGCTTTTAGTTGAGTCTGAGTTTCGTTCTCAGGCTTTTGATTGGTCAGATTTGAGTTCTCAAGCTTTTGATTGGTCAGATTTGAGCCAAAGGCTCAAATCTGACCAATCAAAAGCTTGAGAACGATCTCAGACTCAACTAAAAGCTTTATAAGCATGGACCCAGGGATCTTAATCGGTGTCATAAAGGCAGGTGGTAGCTTAATGCATGACGGAAGCGACCAGAGCTCTTATTCTGTGTCAATTAATGTATACCATTAAAAGCAGGTGGCAGCTTAATGCAGAAAGAAAAGTATGTAGAAAGCTCCTCTAGTAGATTCTCGTATTACTTTCGTCCTGTGTCCTGCTTTAGTTGAGCACGTACAAATCAAACGTACAATTGATAAGATTTATAATGTTTTATTTACAATATGGCAAGTTTTTCATGGTTACACGAGATTACCTATTCCAATGAGTCACAACAATCAAATACTTCCATGAATTATTATTTTATACAAATATTCAGAAGTAAGAGATTTCCTTACATGTTAAATCCTCATAAATGGAACGCGACTACTCTCCAAATGTGTGATATTCAGTAGATTAAGCTCCTGTTGTACGTAAAGTTATGATCGGGGAAATCTATAGATATATATCTTAGCAACATTTCAAGTTGTCTTCTTCAAACTGTGATAATTTCGTTTGCCATTATTTAAAGTGATAGTCTCTGCTTGCAAAGAGTTTAAAAATGCCCCAAATTGCATAGATCATTTGTTTTTATATATACAAGAAGCATGTCACAAGAAAGGCGCTCGAATAAACGATGAAAGTAATCTAATTTTCATGTGTTTGATATTCAAGATCCCGGTGTATTACTTTTTATTCGGTTTGCGTTTTAGTTTTGTAACTGTCTAAATACGCGTATGATGTTTTATTTTACAACAAAACATACATGTACTGACGAAAACTGTTTATTTTATATCACAGGGATATTTTTTGCTATATAAGTTCAAATTAAATAAGAATAATTGTACATAACCGACACTAAGTTATGACTTTATTGAATATACATTTTTATTGTAGAAACTCTTCTCAGGCTAAGCGTCACGTGACTCAGCGTCTAATCTGGATACAAACTGTTTGCAAACTGTTTGCATTGGTAATGATCGCAGATGCGACAAAGTATAACAGCTGATCACATTTCCATGTTTGATCAATTCAAAGTTATGACAAATTCAAAAAAGCAAAGCGACCGCACTGACCTTACAATAAGGTCATCTGTGTAACAAATTTCACAATCAAACGGGAAATTCGGCTCGTTAAACCTGCTTTAACATTTGTAATTAATTCATACATGTGGCTATTACATGACCGTATGGTTTACGTGACGGACAGGAAATGGCGGGCCAGTAGAGTATAAAACCCGGACCCGTCCATCTCCAGGTCGCATTCGCCATAGTTCTTCGTGCACTAGGTATCCATACGCATAAACAGGTGAGTGGCGTATCTATATTTCTTATCAACACTTTATTTTACCATTTACTCCATTCATATTTATGTAAGAAATAATGCCATTAAAATATGAATTAAACTTGCACACGAACCCGGGAGTGTTTAGCCATGACAGAAACTATAGAATCATTTCTATATCATTTCATACGCAAACAGAGCAGACCCTGTTCAGATTACTCCTACAGGAGTTGTCTGATCTGGGTCTTATCTGTTTGCAAAGTTGTTATAAACGTATTCATGGAGGAAATGGTTAATGAATATTTATGTAAGAAATAATGATGATATGAATATAAAATAGCTGATTTTATAATGACATTTGGCCATGGCTGAAACAGTGTAATCAGATCTATATGATTCCTTTTAAAGCAAATAGAGAAGATTCTGATCAGATGGCTCCTGCGAGATCCGTCCGTTTTGGATCTACTCTGGTTGCAAAGGCGAGAAATGTTTTTTTTACTAGGTAAAGGGTTGAACGATTAATTACTACACAATTAATTTATTTTAAGTATTTACCTGATATGACCATTGCCCTGTTTTACTTACTGAATGATAAAACTCATATTATACTTTTTCGTTCATGATGTAAAACATCACCTGCTTGATATTCATGCGTACGTTATTTCTTTTTGAATATTCATGAGCTAAAGATTAAATATACAATAATCAAATGCTACAATATTTGAATACAGTAAAACCTCTCTATAACGACTACTAAATTACGTCAAGTATTCTGTGTTAAAGGCAGGTGGCTGCTTAAAGCAAGGTGAAAGTAAAACAGAACGCTCCTATTAGAGCGTTCTGTTTTACGTTCACCTTGCTTTAAGCAACCAACTGCCCTAAATACCAAATAATTAACACAATTTAGTGGTCGTTATAGAGAAGTTTTACTGTAATTCATTCCTGACTGAGCAGAATTCAGAACATGAACTGTCTGATCTAGATTTACTCTATTTGCAAAAGCGTAAAAAGACGGTTTTCTCAAGTAAGGGTTTAACCCATTACCTCATAGGCTATTTTTAGATCCAACCTCTTTGAATAAATCTACCGAAAAGGAGCATTAACTAGAGAAAAGGAAACTTTTAGAATTTTGTAGTTTGAAACCATTGCGATAAATGGAGCATTTGCTCCTATAGGAGCAAATGCTCTATCTTTCACAATGGTTTTACAAAGTGACTTTTACAGAGTCGTCTAAAGTCGTCAGTATGAGGGAATGGGTTAACCGCTTCTAGAAATCCGTCCAACAGACTCCATTAATTCTAAATATGAGCTACGCCTGCAATATCATTGTGTGTCTCTTCCATTTCAGACACTCAAACAAGATGAAGTTCCTCCTGTTGTCCACATTGTGTGTCGGGCTTGCCATTGCCTACCCAAAAGGTATGAGATCTATACTGTTATACAGTCCGGTCGCTCAATAGCAGTATGGTTAAATCTGTATAATTTCGTTTATTTCCGTGATGCACATCGGGTTTTCTCCCAATCGGAACACTTGATCGACTTGTCGGAATAAGTTGAGGATTTCCGATTAATCTTAACAGTCATATTCAGACAGGTGAGTTGTTATACACAGTATACTGATTTGATTAGCATTTGTAAATATATTGTGTCCAAACGTGATGACGAGAAACTCTTCGTCTCGTCAGGATCCAGGCAAATCGTTTATCTACTAACCGGAAGTAAAACTTCAACGGAACATACTTTTCACAGCATGATAAGGGCTAAATTTAGCGAGAACAGCCGATGTGCTATACGAACAGCTACGAATACAAACGAATTATTTCACGCGACAACAGCGGACTTCAACCACTTGCTGTAGATGTCTGAGATGTTCCGATTGAACGTTGTATTGGTAGTTTTTACCCATTCCTTTTTAAAACAAGATTATAGTTTAACAGTTTGGATCTAGATGAAATTATTCGGCGTTTTCTCATAAATCAAATTGTTTGCATAGATCTTGATACTATTTCAACCCTTTCCTCAATAAATAAGCCTTTCTACACTTTTGCAAGCAGAGTATATCCAGAACAGACGGCTCTTATAGGATCAGGGTCTACTCTGTTTGCTAATGATATGATATAGCTATTATTGTACAGCTTCTGTCACGGCCAAACAATTCTGTGTCCATGTGCTGTTATAGAAAATTAATACAATTAACATTCATGACGTGATTATTTATTGCGTGAATATTCATGGAGGAAAGGTTAATTTCTATATATATGCTCTATTCCTTTGAAATTTGCATTTATTTATCTCATTTCCTTATTTTACTGAATGATTTAACAAACTTGTATTGCAGACAACAATTAGAAATTTGGCGCTGAAAGAGTTGAGCGTGGTTGAACTCTTTCCTCGCAGATGCGCCCTATGACGCCGTTGTCAAAAGAGTAGCCTCAGATCAGACGACTCCTATAGGAACAGTCTAATCTGGGTCTGCTATGTTTGCTTTTGACATGCTACAGATCTGATTCTATAATTTGTGTCAAAGGAAACAAATCCATGAAAAGTTCACATTATGAAACATCAGCTTATTAATATTCAGCATGCCATTATTTCTTACATGAATATTTATCAGGGAAAGGGTTAAACTTACATTATTTCATAATAAGTCGTGACATGGGGTTGGGCTACACGTTCTGATAACATTAGTTTAGTCCATTCCCCATCATTACAATTCATCAATGTAAAAAAGTCGGTCAAACACGTTTGGATTCGGATTAAACTGCATTGTTAGAGGTTCAATTAGTACCAAAACTGTTTGCATCATTTAAATTATTTTTGAAATAAAACGGAAGAAAGGCTTACATTGAGAATTGGACAAGACACTTTTTGTTGGCAAAAGTTAAAATGCATATTCATGATAAAACTGGTCATTGCAGGTGGCAGTAGCGGCGGCGGCGCTGGCGGCTATGGTGGTGGTTTCGGTGGCGGTTTCGGAGGTGGCTTCGGAGGTGGTTATGGAGGAAGCTCTGGCGGAGACAGTGGATCTGGTAGCGGCAAAGTAATCATCATTCGAGGAGGAGGATCCAGCGGCGGTGGTGGCGGTGTTGGAGGAGGTGTAGGTGGAGGCTTTGGTGGCGGCGTCGGAGGTGGCGTCGGAGGTGGCGTCGGTGGAGGAGTAGGAGGTGGAGTTGGAGGTGGATTTGGTGGTGGATTCGGTGGTGGCTTCGGTGGCGGAGCTGGTGCTGGAGGAAAATACGGATCCGGCATGGGAGGCGGCGTCGGCGGTGGAGTCGGCGGCGGCGTCGGTGGCGGAGTTGGTGGAGGTGTTGGTGGTGGAGTCGGCGGTGGAGTAGGTGGTGGTGTAGGCGGAGGATTTGGTGGCGGATTCGGAGGAGGATTCGGTGGAGGTTACGGAGGAGGCTCTGGCAGCGGCAACGGTGGTAGCGGCAAGACCATTCAAATATTCACTGGAGGAAGCAGCAGCTCAGGCAGCGGCAGCGGAAGCGGTTTCGGTGGTGGTTTCGGAGGAGGATTTGGAGGTGGATTCGGTGGTGCTTCTTCCGGAAGCTACTCTGGCGGCAAAGGAGGAATGGGAGGAGGATACGGAGGTGGATTCGGAGGTGGATTCGGAGGTGGAGTCGGAGGTGGAGTTGGTGGTGGAGTTGGTGGTGGTGTTGGTGGTGGTGTCGGTGGTGGTGTTGGAGGAGGAGTCGGCGGCGGTGTTGGTGGCGGAGTTGGTGGTGGATTTGGAGGAGGTTTCGGTGGCGGCTATGGTGGAGGTTCTGGAAGTGGAAATGGAGGCGGAAAAGTCATCCAAATCATCAAAGGAGGCAGTGGCTCAGGAAGTGGAAGCGGATACGGAGGTGGATTTGGAGGTGGATTCGGAGGAGGTATGCTATTAACTACACCGAAAGTCATCTAAATGAACACCACGGTCTTATTTATCAATGAAAGACACCCGCAAAAGCATAATGAACTTCATATCAATTTATCTCGAGAGAAAATTTTCTCTACCTGTCTTAACCATTTCCTTCATATTAACACTTTTATTCCACATTATTTGAAGAAAACCACACTTTTTCGTGGAATGCTCCATTTTTCATGTTGAGGGAGCACAGCTAACAAACTATTTGTTGGAACAAGCCCTTGACATCGCTAGCTCCAGCAAACAGTACAGACTCTGATCAGAGGGCTCCTTCGGGGGCCTTCTGATCTGGGGTCAACACTGTTTTCCTACGTCCCTTTTAAGGGACATTAGGCACAAATAAGCTAACACTGTTTCACGCATTTGGAAAGTTGATAGACCCAGACATGGGTCTGTCCTGTTTGCTAATGAAATTAACCCATTTGCTCCCGGTGGATTCTTCAATGCTTACATATTGGATTAGTCCATATTTTATCTAAGGGATATCTGGTCTAAATATATATATTTTTTATTTTATATTGAATGTCCTATCAGCAAACAGTGTAGACTCTGATCAGACGCCGCATTATGCGGCGTCTGATCAGAGTCTACGCTGTTTGCCTACGTCCCATATATGGGATCGTTGGAGCAAATGGGTTAAACTAACCCTGACTCTACAGTTTCTGCCCAAACCAAAACATCTTCTTGATATATGCCATTACAAATATTTAGCAGATAAATATTCATTCAGTTTTAGTTGTTAAATGAATGTTTAACTGTGGAAGGATTAGCATAAACTACTGAAAGTCCATGGTGTTAGAATTCGTAAGCATTTCGGGTGTTGATCTGTTTGTTCCTAGCTTTAATATACATGTACTCAGTTATAAGAAAGTTTTACGGGTATATTTATTATATTATGACTGTTTTAGGTGTTGGCGGTGGTGTCGGTGGCGGTGTCGGTGGCGGTGTTGGCGGTGGTGTTGGTGGTGGTGTCGGCGGTGGTGTCGGTGGCGGATTCGGCGGTGGATTTGGAGGCGGTTTCGGAGGAGCTTCTGGAGGCGGAATGTCCCGAAGCAAATGTAAGTAACCTTTCCTTTTGATAATTTTAAATGGAAACTACTTGGTGAAACCAAATCATGTTGACGCTGGAATTCAATATTGACAAATTCCTTGTGACAACTTTCATTAAACGGGAGGAGAAGATTATAATAACAAACGATAATTGTCTAGAATGTTTTGATATTAACTGGCTCATATTTAATGGCAAACCAGTGATTTCCTGTGCAGTTTGGATCCAGATTAAATGCTGAGTAACATAATGAAATGACATAGAACAATACTACAGTCTCTGCGATTATAAGAACAACCTTCGTCCATAATAAACATTCAGTTCATGAATATTCATGACGTCATAAATTCTTGTATAAGGGAAAGGTATAATTCAGGATTGCCGATAACGTTATCCAAATGCACAGTGTCATTTGTTACAGTATTATTTATTAACCCTTTCCTTCATATAAACTCTTTTCATGCCTTTGCAAATAGAGTAGACCCAGATCAGACGGCTCCTGTAGGAGCCGTCTGATCAGGATCTGCTCTGTTTGCTTATCAATTATGTAGATCTGATTCTACTGTGTATGTCATTCTCTTAAAACATTCTCTTGAAATTTTCGCCATATAAAATTCAAGTTGGTGAATATGCATGTAGCTACTTCGTGCACAGAATTTTCATGAAGGAAAGGGTTGATTGGTGTCCAATGAGATTTACCACGTGCCTCTTATAGCTACCATACAGTCGTCTTATTTATACCCTTTGGTTGTACCAGAAGTAATGGGTTGTTTTTTGTCTCATTGCAGATTATTAGATACCAAATCACGGATGAACGGACGACTGGACACAAAATATTTCCCAGACCCGGAGGCGATTCGTGTACATCTCACTTACCCAAACTTAATATCGACTGGACTGGAAACCGACTTGATGGCCCCTGTTTTGTAGCCCCTTTTTTACTACTTTCATACTTTTGTACTGCTTTATGTGTGTATGGATAGCTTTTCTGCATAATAATATGGTTTTATTCACAAACCTGTGTTGTATTTTATACTCTCTCGTGGTCCTTACAAATGTGCCATGTCCCCTCAACTAAATACGCAACAAAAGGAAATGTAAAAAAGCATCTTTATTTCTCCACCAAACTCTATGGCGTGGCCACTCATCTGTATAATCTAGAGACACTTATACAGGGTGGTCATCTCATAGAATTTGGTATAGAAATGACCACGTAAGAAACAAATAATGTATGCCCCTGTAACCATGGCAACAGTAGAATTGTTTGTCTATGACTGTGACTGCAGCAATAAGTTCGGAATTTAACCGTAATCAGTCAGCTGTCGTTTTTGGAATTAACTATTTACCTGATAAATATTCATGGAAGAAAAACTAACATCATGGATATTTAATAATTGATTTTATAATGGTACATGAACACAGAACTATCTGACCATGTCAGAAAAGGAAGATTCCGCTCTATATTATTTTATAAGCAAACAGAGCAGATCCTGATCAGAATAAGAACAAACACATGTATGCGACATTAACCCTTTACTCCATAAATACGCCTTTACAAACAGAGTAGACCCAGATCAGACAGCTCCTGTAGAAATCATCTGATCAGGGTCTGCTCTTTTTGCTTATGATATAACAATGATATGATTCTAATTATTTTTTTTTTCGACCGGAGACACCTGATATCTAATTATGATGGGTTCCGTTAGGATCCGTCTGATCAGAGTCTACTCTGTTTGCTTATTAGATAACATAGATATGAATCCATAGGAGCAAATGCTCTATTTATCACAATGGTTTTAATACTACACAATTATAACATGTCCCTTTTCTCTAGTAAATGCTCCTTTTTGGTAGATTCATTCAAAGAGGTTGGGTCTAAAAATAGCTTATGGTGGAAAGGGTTAAAACTTCCAAAATGCGTGCGTCTTTATCAAAGGATATTAATGCAGTACCCGTTTCTTATATGAATATTCATGAGGTTGAACCGCCTGGTCTCACAGAACGCGTGCTTAAGTATTGACTGATCGCCATAAAGAAGTCATACTGTATAGAAAAGAGTATATGGGCTAAAATATCTATAAATAACGACATTTGTCCCTTACTCCATGACTGTTTTACCTGGAACAGTATTAGATGTTCATACCTGATTTTAAACTATGTTAATACTAATATTGACCAAAAGCCATAAAATAGGCGTTTTGTAATTTTTGAAAACCAGCATCCTTTATTTCAAATAAATTTTATTTTTCAATTGAACCATAGATATATTTTTAGTATTTTCTTCTTATTTCGGGACCCCAGTGGAAATAAGTTTTCGGACTTTTCTGGGCTTTCCCAGCATCGGCATACTTTTCCAAGTCATGATCAAAGTCAACTTAGATTGTTTTATCGTCATCATTTTAACATATTATATCATCTTATTGGGTCGAACTACACTACTGTAATATTTCAATATAACTGATTAAAAATTGCTTCTATGTAATATTTAAATATTTATATGGAACTCATTACAATTTTTCATTGTACCATATTTCTAAATATGTCATTGTTATGTATTAATATCTTGTAAATTGTATGCAATTTTAGATGCTAAATAAATCTATCTATCTAGTCATGTAAGAGATAATGATATCACGATTCTTAATTAGATTGCTATAATAGTACATGGAGACAGAAGCTTTGGTCATGGCAGAAATTGTTTAATCATATATATATTCATTAATGCAGGGTGAAAGTCATGCGGAAAGCTCCTAGAGGAGCTTTCTGTATGACTTTCACCCTGCATTAAGCATCCACCTGCCTAAAAGTATCTAAATTATTATCTACTAGAATTCCGGTTAAGAGAGGTTATACTGTATACTACAGTTGAACTTCGATAACTCGAACTTCAAGGGACCATACAAATTAGTTCGAGATAACAGAAGTAGAGTCATTCGATCTCTAATCTGAATAATTTCTCAAGGCCACAGCTTAATACAGATCTAAAGTGAAGCTGAAAGCTCCTACATGAGCTTTCAGCTTTACTTTAGACCTGTATTAAACTGTCACATGTGTTTCTAGATATCTGTAGAATAATTCTGTATTGTAACTTTTGGAAGGACTGAACTTTTTGTTCGAGTTATCTCGAAGTTCGAGTTACCAGAGTTCAAGATATCGAAGTTCTATGAAAAATGGAATTTCTTCAATATATTTTAGGCAGGTATCCTAAAACATATTACAAGCATGTACATTATATCTTTAAAATGTGCTGTTAGGGTTGTGAAAAGTTGAGACATGACCCTCAAGGAAATATAGTAACATATACAATGATTGATACTCCTATTATTATTAACTAAATGAATATTGTCATTCAGGAACTCAAACTATTACATATGTGATTCTAATGTCAACCCCCATGTCGGACACTCACATTTGTAACACATTTTACTACAGGGACCATCTGATCTGGGTCTACTCTGTTTGCAAAGACGTAGAAAGGTGTATTTATGGAGTAAAGGGTTATGGCTTTCGCCATCATCGACCAGTATTACAACAGACACACTATGACCTGAAATAACCGGAATTATCATCCCAAATAATCGTTTGAAATGCGGGAAAATGAGTGTACTAGCATTTGAAAAATATCTATCCGATAAGAGTCTGCACGTTTTGCCATTCAAAATCCTCTTGATAGTTAAACTCTTTCATACTGATTTGTTAGACAATGGTAGGGCATTCACCTTTGAAGTAGCAGTGTTTAGATAGATAGATAGATAGATAGATAGATAGATAGATAGATAGATAGAGATTTATTTCGGTAAAAAATGTACATAACATGTCAAAACATAACTAAGACAACATATAAAAAGCCATGCAATGCGCACTAGAAACCAAGGATTACACAAAAAAGGAAAATATTTTCGTTATTTCCATTGTGGTCCCTGCTTCTAGTGGCAAGACACAGAGAGTCACGGTATCATTAAAATTATCTTAAAATATAAGTATCTCAGAAATATCCCTATTAACACTGTTAAGTTCAAACTATGGCGGTTATAGACTGTCGATGACCATGCTTACTGATTTACACAACAGAGTATCTGAATAATTCATAAGAGTATATTAAGGAATAAAGTGAAACAAACCTATCTTATTAACAAAAGTAAAACAGTAAATGAATAAAACTAAGCCCTGATATTCAAGAAAATGCAATACATACATAAGTGACATCAATTTAAAGAAAGTTGTTGTATAATTTATTCTTTATCTAACAAGAATGTTTTAACATCAAATTTAAATTGACTGGAAGATTTGCTGTCTTAAAGTCTGAGGAAGGCCATTCCACAAGTGAACATGTCTGAAAAGAAATGATTTCTTACCAAAGCTGTTAACTCAAGGAATGGTGTAGAGTCTGTTGTCTGTAAAAGTGAAAGAAAACAAATCTTCTTGAACACGAACAGCTGACATGTTTGTTCTTGTACAGCGGTTATGTACATATATATGTACAGTGCTTAAAGAAACAAAACAATCACTAAGATATACAGGAGCAGTGCCCTTAGAAATATTAAAAACATGAGAAAGAGTGGTTTGATCAATTCTTTTATATACTGGCAACCAGTTGGGGTATTTAAAATGATCTGTGCCTATGTGTTCTCTAGCTTCTATATTTAAAACAAAACGGATTAATTTATTTTGGGTCGATTGAAGTCAATTTTTCAAACCTTGAGTTAGAGCTGGGTACCGAAAACAACAAGCATAATCAAAGTGACATTGAATAAGTGCCAAAACCAAAAGTATGAACATTTGAAAATTGGCCTTTTCTGTACAAAAACTTCAGCCTGTTGTTAGCTTTTGTAATAACTGACTTTGCAATTTCCTCACAAGATAAGAATTGGTCTAAAATAGCACCCAGATATTTAACAGAGCTGGAAGACTTAATAGGTTGACCATTACAAAGTATATCTAAATGTGACTGATTTCTTAATTTAGGCTTAAAACCGAACAGGATTGACTCAGTCTTACCTAGACGAAGAGAAAGTTATTATCAATTAACCATTTACTAACTTCATCCAGATCTTTAGACAGACAACTTACAATTTCGGTAATAGTTTTGCCTGATACTAAAACACCCGAGTCATCTGCATACAATAAAAGCTTGTATAACACCCTGCATGTCGTTAACATAAATTTAAAACAAAAGTTTTCAGGGTCAACAGTACAGCAAACAAATGGGAAAATGGTGAGTGTTGAGGTTTACAAAACGGATCGTACTAGAATCAGATGAGAGACACCTGTTTTCTAATGAGTGATCCAGATCCAAACCGTGTAACTCTGTACAACACCAAAACAAACATTTATGGTCGATATACAATTGCATGAATAGCATAT
The DNA here is from genome assembly GCA_963576725.1 of Azorinus chamasolen. Lineage (NCBI taxonomy): Eukaryota > Metazoa > Mollusca > Bivalvia > Cardiida > Solecurtidae > Azorinus > Azorinus chamasolen. The sequence goes on along the minus strand of OY755241.1, from coordinate 29,621,579 downwards.
ACAGTAGAGCGCCTTTAACGGGCAACAGTATGGCCGAACAGGTTAAAATGCGACAATATGAGAGAATGGGTTAAAATGCGTCAATATGAGGGAATGGGCCAAAAGGCGAAAATATGAGGGAATGGTTAAAATACATTAATATTAAGGAATATGTTAAATGACGTCAATATGTGGGAATGGGTTCAATTGTGTCAATATGAGATAATGGGTTGAAAGGCGTCAATATAAGAGATTGGGTTAAAGCGGCCACGTAATGAATAAACATGTGTGTCTAACCCATTCCCTCACATTGACGACTTTTGAAGCCTCTGTAAAAAGTTATTTATTGAAACCATTGTGATAAATAGCTCTATTTATCACAATGGTTTTAATAAGCAACTTTTTACAAACTACTACAAACTACACTACATTGTACTATAAGAAATTCCTTTTCTCTAGAAAATGCTCTTTTTCGGTAGATTTGTTCAAAGAGGTCGAATCTAAAAATAGCCTATGAGGTAATGGGTTAGGAGAAGTTTTCTGCATAACGTCCGTCCTAAATTAAGCAACCACCTGACTCTACGGCCCACATTTTTACATCGTTTTGATGATTGTAATTAGAGAGGACTATTTAACATCTTGTTTATTGTTCATATTCATGGTGGCATTTGTATGGCTGTGAAAACACTATGGAAACAAAATGTGAAAATGGTACAAACACTATGGAAACATGTAAGGAATAATGACACAATGGATATTAATTAGCTGTATGTTTATAATGACACATGAACAGAGGACAGTTTGACCGAGACAGAAACTATATAGTTATAATAATGTGACTGTTTGAAAAACACATACTCTCCATCGGGAGAGGATCTATATAAGCAAACTTTGGTTCCAATCCAATCTGATTTCTCAAACCGACTATGTTCAGTATTATGAACTTGTATATATACATGTATTTGGAAATAAAATATGTTTTAACTAACTGAAACATATACAGTAGAACCCCTCTAATGCGACAACTTAATGAATAAACATTGGTGTCTTTATAAGCAGGTGGTTGCTTCATGCAGGACAAACGTAATGCAGAAAGCTGCTCTAGGAGCTTTCTGTACTGCTTTTGTCCTGCATTAAGCTACCACCTGCATATAGCACTCATACTTATACCTCTTTTAGGTGGTCGCATAAGCGGGGTTTTATTGTATATCATTCCATAAACAATCAGTATAGACCCTGATCAGACTGGTCAGACACTGGTCTACTGCTGGCATAGGCTTTAAAGGGCGTGTCTATGGGATGAAAAGTTAAACAATTTACTGAACTACCCCAAGGCGGCGTCTGATCAGGGACTTAATGCATGAAACGGCGTTTATATGAAGCAAATAGTTAATCAGAAATAAAACAACAAGGAAAGTAGACCAGACGAAATATCAGCAGAAATGATACAATCATTTCACCATATTTGACACAGACAATTGGCGCCTAGGTTGCATTATACCAATTTTCAAAGACTTTGAAAAGACTGATGCTTATATTACCATGGTATAATTAAATAACTAACTGTCTAACCAAACTATACATTCGTTTGTTTTTTATTTACCCTTTCTCCTATATAAGCATCTTTTCACGCCTTTGCAAACAGAGTAGACCAAAATCAGACGGCTCCCGAACCGCTATATTTTTAACATACATTAGACAGACAGACAGACAATATCTGTCTGTCTGTCTGTCTACATTACAAGTGATACTATGGCCGATATATTGTATATAAACATCTATTATAAGCAATACTATATCTGCTATATTGTAAACCCCCATTACAAGCTATACTATAGCCGCGATATTGTATTTATTCATTGCAAGCCATACTATAGCAGCTTTACTGAGTACGTTCGTAGTATAATGGCTATAATTTACATGATACATCCATTATAAGCTATACTATAACTGCTATACTGTATACATCAGTTATGCTTTAGCGGCTATACTGCTTGCACCTATTCCAGACAATACCATAGCAGTTCATATTGTAAATATCCACTACAAGCTTCATTACATAAGTTCTATTGTATACATCCATTAAAAGCTATACTTTAGCCGCTAGTTTGTATACATCCTTACAAGCTACACTATAACCGCGATATTGTATACACCATTTACATGTTATACTATAGCTATTATATTGTATATCTCCATTACAAACTACACTATAAATGCGATATCATATACATCTATTACATGTTATCATGTAGCTGCTATTTTGTATGCGAAATAAAGTATGTAAACTTAGCAGTTATCCCCATTATAAGTAGAAGCAGCTATGTCTTTAGTAGTTTCGCTTTAACCGTTACATCATATGCGTTTTTGGACACCTTAGCAACTACAGCAGTCTAGGATCGGACGGCTCTTGTAGGAGTCGTATGATCAGGGTCTACTCAGTAGTTTGCTTGTGAAATAGCATTGAGCTATTGCTACGATTTATGGCATTGTAAAATGCTCTTGTTTATGCTGACATTATAAAGAGGAGCCAAATACAAATTATTATGAAAAGCCAAATACAATTTATTATGAGGAGCCAAAGACAAATTAGCCTTCTTTGGTTAACAAAGAAACTGAGAGAAGCTTATTTAGGGCAAGTTTAAAACTATGTCGACCAAGCTTTGGCGTTAAATGCAGAAGTAATGTGGGTGAGTGAGTTGGGTTTCACGGCACTGTGACACTGAATAGGTTTTATAGCGCCGATGATTGATTAGATGACATGATGATGTTGGATGATTTCAGAAAGATGATTTCGGCTAATCTCATAACGTGAAGTAACATGACGCAACTGTGCAAGCGTACATTGGATAATGAAGGGTTTTATTTATTTTGCAACAAAATAGTGGTAATTAAACAGTTGTAGTTTTAGAAAACAGTTAAAGTGTTACTGCATAGAGACACATACCTATGCTTTGCCAACATAGTAGACTCATATCAGATAGCTGTAGGAGCCGTCTGGTCAGGATCGACTCTGTTTGTTTATGAAATGATACATATCTGATTCTACAGTTTCAAGGGCAACTCTTTATTTGTTCATATACCATTAAATTGAAATTCTTAATACGCTTTATGTTAAAAGCAAATTTACCCTGTATAGATTTAGGAGCAATAATGTGTACAAAACTACAAACAGCCAGAAATGAGTCATTTATATGAGTCGTCACACAGACTAGAGAGGTTAACCCTTTCGCTGCCAATGCCGGATCTGTGATTACCTACGAAAACAGTGCAAACAGTTTGGATCCAGATGAGACGCCGAGTAACTCGGCGTCTCATCAGGATCCAAACTGTTTGTTACTGTTACTATTTTTTAAAAACAAAAATGAAGAAAATAAAAAGAATGAAATTTTGTAGCAGACGACAAAGTTAGCAGACGACAGAGTTTGGCAGCGAAAGGGTTAAGGTAGTAGATGGCCAAAACTGAAAGAAATGCAAATCACGTGGTAGTTTCATTACTTACTTGAGTTACATTTGATGCTCTTAGCTATTTATGGCAAGCGGTAATGCTATTTACATACCATCGACTTTGAAAGGCCTTTTATCTTTCCCACAAAACTTGATCATATTTGTTAAACATGTACAACACTATTATGAATCAAACACAAACATAACTTAAAAGACAACATAACTACAACAGTAGATCAGTAAAACATACAAAAAGCACAGAAATATGTCAAACACGCAAATAACTTACTAATGAGTCAAACACGTATAAAATGTAGATCAAACAAGCACACACCGTATACACATGTGATCGAGAAAAAATACAGGATAATGTCAAAAACATGAATACAAAAATAGAGTTGTGTTGAATAGTGTTGTGCCAAGAAAGAGCCAAGCTTGTTTAAAAGTAAGATATGTGTGTTATGAGCAGACCAGAAACCAACAAAATAATTAAATTATAGAGAATAGCAAAACATGTGACAAATAATGATGAATAAAACACGAGCAGAAAAGTGGTGAATAGTAAATACGTGCAGAAACACGCACAGAATAGTGAAGCGTAAACCACGCGCATGTAGCGAAGAGTACATCACGCACAAAATAGTGTAAAACACGCACAGAATAGTGAAGAGTTAAACACGTACAGAATAGTGAAGAGTTAAACACCCACATAATAGTGAAGAGTAAAACACGCACAGAATAGTGAAGAGTAAACCACGCGCATGTAGTGAAGAGTACATCACGCACAAAATAGAGTAAAACACGCACAGAATAGTGAAGAGTTAAACACGTACAGAAAAGTGAAGAGTTAAACACCCACATAATAGTGAAGAGTAAAACACGCACATGATAGTGAAGAGTAAACCACGCGCATGTAGTGAAGAGTACATCACGCACAAAATAGAGTAAACACGCACAGAATAGTGAAGAGTTAAACACGTACAGAATAGTGAAGAGTTAAACACCCACATAATAGTGAAGAGTAAAACACGCACATGATAGTGAAGAGTAAAACACGTACAGAATAGTGAAGAGTAAAACACGCACAGAATAGTGAAGAGTAAAACACGCACCGAATAGTGAAGAGTAAAACACGAACATATAGAGAAGAGTAAAACACGCAAAGAATAGTGAAGAGTAAAACACGCACAGAATAGTGAAGAGTAAAACACGTTCAGTCTAACGAAGAGTAAAACACGCACATAATAGTGAAGAGTAAACACGCACAGAATAGTGAAGAGTAAAACACGCACATAGTAGTGAAGAGTTAAACACGCACAGAATAGTGAAGAGTTAAACACGCACAGAATAGTGAAGCGTAAAAAAGTGCAGACTAATGAAGAGTAAAACACGCGAAGAGTAGAACACGTTCAGTCTAGCGAAGAGTAAAACACATGCGGGATGGTGAGAAGTTAAACACGTGCAGACTAGTGATAAGTAAAACATGTAAAGAACAGTGAAGAGTAAAACACTTGCAGAATAGTAAAGAGTACAGATATGTTAAGCCAATGCAGAAGATGAATTAAAAGGTCGGGCATTTGCACCGGAGTGGCATACAACTAGACCCATCCCTCGGCAGAATAATACATAATTCCCTATACTGTCAGCGGCGGGCAGCAACTCGATGTATACGTGGAGCACACACTCGAAAGACTGATATATAAGTCCATATCATGTTAGAAGCGGACAACTCAATGTATAAATGGAGTACACTCTCGACAGACTGATATATAAGTCCCTGTCCTGTCAGAAGTGGACAGCTATTCAATGCATAGGTGGAGTACACTCTCGGCAGATTGATATAGAGGATCTTACACGAGCGTTCATTACAAATTGTTTTTATGAAACGAGTTTACTATAATAATATACACGAGCTTCAGCGAGTGTCATATTCATTATAGTATACGAGTTTCATGAAAACAATTTGTAATGAACACGAATATAAGATTCTTTTTATCACACTAGCCTTAAAAATGCAACAGCGTAGTAATACAACGGACGACGCACATGGAGCGCTACGATTGGCTAACGATTAAATGAGCGCTACGATTGGCTACGATTACCACAGGCATTGGTTCCCCGTTTTCTCTTTAAGAGTCATTAACAACCGGAGTCAAACTGCAAATTTGCATAAAAAAGCACTAGTGCATTTCCGCGATTTACGTCACTATGTAATATGATTACATATCCCGTCAGTAGCGGACAGTAACTAAGTATATACGTATGATACATGTATAATCATTGGTGTACACTCTCGCCAGACTTATATATAATTGCATATATTGTCAATGGTGGACAGTAGCTCATTATATAAGTTGAGTACACTCTCGGCAGACTGATAGATATATAATTCCTTATCCCGTCAGTAGCGGACAGCAAATCAATGTATAAGTGGAGTACACTTCGACACACTGATACATGTATATACTTCACTATTATGTCAGTGGCGGACAGTAACCAAGTGTATACTTATGGTACATGTTTAATCATGCCAAACCTATTTGATATGGCACATAAAGGATAGATTAATTTAACCATTTTCCCCCACGAATATTTATAAAAGAAATAATGAATATTAATAAGCTGAATTTATATAACGGTAAATGAATACATGATGGCTGGCTTTGGCAGAAACTGTAGACTCAGATCGTGTGTACAACTCCATGGGTAAACAGAGCAGACCCTCCTACAGGAGTTGTCTTACCCGTCTCTACTCTGTCTGTAAGGGCATGAAAATTAGTCTATCAGGTGAAGGGTTTAACCCTTTACCTAATAGAAGCGGCTTTAAGCGAGTTTAATATATCCCTCCGCTGAAGAAAATAGTTCCAATTTTTACAATAATGAACATATAGCATCATAAATAGTTTCTATATTCTAGGAGGTGGTAGCTTAAAGCAGGCTGAAAGTAAAGCAGAATGCGCATTAAGGCGCATTCTACTTTACTTTCAACCTGCTTTAAGTGGTCACCTGTCTTCAAAACTAGAAATAGGCTATTGGGTAAAGGGTTAACAGAGAACTGCTAATGAACTTGCTAAAACCGACTCCGGAGCTTCGGTGAGCAGGGTAGTGTTTCCAACTGTAAAAAGTGAAAAAATTAAATCTCGAATAAAATAAAGATTCACACAGTTACATGTTCTGGTTAAACTAGATCTTATAGTAACTAAAATAAATATTTAACGTCTGATATCATAATACTAATATAATACCTTCATAGATATATTTAAGAGCTATTCAGAAAAGACACTCATGGAAAATGCAACATAAAACAAAATAAACAGGGGACACAATTCACTCACAATCCAATCCATAGTGTTGGACCTTATTATTAGAGTCACATAAATACCCTCAATAAGATTGAAGTTTCATAGCAATACATTCTGTATTTTGTTAGTAAGGGACTTCCGTAAAAGAAACACATCTCAAGACCCTTTTCTCAAACCGCTATCGCCAAATAATATGCAATGTAGTATTAGATATTATCTCATGATACATAGAATTGGCTTTACAATATATTCCCATTTCCAACATTTCTTCAACGTGTAATATATGTATGACCCATATATTGTATTTTCATTTTGTATCAATATTTTTGTAATCCTTGCAGAAAAGGAAATAAAGAGTATATATGTGTGTATCTAGGAAAACTTCAGTACACCAGGGTCCATGCTTATAAAACGTTTAGTTGAGTCTGAGTTCGTTCTCAAGCTTGAGAACTCAAATCTGACCAATCAAAAGCTTGAGAACGAAACTCAGACTCAGATAAAAGCTTTATAAGCATGGACCCTGAAAACATAATTTGCTCTAACAACATTGTTAACTTGTCACTTAAAATCAGTTACCAATGTGTATTAACAGTTTAAAGAGGTGATAAGAGTAAACTGAAAATCATCATACATCTCAATTATGTAGAAGATGCCTTTTCAATGCTACCTTAAAACCATTTAGTGTTGGTACATTGTGAATAACAGGTAACAAATTGTTCAACAGACTGCAACCTGGGTACGAAAATGGCTTGATACGAAACCCTTTGACCTGTGGTAATATGAAGACACCATTTTCACTTGCTCTGGTCTTTGAATGAATAGACCCGAAAGGGGTAAAACATCATTTATATACTCTAGGGCAAGACCTTTGGTGAGTTTGTAGACATGACAGTGTGTAATGTTTTATTATGTCACTGACTTGTAACCAGTTTAAACTATATTTATATTAAACTTGTACCATGCATGCACCATGCTATTCCAACAGAGATGCTACAATTAAGAGTTTTATACCTCTTCAGTATTGGTCAGATGAATGCATTTAATGTTAACTGGTATGCTACACATACTAATATGTACTTTAAACTTGCATCTACAAGTTTAATAATGTGATATATTTATTAACCCTTCTCTTGCTGAATTTTAATACATTTCTCCTTCTTTACCCATGCCCTGTTGTATAATTACATATATTTGCACTGAGTACAAGTATTTCGCTGTGCAATCACTGCTGTGGAGTGCACTGGTTGCACAATCAACTTGTAAATAGTGCAGACCCTGATGAGACAGCTCCTGCAGGAGCTGTCTCATCTGGGTCTTCACTATTTACAGGTAGGTATATTGACGTGAATAGCAAGCTAAGGGTTAATGTAATGTGATGATGAGAGGGATGCTTCTAATGATTCGTGATAAACTGTCCAGTGTATCAAATTTCAGTAATGACAAACACCTGCTCTAATTGCTTGATAAAGGCGTGTGATAGTATTTTACTAAATGTATTTGTTTCATAGTATTCATAATTCATTTTGGCATAATTCATGCCACCCTTTGTCAGTGCATCATTAAGTAAGAACCACAGTGGAATTAAGGGGTTTTCCTTTTTGTGTTATACTTGGTATATGGTGTGATTGCCATGGTTCATTATTCATTCATGTACTTTTTGTATTACAATGTATGTTACTACATGTATATTGAAATAAATCTATCTATCTGTATCATGTGTTACGTGGTATAATTGACGGCGATTGTGTTTTCAGAATGGGAGTAAATATGCACATGTTATTAATTTCTATCTTATGTATGCCTTATTTAGAATATATGTTCTGTTCTGTTCAGTTTTATATCACTATAAGGTTAGTTATATGCTGTAATGTTATACACACGATGTGTCCTTCTGCACGATAAAACGGACAGATAAAGAATCAATTGTAATTAATTATCTTTGACGTTATCAAACAACTTGGACACTAGGGCCTGATAAAAAAAAAGTGCTAAGTCATTACTCCATACATACGCCTTTCTACGACCTTGCAAACAGGGTAGATCAAGCTCAGAGGAATCCTGTAGATGCAGTCTGACCAGGGTCGACTATTTGCTTATGAATTAATATAGAATGAATATGGCCAACATTTCATGTGTTCATATTCCATTATACATTTGAATCGTATTAATAATCGTGTTATTATTTCTTGCATGAATATTCAGTGAGTAAATGGTTAATTAAGTGAGCTAGCGCAGTTGCATAGTTGATATAGAATATTATTTCAGCGTTCATCACAATATTTGTAAAGTGTCTATACCTTTTTGAAGACAGTCTTCATATAAGAAATAATAACATAATGAATATCAATTAGACAATTTCGATAATGATACAGGGATAGAGTTATGTTTTGCATTGACAAAAAACGTAGAATCAAATATAAAGCATATGATAAGAAACAGGGCAGATCGAGATCAGCTCATACAGGGTCCGTGTGACCTGGGTCCATGCTTATAAAGCTTTTAGTTGAGCCTGAGATCGTTCTCAAGCTTTTGATTGGTCAGATTTGAGCCAAAGGCTCAAATCTGACCAATCAAAAGCTTGAGAACTCAAATCTGACCAATCAAAAGCTTGAGAACGAAACTCAGACTCAACTAAAAGCTTTATAAGCATGGACCCAGGTTCTATCTGGTCCTTCTCTGTTTGCAAAGGCGTAGAAAGGCGTATTTGTGGTGTAAAGGGTTAAATTGTTCGACAGAAGTTGCTGATTATACAATACAGTAAAAACCCTCTAACACGGAATTCTAGTAGAACAGGACTTAGATACTTTTAGACAGATAGCAGCTTAATGCTGGGTGAAAGGCATGCAGAAATCTCCGCTAGGAGCTTTCTGTATGACTTTCACCTTGCATTGTCCTGTGTTAATATGCTATTATAAAATGTAACTAGAAAACTGATTCAGTCAGAGAGGGCACTGCATATGATCTTTTGTTGAATATGGCATTTTGGTAAATCAAGGGAAGATAACTCTCTGGACATGGTGATCTCATTCAACTCAAAAGGTATATGTGGTTTCCTCTTATAATACTAAACATATACCCTTAATATGAACCAAATATGTGAAGTACTGTTTGAGTTATCACGTCACATCAAAAGTGTTGAAAAAAGTTGATGGTAGTTTTGATTAATCCAGGGCAGATAACTCTAAATACATGTATAGTGATCTGGTTCAACCAAAAAACTATAGGCGTATTCCTCTGATGATACTAAGCATATGTCCTTAATATGAAACCAATATGTGAAGTACTATTTCAGTTATCATGTCAAATCAAAAGAATTGACAAAAGTTGATGGCAAGTTGATGAATAAAGGGCAGATAACTCTATACATAGTGACCTGGTTCAACCCAAAAACGACTTCCTCTAATGATACCAAGAACCTTAATATAAAACCAATGTGTGAAGTACTTAGTTATCGCGTCACATCAAAGTGTTGACGGACTGACGGACATACGGACAGAAAATGTAATTCCTATAGGGATCCAGCAAATTCAATGCACGGTCCTAATTACTATTCATGATGTTATTATTTATTACATGAATATGCACCAGGGAAAGGGGTAGTCTATTACAAGCTTTACTACAGACCAAGATGAATTTGAATGAAGATTTACAGTTAGATGGGGTGTGACTAGACTTCTTGAACCGGTTCTCCGGAAAGAAAATATACAGGCGGATTATTAGTATCTTCTTGGAAAATACCAGCGATTGTTTTTGAGAGTTTGTGGTTACAGACCATCATCGAGTTTCGCATTCTATAACTTTATCAAGACCGCTAATTAAATGCGCCCATTGTTTTTTGAATAGTCGAATTAACGTTGGCTACCACAGTGGCAACCTCATCATTTTTGTAAAGTTCACAATCAGGCAAACGGGAAATTCAGATCGTTAAACCTGCTTAAACCATGTAATAAACTAATACATGTGGCTATTACACGACCGCATGGCTTACGTGACAAATGTAGAATGGCGGCTGGCACAGTATAAAACTCGGACCCGCCCGTCAACAGATCGCATTTGCCATAGTTCTTCATTGCACTAGGTATCCATACACATAAACAGGTAAGTGAAGTTTCAATATTTCTTATTTCAATTGCATCTATGTTTGATAAGAATATACAAATATTTATTTGCCAAAACCATTCCAACATTATGTCAGCTATCTTTGTTGGTTAAATCAGTATAGTATGATGGTTTACTAACCCATTCCCTGTTCTGTGTTTACTCCAAATTTAGATATCTAAGACATATTCATGGACAAATAGTTTTAACGAAATACGGAAGGTGGGATATTTTGTAGCCATTTTAGAAAGTAAAGAAACAGGACTATCAAATTCCATTAGCAAACAGAACAGACCCTGATCACACGGCTCCTATAGGAGGCGTCTAATCTGAGTCTACACTGTTTGCAATTGCGCTAAAACACATTTATATGAAGGAAAGCAAAGTAATTCAAATGCACTCATCAATTAATCCCGTATCTGATGAATATTTATGTAAGAAATAATGACATCATGAGTATAATGACATATGGACACGTGCTGTTTGACTTTGGTAGATACTGTAATTAGATCTATATAAGTCCATCAGCAGCATGAACAGACGCTAACTGGCTGGCTCCTACATGAACAGCCTGATTTAGGTATACTTTTGAAAATACGTGAAATTACGTTTCTTTCTGCATGGAAAAGGTTTAAAGCCACCATTTTGACACTTTTGTCAGGTAAATGTATTGCATCTGTCAGGTATTTAAACTGTCAAATTTGAAACCAGATAAGACGTCGAGATTCGGTTACCAATCTGAAGTTTTTGTAAATGCAAGGCGCGATTAACCCTTTCCTGCATACAAACGCATTTTCATGATTTTGCAAACAGAGTAGACCTAGATCAGACGGCTCCTTATGAGCCGTCTGATCTAGGTCTGCTCTGTTTGCCAATGAAATTGTACTTTACAATACATATGCCATTATAGAAAGTCAGCTAATGAATATTCATAATGTCATTATGTCTTACATTAATATTCAACAGGGCCATGCAATCAACGCAGCGAATATATTTTACTCAATGGCTCGCCTGCACACAAATATTTGAAACAAAAACATTAATACCATTGTCACATAGCTGCAAAAATGTTAAGAATGATCTATATTTTTTTGTGAATAAATCATTTTAATATGAATAGTTATACTATCTCAATCGTAGACAAACTACACTGCGGTTTATTAAATCTGTCAACCAGGGACTTTCAAGGTGTAGACACAGATTAGTGCGCTACTGGCAAATTTAAGCCTTTTAAACACGGAGGGGCTAGTCCATTCTGGTTCTGGGTTGAAATGTTTATATTAAAAAAAAACCTAACTCCATATAAACGTGTTTTCACTTATTTGCAAACAAGGAAGACCAAGATCAGACAGCTCCTATAGGAGCCGTCTGATCAGGGTTCTCTCTGTTTCCTAATGGAATTTGATAGATCTGTTTCTTTACTTTCTAAAATGGCTACAGTGTTCTACCTTCCATATTTCATTGTGACTATTTTGTCCATGAATATTCAGTAGGCAGTGAACATTTGAATAAACACAGAGCAGTGAAAGGTTTAATAGAGTTATTTTGCTTGTGTGAGGTTTCATTATCTGGTGTGTAAATTGTCACAATTATTCTTAATTCAGTCAGACTAAAATGAAAACAAATGCCATCAAAGCACAAAAACGAGGAGATATCTTACAGTTCAAACATTTTATGTATCAAAATGAAACTCTTGTTTATCAAATTTACGTTAAGTAGCCACCTGTTTGAGTGATTATCAATTAGGTTTTAGTGTCGTTTATACCTTTTCAGACTCTCAGACAAAATGAAGTGCCTTCTGTTGTCCATATTGTGTGTCGGCCTTGCCGTCGCCTACCCAAAAGGTAAGAAGTCGATTTTCTTATTTCATCAGCAATTATCGTCTAATTCCGGCGAGGCCGATCAGACCTCTGATGTATCTGCATGGGCTTTCCGTATGACTTTCGTACTTCATTCTCAGTGTTGTTATATTTTCTGGTCCTTCGGGATCATTAGTTTTGATGTTATTGGTTTTGAAAATTGAATACCGCTTAAGCCGGTGCTAGGGGGCGTGAGTAGTGTTGCACTTTTAATTACTACTCATGAACAGACTCAATAAAACCGAGTCTGCAATTTTCTCTCTTGGCATTGCTACTTTTGCTTTCTAAGGATCACCCACTTTCAGGATATATTTTCACCCTGCATTAAGCAGACACCTTTCTAAAAATATCTTAATTCGTCCCTTCTGGAATTCCGGTTTAAAGGGATTTTACCGTTAGTAAGTACAGTATTTCTGTGTTTACAGGGAGGTAATTTCGAACGCATTAAGCTAGGTTACCCTCTGTTCTTGGACATACATTGTATTTACATGTTTTAATAAAACAATAATGAGCACCTTCAACATCATTTAGACCTTTGGTTAAAATTATCATTAAATAATCACTATTCGAAGTGCCGCAGTTATATCGTATTCTAACGTGTGTTATAGGTACATAATTATGTACATGTATATGACAAAACCAATCAAAGAATTGAATAGAAAAACGGTTGATCAATTATTCGAACTGTTGCGCAAGCCTTAGTGCTTGAATGTCTGATATCAGTGTTAATAGTGTTTCACAATCCATGTATATGTTCCATCTGCAGCAACAGCGGTTGCCAACCGAAACGGTTTATTTCCGAAATACATGTACGCAATTTCCTTTAATATTTTACGATTATACTAAAGATTTCTCAGAAACGTGTTCATGCGGTTTTTCTATATTGGCTGCTAAAACTAATTAAATGTGTGTAGGTGTCGTAACTAAAACAATTGTTCAAGTATTTACTTTATTGAGATAAAATTAGAATCTGCTATACTTAAAAGTGTTGTTTCTTCTGATAATTTCTTTCTGGTAAAGAATTATTTCTTCTGGAGGAGCCCACTGATCAGAATCCACACTGTTTATCATTAAAAATCCGCTACAAATTTAAGCCTTTCAAAATGAGTGGACTCTATAGTTAAACATTGGCGGGCTAATCCACTCTGAAAAGTCAGGGTTGAAATGGTTAGTGTGAACCAAACAGTCTGCTATTCCCTAGACCCGTTACATTTGTCACCTACTCCAAAGCTCGTTCAAGCTTAACCCTTCTCTTGCTGAATTTTAAAATACATTTCTCCTTCTTTACCCATGCCCTGTTGTATAATTACATATATCTTCACTGTGTACAAGTATTTCGCTGTGCAAACACTGCTGTGGGGTGCACTGGTTGCACAATAAACTTGTAAAAAAAGTGCAGACCCAGATGAGACAGCTCCTGCAGGAGCTGTCTCATCTGGGTCTTCACTATTTACAGGTAGGTACATTGACGTGAATATGAGCTTTCTGCATAACATTCGTCCTGCATTAAGCCACCGACTGCCTCTGCCACCCAGAATTATGCCCCTTTTTGGTGGTCGCATTAGAGGGGTTTTACTGTATATGCCTATATACACCTTTGGCGAATCTGTTATAATTTGTGTAAAAATATCGGATTCAAATGAGATGCCGAGCAACCCGACATCTCATCAGGGTCCAGACTGTTTGATACTGTGATAATGTTTGAAGAAAATTCAGAAACCAAAATTGAAGCTGACGAAATATTAAGAAATATATAAGGGGTGAAGATGGGATGTCTTTATTTAGTATGGAGATTTCCAAAAGTTAACCTATTACTGAAAGAGTACCATGCCAACCATTGGTATAACCGTTGGTTACAGGTGGCAGTAGCGGAGGTGGCGCCGGCGGTGGCTATGGTGGTGGTTTCGGCGGCGGCTTCGGCGGTGGTTTCGGAGGTGGTTACGGAGGTAGCTCTGGCGGAGACAGTGGATCTGGTAGCAGCAAAGTCATCATTATTGGTGGAGGATCCGACGGCGGTGCTGGTGGTGTTGGAGGTGGTGTTGGTGGCGGATTTGGTGGTGGTGTAGGTGGTGGCGTCGGTGGTGGCGTCGGTGGAGGAGTTGGAGGTGGTTTTGGTGGCGGATTCGGTGGTGGCTTCGGTGGTGGCGCTGGCGCTGGAGGAAAATACGGATCAGGCATGGGAGGCGGTGTCGGTGGTGGAGTCGGCGGCGGCGTCGGCGGTGGAGTTGGTGGAGGCGTCGGCGGTGGAGTCGGCGGTGGTGTTGGCGGTGGTGTAGGCGGAGGATTTGGTGGCGGATTCGGAGGAGGATTCGGTGGAGGTTACGGAGGAGACTCTGGCAGCGACAACGGTGGTAGCGGCAAGACCATTCAAATATTCACTGGAGACAGCAGCAGCTCTGGCAGCGGAAGCGGAAGCGGATTTGGTGGCGGTTTCGGAGGTGGATTTGGAGGCGGATTCGGTGGTGCATCTTCTGGAAGCTCCTCTGGTGGCAAAGGAGGAATGGGAGGAGGATACGGAGGTGGATTCGGAGGTGGATTCGGAGGTGGAGTCGGAGGTGGAGTTGGTGGTGGTGTTGGTGGTGGTGTAGGAGGAGGAGTCGGTGGCGGTGTTGGAGGAGGAGTCGGCGGAGGTGTCGGTGGCGGAGTTGGTGGTGGATTTGGAGGCGGTTTCGGTGGCGGCTATGGAGGAGGTTCCGGCAGTGGAAGCGGAAACGGAGGCGGAAAGATCATCCAAATAATCAAAGGAGGTAGTGACTCAGGAAGTGGAAGCGGATACGGAGGTGGATTTGGAGGTGGATTCGGAGGAGGTATGTTATTAACTACAATGGAAGACATCTAAATGAACATCATATTATAATTATCAATTTTGAATTACCTTATCATCGTAATCTGCATGTACATGTATATTGCTTTCTTTACAAATATTGCAAGCTCTTCTTTTTGTTGGAATTCTTTGGAAACTTCAAGAAACAATGACATCATTCAAGAAATAATGGCATCATTCAAGAAATAATGACATCATGAATATTTATTTCCTTTTTTATAATGGCATATGAAAACAATATTTTCTAATGGTCGCTTGAGACAGATTCTATAGTAAGCAACATAATGAGGTCCGATTTGTTAAAAACCTTTACCGATAATCGCTTTAAATGCACACGTACGACTTTTTTTTTGCATCGCATGACGTTCTATCTCCCAGTTTAACAATATGAATGCCTCACACAGTAGCCTGTAATATGTATACTGTAATATGTATACGAACCCTTTCGGCGCCAAATTTCTAATTATCGTCTGCAATACAATTAAACAATTTCGTTAAATCAGTTGGTAATATAAGGAAATAAGATAAACAGATGCAATTTTCAAAGGAATAAAGCACAGATATAGAAATAGAGTCTGAGACAAAAAGTGAAGTCCCTGATCAGACGCCGCCTTGAAAAGGCGGCGTTTGATCAGGGACTGCACTATTTGTCATGGTGCAATTATGCGACATTGGCGGTGAAAGGGTTAATGGGTATATAATGACTTATTAGGTGTTGGCGGTGGTGTCGGTGGCGGTGTTGGCGGCGGTGTTGGTGGCGGTGTTGGCGGTGGTGTTGGCGGTGGTGTCGGTGGCGGATTCGGCGGTGGATTTGGAGGCGGTTTCGGAGGAGCTTCTGGAGGCGGAATGTCCCGAAGCAAATGTAAGTAAATCGTTTAATTCGTTGATATTGAATGGCTGCACTGAACATTGTGTACAATGGAATTTCATTTTCACACAAAGCTTATATAACAACTCAACCGGAACAGACGAAAATGTGAGAAATTGTGTAAATGCTAGACATAGATTTTTCAATTACTGTAGGATCTCTTTAACCCTCTCCCTGTTAAATATTCATATAAGGAATAATGGCATCATGAATATTTATTAGCTGAAGTTTTTTTTATAAAATAAACTTTTCAAATGAAGTTTATACATTAACAAAAGCTGTAGGAACATGTGTATCATATTGTAAGCAGGGTTTATCCTGACCAGATGACTCCTATAGGAGCTCTTATAGTAGTCTTCTTCAATTATGTCAGCTTTAATTCCGATCTGATGCAGTGTTTTTTCACTTCCGGTTTGTTCAAAATTTCGAGTAAAACTTTGATCCTGATGATACGCCAATTACCACGGTGTCTCATCAGGACCTATACTTCTTGCGAATGCCAGTCAAATCACTTTTAATTAGATTATGGTTACGATGTACTGAATTTTGTCATATATAGTTAATCATATCAACGGTGAACTTTCAGAGAATAGCCCATCAGTGTTTAAATCATTATCTCCTAGACTATTTTTAGATCCAAACTCTTCGATTAAATCTACCGAAAAGGAACATTAACTATAGAAAATGAGAATTTTAGAATTGTGTAGTTTTGCAACCACTGTGATAAATAAAGCATTTGCTCCTATGGAACAAATGCTCTATTTATCACAATGGCTTCAAGAAATGACTTTTACAGAGGCGACAAAAGGCGTCAGTAGGAGAGAATGAGTTAACTATAGAGTCCACTCAGTATGGAAGGCTTAAACATGCTAGATTATTTTGAATGATAAACAGTGCAGACCTTGATCGGAGGGCTCCTCTATGAGAACTCTGGTCTGGGTCTACACTGTTTGCAAATGTCAGTGCGTGCTTGTCCCGTATTCAAATGGCTAACAAAAATAATTTTATAAGTGATATACAAGTATGCCCCTTTCAGCACATTTAACGAAGGAGTTATATGTTTCATTGCAGATTATTAGATGCCAAATCACGGATAAACGGACGACTGGACACAAAATATTTCCCAGACCTGGAGGCAATTCTTGAACATCTCACTTACCCAAACTTAACATCGACTGGACTGGAAACCGACTTGGTGGCCCCTGTTTTGTAGCCCATTTTTTCTACTTTCGTATTTTTGTACTGCTTTGTATGTGTATGGATAGCTTCTCTGCGTAAATATATATTATTTGTTCACTACGAAGTGCCTTGTTTTATGTTCCCTCACGACCAATATGGAGTTGCTAATCACACAGTTACATCTAGGAATGAGTTACTCACCTTTGACCCCTAACCTCATGAATATTCATGTAAGAAATAATGACGTCATTAGTATAAATTGGCTGATTGTTTACAATGACATATGAATACGGGGTTTCTAGACATGGCAGAATGGTTATACAGTAAAACCGCTCTATAACGGCCACTAAATTGTGTTAATTAGTTGGTATTTAGGGCAGTTGGCTGCTTAAAGCAAGGTGAAAGTAAAACAAAACGCTCCTATAGGAGTGTTCTGTTTTACTTTCACCTTGCTTTGAGCAACCACCTGCCTTTAACACAAAATACTTGATGTAATTTAGTGGCCGTCATAGAGAGGCTATACTATACCACAAGCATAAAGAGAGCTGACCCTGATCAAACGGTCCCTATAGGGAGCCGTCTGATGTGGGTCTACCTTGTTTGCGAAGGCGTAACGTGTGTGCGAATCGAGTAAATGATTGACCGTTATACTACTGTAAACCATGATCTAGTAGAGCCTGTCTTAAGCAGCCATTGAAAATAAGTTTAATTTTCGATTTCTAAAGCAGGTGGTAGCTTAATGCAGGACAAAAGTGATACAGAAATTTAGCTCCTGTGGGAGCTTTTTGCATCATTTTTACCCTGCATTAAGCAGCCACCTGCTTTTTAAGATTCATATGTTCAATATATAAATGCCCGTTCAATCCTTTACTTCATATAAACGCTTTTTTCACGTGTTTGCAAACAGAGTAGACCCAGATCAGACGGCTCCTATAGAAGTTATAATAGACCTGACTCTACAGTTTCTACCGATACCAAAAGATCGTGTGTACATATGCCATTATAATAAATACCATAATAAACATTCATGATGTCATTATTTGTTATTTGAATACTAAGTAGAGAAAGACCTAAATTAGGAAACAGTTCTGTTCACAACAAAACCACAGTCTGGTACTCTGCCATTTAACCCATTTCCTCATATTGACGCCTCTGTAAAAGTCACTTTCTGAAACCATTGTGATAAATATATATAAAGTATTTGCTCCATAGGAGCAATGCACTAATTTTCACAATACATGTAGTTTGAAAACTACACCATTCTGAATGTTTCCTTTTCTGTAGCAAATGCTCCTTTCCGGTAGATTTATTCAGAGGTTGGATTTAGAAATAGCCTATAGGGGAATGAGTTAAACATTGCCAGTATACACAGCAGCTATGAACAGAATCTGGATCCAAACTGACAACTTTTTACTTGACAGATGCCTTGTAAATTAATTTGTAATGCATTTACAAACAGTCGACTCACATCAGATGAGTTGTACAGGATCAGGGCTGGGTTTGTTTGCTTATAAAGTAATATAGATTATTTTTAACCCTTCTCTTGCTTTAATTTTAAAACACATTTCTCCTTCTTTACCCATTCCCTTTTGTATAATTACATATATATTCACTGTGTACAAGTATTTCGCTGTGCAATCACTGCTGTGGAGTGCACTGGTTGCACAATCAACTTGTAAATAGTGCAGACCCTGATGAGACAGCTCCTTCAGGAGCTGTCTCATCTGGGTCTTCACTATTTACAGGTACGTATATTGACGTGAATAGCAAGCAAAGGGTTAATATTATTTCCCTTTTGAATATTCATGTAAGAAATAATGACATCATGAATATTTATTAGCTGAATCTTAATAATGACATAAATTTTTATACACATGAATTTAAAGTATTGATATAAGTTTATAAATCAGATATTTTATAATTTCATAAGCAAACAGAGCAGACCCTGGTCTGGGTCTAGTCTGTTTCTAAATATGTGAAAAGCGTTTCTATGAAGGAAAGGGTTTAAATTTCACGAAGTAGGGGGCTAAAGGTTTACATCTTAACTAACCGTTTACCATAATTATGGAACTATTCAAGAAATCAACATTGAGATCATGAATATTAATTACACGATTTTGTATAATGGTATATGAACACAAAAATGCTATGGCCACGACAGAACTAGAATCAAATTTATATTATTTCATAAGCAAACAGAGCAGACCCTGATTAGAAGGCAGGGGCTTTCTGATCTGGGCTAACTCTTTCGCTGCCAATGTCGCATCTGTAATAACCTTTGCAAATAGTTTGGATCAAGATGATACGCCGAGTAACTAGGTGTCTCATCAGGATTCAAACTGTTTGTTACTGTGACAATTTGTTTTGAAACAATTAAGCAAGAGCAGCGTGTGCTTGTCCACTACATACACTTCTCCTCTTATACTTTTTGATTAATAAGCTACATTAAAGTTTTTGCACGACGCCAACGCCTCCGACTCAGTGACCACAATAGCTCGACGTTTCTTCGAAACAGACGAGCTAAAAATAAAATTGTAGCAGACGACAAAGTTTGCAGATGACAAAATTTTGCAGTGAAAGAGTTAACTCTATTTGCAATTGCGTTAAAATGTGTCGATATCAAGTGTTGTCGAGCAGTGAAGATCCCTCTCAAAGACCAAAACTCTGGCGTGGCATTTGGTCTGGATCTACATGTTTACTATGCAACAGCTCATATGTATAGTCATAATTATATAGTATGGTGGTGAATGTTTGATATGCTACCCAATGCCAAACAGTTTGGATCCAGATGAGACGCCGAATAACTCAGTGTCATATCAAGATATGAACTGTTAGACATTCCTTCTGTAAATTGGAACAGAAATACAGTACAACCTTCATATAACGGCCACTAAATTGTGTTAATTCGTTGGTATTTAGGGTAGGTGGTTACTTAAAGCAATGTGAAAGTAAAACAGAACGCTCCTATAGGAGCGTTGTTTCACTTTTATCTTGCTTTAAGCAGCCACCTGTCGTTAACACAAAATAATTGATGTAATTTAGTGGTCGTTAAAGAGAGGTTATACTGTAATAGATCTAATAATAAAAAACAAAAACAATGCAGCAGCAGACGACAGTGCAAAGAAGTGGCAAAGGGTCACAGGGGGCAAAGGAACATAACACAAACAGCTTGTATTGCTGTTACAGTAAAATACAGTAAAAACCCTTGCAACCAGAATTATAGACATGAAGCAACAATATACTTTTATATAGGTGGCTGCTTGATGCAGGGTGAAAGTCATGCAGAAAGATCCTAGAGGAGTTTTCTGCGTGACTTTCATCCTACATTAAGCTGTCTCCAAGACAAATATGTATACTAAATTGAATGTTCGGTTGTGAGGGGTTTTGCTGTATTCATTTATTTGAGCACATGGTAAAACACAGCTGCAGACAAAAGTTATGTCAAATCCATACAAATAACACATCACCTATGATCTTATATTATATGTCACACTTTGTGGCAACAGTTTAGATAAGACAATCATCTCATTAGTATCCAAATTGTTTGACACTCTCAGAATAAAAGCATCAAGCATGGGTTTTGTTAAAGACAGGGGCTTCTATACCAGAGGTGGTCTGTTCCTGTCGAAACGATCTTTATTTGATATTCACTCTTTCCATGACACAGACAATGTGAATACAGTAGAACATGTCCCAAGCGGCCATTCAATTATTGAACATAGGAGTCTTAAACGCAGATGGTTGCTAAATGCAGGGCAAACGTAATGCAGAAAGCACCTATAGGAGCTACTGCTTGCCTTACAGACCCATAATTAGACCTCTATTTGAAGGCCAATTAAGACATGGTTCTCCTGTATGTTGTATCAAGGACCTTCATCGTGCATATCTCTTGTAGATGGAAGTGCGATGGAAAGTTGTCGCAGTGTAACGGATAAATGGGCATATTTCAAATACTAAAATCATTATTTCTCCTCCTAATCCTGTGTTATGCCCACTCTTTAGAACATAGGATTGGTGGGACTGGGGAAATAAAGAAATGGACAGTTACACATCTAATCTTATGTCTCTGTGTCACGTACACATCTAATCTTATGTCTCTCTGTCAGGAGTCTGCCTCTGTTTTTACAACATAGCCTTTCCTTCTTGGTACACCTATGGCAAGAGCAGATCTCCAGCACTTTGTTGACAGATAGTTGAGTAGAATATCAAACACTGAAACAGACAGAAATTACTAAAATACTATCATAGTTGTCTTAAATATTCAGACAAATAAACTCTATTCTAAACATGTTTTTGTTAACCCTTTACATCGTCAATATGCATGTAAGAAATAACAACATTATGTATAATAATTAGGTGATATACAGTAAAACCCCTCTAAACCGGAATTCTGGTAGAGAAGAATTTAGATACTTTTAGGCAGGTGGCTGCTTCATGCAGGGTGAAAGTCATGCAGAAAGCTCCTCTAGGAGCTTTCTGCATGACTTTCACCCTGCATGAAGCTGTCACCTGTCTCCAAGACCGATATTTATACCAAATTTAACGTCCGGTTTAGAGGGGTTTTACTGTACTATCATAAAATATGAATAAAGGACATTTTTGCACTGGCACTAGCTGTAGAATAGAGTAGGTTTTATAGCATTGAGACCCGTGTATTTGTGACATGAATAGGTTTTATAAGATTGGGCCATGTATATCTATGACATGAGTGGGTTTTATAACATTGAGCTCTGTGCATACTGACAGGGGTAGGTTTTAAAATGTTGGCCCCTGTACGTTTGTGAAAGGAGATTTTATAATCTCGGGCCCTGTATACTTATGACATGAGTAGGTTTCATAATATTTGACCTGTAAATTATGAGTAGGTTTTTACAATCTTTGACCAGTATTTTTGTGATATAAGTAGGTTTTACAATCCAGTATCCATGCTTATAAAACTTTTAGTTGAGTCTGAGTTCGTTCTCAAGTTTTTGATTGGTCAGATTTGAGCCTTTGGCTCAAATCTGACCAATCAAAAGCTTGAGAACTCAAATCTGACCAATCAAAATCTTAAGAACGAACTCAGACTCAACTAAAAAGTTTTATAAGCATGGACCCTGGACGTGTATATGTGTGACATGAGTAGGTTTTACAATCTTTGACCGGTATTTTTGTGATATATAAAGTAGGTTTTACAATCTTGGATGTGTATATTTGTGACATGAGCAGGGTTACCTTGGTTTACCGACAGGACTGTGGAGTATGACGTCTGCTCACATTTGCGCATGAACTCATCTATAGGCAATCTAGCTGTCTGTATCCCTGACATCTCAGCACGTGACTTACTGATATTCTAAATAACAGGAAATCCATATTAGATTTTAAGTTTTTAACCATTTCATCCATATAAACACCTTTTCACACCTTAGCAAACAGGGTAGAACTAGATTTCCTACAGGAGCCATCTTATCAGGGTCTGCCCTGTTTGAAAATGGATTAAAAAGTGTTTATATGAGGGAAATGGTTCAATACAAAGTTTTCTGGAGTGAAAATAGTGACTAGCCGACACAAGGCAGACTTATGAGACAACCTTAATTACACTTGTAAACCTTACAACACTGAATTTTCAAATGGACTATTCAAACAGGCCATGTTTATATTTAATATTTAGGGAGTTTTCAAAAGAAAAGTGTAACATGACAAACTGCAGATCCTGATGAGAGGGCTCCTCTAGGCCCCTCTCATCTGGGTCTATGCTGTTTGCAAAATACATTTGTGACTGGTGTCTCACACTGTAAGAGTTAAACAATTTGAAAATAAATTGACAAGAGTGACAAAATTGTTGCATGAACTAAAAGCTTTCAGACAAATTTAAAATCATCCACCCTTATCCCAGAATCTTGCAAACAGCTTAGATCTAGATGAGATGCCAAGTGACTTGGTATCCCATCAGGTGTCAAGCTGTTTGACACTTGATCAATGTCTTCTCAAAAGTTTGAATAAATCAGAAATAGTGAAAATTGTGTCAGATTTGAGCAGACATGTTTTTTTCACACCAGTATAAGAGTTAATTGTACAATATAAAACATATCAACCAATAAACCTCAGTAATTTTTGTAGAATTTATCTCATATCAAGCTGCTTAACCCTTTCTTTCATATAAACGTGTTTTCACGCATTTGCAAACAGAGTAGACCCAGATCAGAGGGGTCCTACAGGAGCCGTCTGATCAGGGCCTGCTCTGTTTGCTAATAGAATTTGAAAGATCTGTATCTTTAATTTCTAAAATGGCTACATTTTTCCACTTTCCACATTTCATAATAACTATTTTGTCCATGAATATTCAGTAAGTACTGAAATGTTGAATAAATATAGAACAGGGAAAGGGTCAAACACTCTCAGGCATAAGATATTTTATTCCTTAACCTTTTACTCAGTAAATACACCTTTTCTATGCCTTTGCAAACAGGGTAGACCCAGATCAGACAACTCCTGTAGGAGTAGTCTGATCAGGGTCTGCTGCTTGATTATGAAAGCATATATTATTCTACTGTTTCTTTAATGGCCACAAATACCTGCACTTGTGTGCTATTATAACAAATTAATATAATCAATATTCATGATGTCATTATTTCTTACATGAATATTCATGGAGGAAAGCGTTAATATGACACCTATTTCAGACCAAACTAATTGATCAAGCAGTTATTTGCCCCAAAATAATGACCACTGACTGTTTTAACCCATTACCTCATATCGATATGCTATTTTTAGACCCAACCTCTTTTGAGTAAATTTCCTGAAAAGGAACATTTACTAGAAAGGGAAAAGTTTAGATTTGTGTAGTTTTGAAACCATTGTGATAAATAGAGCATTTGCTCCTATGGAGCAAATGCTCTATTTATCACAATGGTTTCATAAAGAAACTTTGAGAGAGGCATCAAAAGGTGTCAATATGAGGGAATGGGCCAATGATCAGAGAGCTACTGACTCCGTGTTATATATAACACGTATTCCTCATAATTCCTGCCGTTTTACATCACACCTGACTGCTTTCTGACAAGTAGTAATAGAATTCCATTGTTTATCAAGAGATGTTTTAATCAGCTTTTACTTAGACAGATGCAGTAGCATCTAGTGTGGACCCTG
Organism: Azorinus chamasolen; assembly: GCA_963576725.1. Taxonomy (NCBI): domain Eukaryota; kingdom Metazoa; phylum Mollusca; class Bivalvia; order Cardiida; family Solecurtidae; genus Azorinus; species Azorinus chamasolen. The sequence goes on along the minus strand of OY755241.1, from coordinate 29,596,895 downwards.
ATCAATTGACTTATTCAAGAGCTGTCTGATTTGAGTCTATACCATTTGCCATTTGCTTTGAACTTCGGGTCACCTTTAACCCTTACCTCCATAAATGCGCCGTTCTAAGCCTCTGTAAAAATCACCTGTTGAAACCATTGCCATTTATCACAATGGTTTCAATCTACAATGTTCTACAATTTTCCTTTTCTCTAGTTACTACTCCTTTTCAGTAGATTTATTCAAAGTGGTTGGATCTAAAAATAGCCTATGGAGGAAAACGGTTAATGGGAAAGAACTCTTTCATTAAGCATGCAAGAGATTTAAACCATGTATTATCTTTTATCCTGCTGTAAAAATTGATGTCCGATCAAACTCTGATCTGGAGAAAGGTTTACAAACTGCAGATACATGCAGTACTGATTCATTTTAGGTTCTGAGAGGCTATCTACCCTTTCCTCAATAAATACACCTTTCTACACCTCTGTTATAACCACTTCTTGAAACCATTGTGATAAATAATAAAATTAATCACAATAATAAAATTTATCACAATGGTTTCAAACTACAAAATTCTAAAATTTTACTTTTCTCTAGTGAATGCTCATTTTGGGTAGATTCATTCAAGAGGTTGGGTATAAAAATAACCTATGGAGGAGAGGGTTAACTCTTTCACTGTTTAATCCTTTCCCAGTTTAACTTATTCCTCCATAGGCTATTTTTAGATCCAACCATTTTGAATAAATCTACCGAAAAGGAGCATTAACTGGGGAAAAAGAAAATTTTTAGAATATTTTTGTAGTTTGAAATCATTGTGATAAATAGAGCATTTGCTCCTATAGGAGCAAATGCTCTATTTATCACAATGGTTTCAAAAGGTGACTTTTACAGAGGCATAGAAAGGCGTATTTATGGAGGAAAGGGTTTTAATAACCAAGGACATAATCATTTAAAATGAACATGGTCAAGGAATTTTTCAGCTTGGCAGACATTAAAGAAACAGATCTATACATGACTTTAACCAAACAGAGCAGACCCTGATCACACACTTCCTACAGGGTCTATCTACATTTACCAGATGAAAACACATTTTGATGCCTTTGGCAACAGAGTAGACCCATATAAGATGACTCTGTTTGTTTATAAAATAGAGTAGATCAGATTGTACAGTTTGTGCCATGGTTCATAACACCATTATAAAACTGATATTAACCCTTTCCTCCATAAATACGCCTTTCTACACCTCTGTAAAAGTCACTTTTTGAAACCATTGTGATAAATAGAGCATTTGCTCCTAAGGAGCAAATGCTCTATTTATCACAATGGTTTCAGAACTACAAAATTCTAAAATTTTCCTTTTCTGTAGTTAACGCTCCCTTTCGGTAGATTTATTCAAAGAGGTTGGATCTAAAAATAGCCTATGAGTGAATGAGTTAATATTCATAAAGTCACTGTTACATGAATATTCATCAGGTAAAGGATCAAAGCCAAGATAAACAAAGACTTCAATATATATTGTAATTAAAAATTCTCACTTTTGATATACTTTCATCAACCAAACCTCCAATAACATAGACCATATCTGGATCAAGGTCAGTGAGGGCTTTATCTGCATCTGGACTCAGGTATACAATTTTGTCCAGGGGAAATAACTCTGTATGACCCTTTTCTTCTATGTCAATCTGAAGAGATAAATAAACAAATCACCTAGCATGCCTCCTTTAGGTGGTTGCATTACTGTATCCTGTAAAATAAACAGAGCAGACCCCGACTAGACAGCTCAAATATGATCCAATTAACCCTTTCCTCCATAAATACACCTTTCTACGCCTCTGTAAAAATCGCCTATTGAAACAATTGTGATAATTAGAGCCTTTGCTCCTATAGGAGCAAATGCTCTATTTATCACAATGGTTTCAAACTACAAAATTCTAAAATGTTGCCTTTCTCTAGTTAATGCTTGTTTCGGGTAGATTTATTCAAAGTGGTTGGATCTAAAAATAGCCTATGAGGGAATGGGTTAAGAAAATACCCAGATAAGTCTTATTCATATATTACATATATATTATCTGAAGAAAATAAAGAAATATACATAAAGCGATATTTTTTTAAATGTACCATATAATTGAGAAAGCCATCGTTTTTTCTGCCACACTCTTGATATAGAGTTCCCTCCCTTCTCAGTCCTGTCAGGTAGAGATGGACGGGGTTATCTGCCTTTCTGTTGGATCCATACAGTCTTCCAACCTGCATGGCCAATTTGCCTTTCTCCTGCAACAAAACAACAGCAGGACATTGAGAATAAAGCATGAGCCTTTCTTCACTGTTCGCTCCATGAATATTTATGAAGCTAAATTATAATACTGGCATATGAGCAAGGACATGTTTTTGTCACTGGCAGAAACTGTAGAATCGGCTCTGTATTACGTTACAAGCAACGAAAGCTGACCATGATCAGTCTTCTGCTATGAAGCCACCTGATCAAACTCTACTCTGTTTGCAAATGTATCAAATGTGTATTTATGGAGTAAAGGGTTACAGAAACTTCAGTATGGCTGAAATTTGGTATGATATTATAATACCTATGCAGAGTTTGATGCTGAATAAAACAGTGAGTCATTCCAAATTGTTTAACCCTTTACTCATTTGCACCAAACAGCGTATACCCAGATTGAACTGTTTCTATATGAGCCACCTGACCAGGGTCTGCTCAGTTCGCTTATAAAATAATGTAGATTTGAGTAAGTTAAAAATCCTAGAAGCAATTATAGATATTTGGCTACTTAATATTCAAAGACCTGACATGTATAAATGTTCATTTGGGAAAATGTCACATGGGTCATATCCTATCTTTGAAACAGTAATAGTTCTTATATTCACTGTCTTATGGTAACAAAAACTGATTGTGAGAAGGTTCTTTTGAGAGTAATGATTAAACCGTTACTTCATGAATATTCATGTAAGAAATAATGACATGAATATTTATTGACTGATTTTTTAAAATGGCATATACAGTAGAACCCCTCTAATGCGACCACTTAATGAATAAATATGTGTCTTAATACATTAAGCTACCACCTGCCTCTACCATCTAGAAGTATACCTCTTTTAGGTGGTCGCATTAGCGGGGTTTTACTATATTATTATGCACAGGAATATTTGGTATTGGTAGAACTGTCAAGTTAGATCTTTTATAATTTTATATTCAAACAGAGCAGACTCTGATCAGACAGCCATCTAATCTGGGTCTACTCTGTATGCCATGGTATGTAAAGGTGTGTGTATGAGGGAAAGAGTTAGTTGGTATAGTCTGCTTGGTTATATGATATGATATAGATATGATTCTGCAGTATAAGTCAAGGCCAAAACGTTCTGTGTTCATGTTCTATAATAATAATTAATCTAATTAATATTCATGATACCATAATTTCTTTCATTACTATTCATGGGGTAAAGGGTTAATCCATTTACTCTCCAAATCTGGAACATACTGGTAGGTAAACAGTGTAGATCCTACAGGAAAATCTGATCACGGTCTGCACTGTTAGCTGAACCAATTAAAACCTAATTTAATATATTCTGTTTGCTCCTGAACAAATGGATTAGTTCAGTATTCATCAATAGTATGGGAGTAAATGGGTGAGAAATGAGCAAACATATTTTCCTTCATATAAATGCATTTTCATGCATTTGCAAACAAAGTAGACCCAGATCAGATGGATCATATAAGAGTCATCTGATCAGGGTCTGCTCTGTTTGCTTTTGACATTATGTATAATAGATCTGATTCTACAGATTCTGTCAGAGCAAAACCATTCCTTGAAAACATTACACTATAAAAAAAATCAGATAATAAATATTCATGGTGTCATTACATGTATTTCTTACATGAATGAAGAACAGGGAAAGGGGTAACCTTATCATTCATAAACTCCTCCAGGCTGCAGTCTATACAGATCTTCTGTCCAGTCCTCATGGCTTCCTCTAGCCTTGCCTTTATTTCTAGTTTCATTTCTTTCTTGCTCTTCCTATCAGTCTCCTGTGTCTGTCCGTCCACATTGTTCTGTTGCTGTCTCAACTTCCTCTCCAATTTCTTCTGTTTCCTGTTTTCTCTCTTCATCTGCAACACCTCCTCATAATGCTTCCGCTTCCTCTCTGATCTCTGCAATATAATCAACTCTTTCAACATCATGCAGAGTGTCAGATAAAGGTGCATACCCAAATACTAAAATTGTCAATTCTCCATCAAACCCTATACTGTAACCATCATTTAAAATCATCTCAAAGAGATGATTCCAAAGAATGGTCACCGTACATGTACAGGGTTTGGTGGAGAAATAAAAGACCTATTGTTAAAAATGTTTAAATTTATGCAACTTATCTGGACCTCTGATCATCATCATGGATCAATTTTTTACTTTTGTTTTTCAATCAGTTTGGATCTGTATTAGAATCTCTTTGAAGCTTTGATTTATGTTTTAAATGACAATAGAAGCAGATGACAGATTTTGCAAGTGAACAACCTTTTCCTCCCTGAATATTCATGTAGGAAATAATGATGTCATGAATGTGTATTATATTAATTTGTTATAATACAACAAAGAGATGGGAATTTTTGGCAATGGCAGAAACTGTAGCATCATATCTATATTATATTATAGGAAGTTAGGAACCATCTGATCTGGGACTACTCTGTTTGCATAGAAAGGCATTTGTATGTAGAAAGGTGCATTGATGGAGTAAAGGGTAATATAGTTAACCATTTATCTGATAAAGATAAAGATCTTTGCCAACAGAGTAGAACCAGATCAGACGGCTCCCACAGGAGTCATCTGATTAGGGTCTGCTCAGTTTGCTGATGAAATGATATAGACCTGATGCTTCAGAATTTATAATATCATCACAGTAAAACCCCTCTAAACCAGGATTCTAGTAGAGAAGAATTTAGATACTTTTAGACAGGTGGCTATTTAATGAAGGGCGAAAGTCATACAGGAAGTTTCTTCTGAGGAGTTTTCTGCATGACTTTCATCCTGCATTAAGCTGCCACCTGTCTCCAAGACCGTTATTTACACTAAATTCAACATCTGGTTTAGAGGAGTTTTACTGTATATAAATTCATCCACCTAATCATAGCAGGATCAGATTGAAGTTTTAAAAAAGCAGACATCATTTTTACAATAAAACCTCTCTATAGTGATCAGCCAAAAGGGGTCTTAACCCTTTTCTTTATGTAAACTTCTTTCCATGCCTTTGCAAACAGAGTAGACCCAGGATTTGCTTTGTTTGCTTATACAGTAAGCCCCCTCTATAATGACCACTAAATTGTGTGAATTAGTTGGTATTTAGGGCAGGTGGCTGCTTAAAGCAAGATGAAAGTAAAACAGAACGCTCCTATAGGAGCGTTCTGTTTTACTTTCAGCTTGCTTTAAGCAGTCACCTACCTTTTAACACAAAATACTTGATGTAATTTAGTTGCCTTTATAGAGAGGTTTTACTGTAAAATCATATCAGATCTGTCACTAAAGTTTCTACCAATTTCAAACAGTTCATGTAAAACTTCGGCTAATAAATATTCATGATGTCATTAATGCTAATATAAAATTTTAATATTCACCAGGTTAAAGGATTGAATTAAGAACATTTGGTAATCATAAAATATCCTGCAGATTATTGAAACAACAACAATATTACAGTCTCAGCATGCTAGCAATGAAATTGGTTACCCATCATACATACTGCAGGTCTTTTTGTCTTTGGTTCAGCTTCAGGAATTTCAAGGCTGGTCTCAAGGCTGGCACCATTCACTTCCATGACTTTATTGAGCCTATAAAAAACAAGCAGCAACATCTAATAATATATGTTTTTTATTTAAAGTCACAGTGTCCTTTGAAAACGTGTTTAACCCTTTACTCCATGAATATCCATGTAAGAATGTACTGTACCGATATCATGAATATTAATTAAATTAATTTGTTATAAATTAATACCACATGGACACATTGAATTTTGGTCACGGCACAAACTGTAGAATCAAATCTGTATCATATAAACAGAGCAGACCCAGATCAGACAGCTCCTATGTGAGCTATCTGATCTGGGTATACTCTGTTTACAAAGGTGTATTTATGGACTAAAGGGTTAAGAGGCCTGAGCAAATGCCAAATTATTCCACTGCCAGTTTGATGAAGTGAGTATTAAATACTTTGTCTCATAAAGACACATTTTTAATGCATCTGCAAACAAATCTGGTCTGCTCTGTTTGCTTATCATGGTATAATATAGATCTGCTACTACAGTTTCTGCCGTGGTTAAATTGTTCATATATAATTATCATGCATATTATATACAGTATATAACACTAAAATGACCCAATCTATTTTTTTGACTTTTTAGACCATCTAGACCCACGATATGGCCCCCTGTGGTCTCCACAGTTTTCTCTCCAAGTTGGCCCTCCTTGCCATGGCTCCCTGAGTGCTTTCGCACCAATATTCAGATAGACTGACTCTTCATATGCTGGTGGAATCTACTCAGCACTTATCACAAACACACAGCTCTTTTCCATGCAATCATGGCTAGGCTCTTTCGGACTCACTGTGACAATTAAGCGCTGTCACATGTCAATGTGGGCTATTGACTACTTTTCAGGCTCTTCAAGTTTCACAGACATTTTTTCTCCGACTCCATGTGGGTGGGAGACACAGAAAAGCATCTCTGAAATTTCTGGGACCAGGATCTGAACTCCGGAATGGTAGTCATGTACGTTACCACTAGATCACCACACCACGCCTGACTTAATATTTATGATGCCATTATAATTTATTACTTATACGAATATTCACGTCACGGTAAATATTTTGGCAAAAAACTAAGTGCTACATACCTGCAGTACATATAGAAATTTGTGTAAAGGGGGCTGTACATATGTAAAGATTTAATTGTTACTGGTATGTTGGTAGTCAAATGCTAAATCAAAAATGAAAATAAAATTGTCTAATATAGGAATACTTTCAACACGAAGTAATACAGATTTACCTCGTGATTTCATGCACAATAACAACAAAAGCTTTTTTAATAATTATATAATGGGCCCGGGGGGCGGGGGGGGGGGGGGGTACAATTGTGTTTTGTTATAAGCTGTATATTTATTAAATATTGTTTTATATAATAAGCACAGCCCTAATTACCCCAAGGAGAACTTCCGAGAAGTTTGAATATTTGCCTGTCTGAATGTTTCGGGTAATTAGGGCAGCTCAACAGAACTGTCAGAACAACTAGAGACATATTCATACATTGTATATGTCTCTGGAACAATGTAAACAAAATGAAAACACTCTCGGGTGTGAAAAGTCTTGGGTCCGAATGCTGATATATAAAAAAAAATTACATCCAGCGTAAAATATATTACTAACTTGTAAATAGAATTAAACGTTTAGCCTTAACTGATAGTAAACATTAATAATGTAATTAGAAGATTTCATAGAACTTTTTTTTTCATTACCACAATTTAAGTGTCCTCCCTCTTCAACGTTTCTCAATCGACAATATTGGAGTAACCTCCCTTGGACTTCCGGTTGTGAATGTCAAACTGAATACAGAATGGAAGTTTTCGCATAGACCTTTAGGATATTTTTTACGTACTATATATATAAATTCGTACAATGGGTAGCACAAAGCTTCATAAAGACATACTTAGGATGTGGATTCAGTATAGAAGGATGTCATCTCACGATAATCCATTTGCAAGTATCTTCTGTGACTCGGTCCCAGTAATGTTATAATGACTCTGAACTGTAGCCTACATAGATACGATAACGTAGCTCTATTCCTAAACTGGACGCTAGTCATTATCAGTCTTACAGCTACGATATCGCATCTATAGCCTACAGTGTAGGACTTACTACAACTAATTACCCGACTCCCAGTAATCCCTCTCCACGGGAGGCAAAATACGGCAATTGTGTAACAGTTTGATAACTTTAGATAAGACTAACATAGACGTAAACAGTGTAGATCCTTATCAAACTACTTCCGCTGCCAACATATATCTGGGTAATTAGAAGGGTTCACTTGTGCCGCGTTACCTTTGGCATTGTGAATTAACCTGGTGGATGTTGGATTTCATGATTGACTTACTTACTCACTTACTGCTCTTCGCCCATGGGAGGGCATAGGGCCTTTCACAACCGTCTGCCAGTTGTCTCTGTTTTCCGCTCTCCCTCGCCCTATGTCAGCCGGTCTGTCCGCAGCTCGGAGTTCTCTGCCAGGTCAGTGCAGGTCGACCACGTTTACGTTTGCACTAGGGATTCCAATCCAGAGCTTGGCGGGTGATGTTGGACTGTTCTCTCTGCAGAATGTGCACTAGCCATGGCCACTTCCTCGCTATCTCTTTAATGGTGTGCATGACTGATATCTGCTTAATTAGTCTTCCTCCAAAGCTCTTCATTCATAACCTTTTCGGGCCATCTTATCTTCAGGACTCTGCGAAGGCAGTTGTTAATGAAGACTTGGAGCTTGCGTTCGATGCTCTTGGAATGCTTCCAGGTCTCGGAGCCGTAGAGCTTTACCTTTGGCATTGTGAATTAACCTGGTGGATGTCGGATGTCATGATTTACTCACAGAGTTTTATTATAGTGTCATCTCTCTAATTATATGTATTCTGCATATGGGTCAGGGTTCAGGTCAAATTTTCCGAGCTATACATTGCTATGAAAAATAAGTTAGAATTAGATATAAGAACAGACTCTGGTCAGACTGATCTGGAAATATGCTGTAAAAGCAGCATCTTAACCCTTTCCCCTCCATAGGCTATTTTTAGACCCAACCTCTTTGAATATATCTACCGAAAAGGAGCATTTACCAGAGAAAAGGAAAATGTTCGAACTGTTCAGTTTTAAAAGCATTGTGATAAATAGAGCATTTGCTCCTATGGAACAAATTCTCTATTTATCACAATGGTTTCAAGAAGTGACTTTCATAGAGGCGTACAAAGGTGTATTTTTGGAGGAAAGGGTTAAAAGGGTAAAGCACAATATTTAGTGGAATGTGTCGATGTTTTTCACCAATTAGATCAGTATTAGTAGCTTTTGAAAATTGGATATAATTCTGTTGTTAAGTTAATAACAATAATAAGTTGGTTTTATTGTGAATATACTGCATTTGAAAAGTGAAATAGTGCTTGTAAATTTATGTTTAAAATGTTTTCATGGACAGGGAATAAAAGGCCAGGGAGTTTCAGAGCACCAGAAGAATCTGATGGCTCGGAGTCTGCCCAAGAAACATGCTCTAGAGGGAGTCAAACATGTCATTGTGGTGGCATCAGGGAAAGGAGGAGTTGGTAAATCTACTACCTCAGGTAAACGAAAATACAGATCAGCTGTTTTGAGAATATTTAGAATATCACTATCCTTCATATTAGACAAAAAGTGCAGAGGGAGTTTGATAAGGATCTACTCTATTTGCTACTCAATTAGCTTCATTAGAAAGGTTGCAAGTGGAGAGGGGAGACTTGGTGGCCTAGGCTATTATATATACCGGTACCTCGTCCTGGGTCCATGATTATAAAGCTTTTAATTGAGTCTGAGTTTCGTTCTCAAGCTTTTGATTGGTCAGATTTGAGTTCTCAAGCTTTTGATTGGTCAGATTTGAGCCAAAGGCTCAAATCTGACCAATCAAATGCTTGAGAACGTTCTCAGACTCAACTAAAAGTTTTATAAGCATGGACCCTGGTAATACAGTAATTTATCTCTTTTATCTCATGAATATTCATGTAAGAAATAAAAATGTTCTGTATATTAATTAGATCAATTTTAATAATGGCTCATGAACACAGGAGTTTTTGGACATGGCAGAAACTGCAGAATCATATCTATATTATCTCAGAAGTAAACAGAGCAGACCCTGGTCAGATGACCTCCTATAGGAGTCGTCTGATCTGGGGCTTCTCTGCTAAGGAGAAAGACATAAGACTAGCCCTTTACTTCATGAATACTCATGTAAGAAGTAATGGCATCATGAATATATCAGTTAGATGAATTTTGATAATAGCATAATACGAACACAGGAATTTTTGGCCATTATTGTCATTCTTTTTAATATGTTTTGTGCATTTATTTTCAAAGGACCAGTATAGCAATATTGATTTT